>CP050225.2:15076370-15676370 GCA_012066045.3 Morus alba | reverse complement strand
TCTACAAGATCAAAAGCAATTTGAAAAGCCAGGAGGGCGTCATCCTTGTTCTCAGAACGAAGGAGCTTTTCCAAAATGCTTGCAACGCCCTCAGGTTCATCCAAAAACATTAGACACTGACAAATGCTCAAGTAGTCCGGAGAAGGCAGCTTTTGATATACTTTAACCAGAAGACGAAGTACCTGACAGGACATCAAAGATAAAAAATCATATGTATCAATCTCCATAGGAGCAACAAAGCTGCATGTCGCACTGGCATGACTCCATTAAGTAATACCATAAAACTGAGACAAAAGAACAATTAAAATCCCATGCAACAACAACTTCCCTTCAAATTTTATCAGTTAACGTCCTTTTGATCACCATTATAGAAAGCATTAGCAACAACCAAGTTATTATCATGCAAACATGATTATCTAATAGCAGTTAAATAAGAAAAACTGAAAGGAACACACTAAGATAACATGTTTATTTTAAATCAGGCGATCTAAATAACACCAAAATACCCAATAGGGAGAAAACATGGTTAGCTAGGCAAATGATTGTATACATCACTAATGATAAGAAGATTCTAATAGTCACCTCACGTCTATATTCACGAAGATTCACGAAGGAATGAGAGACATTAATACAGTACGATAGAGTTCCCTGAACATTATCACTCTTTGTGATTGCTTCCTCAAGTTTATCCAATCTTCGACATTCAATTGCAATTCCCATAGCTTGTTGATACTTTCCATCAACAATACACCTAAATTGAAATAAAAATGGTAAGATAAATAATAACTAAGGTAAGAGACGGAGGCAAACGAGCACAAATATGCATACTTATTCAGCATTCTCTCAACAATTGTCTCCAACCTAGGGTCCACCTTTGTTGCTTCATCACTGGATTCTGCTGCCTTAGATCTAAGACTGGCATACTCATCTATAGCTTTAGCTGAAGAAGAGAATAAAACAACCATAACGTCATATAAATAAAATTTAACTCAAGTATCTTCAAATAGAAGACCAACAAGACCTTCAATTTAACTAAACCTTCTCCCATGCTACATTCACATGTGACAGAACTAACATGTAAAAGAAGTTTCACTGCCTAAGAGAAAACAATGCCCCCATTTAGTTCACAGGTTCGAATTTTGTTGATTTGAACTTTTTTATTTAAACAGAAAAATTCAAACTGTGTGGTTTAAATTGTAGTTTGAATTGGTGTTTGAATGTGCAGTTAAAATTTTAATCTGAACAGGAATAAAATTCGAATTTATGTTTGGTAGGTGTGCAAAGCTGAGAGAGTGGGCACCTTTTTACTGTTCAAAAATGGTTTGAACAATTGAACTTTAGGGAAGAGTTGAACTCTAAGTGGGACAATTTAACTCAGTTCAAATGGGAAATATAATTTGGATTGAGTGCTTACTAAACATGAATTCAAACTGTGCTCACCGTTCAAACTATTTTGAACAGAAATAAACCAATGAAACAAATGGGGGCAATATTTCTCCTAATTGAAGTATAAAGCAATATCAGAGAAAAATTCTTACCAAGAAGAGTATGAACATAATTAGAATCCTAAGATCAAAAGGGGGAAAAAAATCTCCATGCTACCTTCACAGGTTACAGAAATAAAAAGAGCAAAAGAAGTTTCACCACCTCAAGAGCAGACAACTATTTCTCATCACTGAATTATAAGGAGATATCCAAAAAAATTCTTACCAAGAAGAGTGTGAACATAATCAGAATCCTCTGAGACATCAAACAAGGAACAAGCTCCAAGGGCATATGATAAGGAGTCATTAAGTTCACCCAAGTAATAGAAAACCTAAGTCGGGGCAAAATAAAGAATTCATTAAGCAAAGGACCAAGGTACCAAAACACCATGCAAACAGTATTGACAGAAAAAAGAGACTTAGATGGATAAACAAACAAACGAAGACCATGAAATTAAAGAAAAGACTTTTTTTTTTTTTTTGAAAAGAAGCATTTCACTTATTCAAAGAGTGAATTATATGCTAGTTCAGAAAAAAAAAAAGGAAAAAGAAAAAAGAAAGAAAGAAAGAAAGAGGAAAAGGAAAGCCATGGAGTTTCTTTTTTAACCTTTGACACAAGTAGCGCAGCAAGTTCTCGTTGATGCTGATCAAATTCTTCATCCTCGTACAAACTTTCTCTGTGTAAAAATATACCATCAATTTTTCTTTTCTTTCACAAATTAAATGACTATAAGAGTCGGAGCTACAAACATTAGTGTTTCCAACTTCCAACATCGTTTCATAAATGCTTCAGAGACAAAATCTAGTAAAGGCTAAAGTGTATAACATTTCAAAAGAACGTGAAAACATCAGGGCATCCCTCACCATTAGACTGATTGCAGGATCCCATAGACACTACACATCACTAATGTTAAAAGGAAAGGAGAAAAGTGGAGAAATCAATAAGGGCATGATCTGGGGAACAAAAAAAAAAAAAAAAAGAACAACACACATTTGAGGCCTCCCAAATTGTTAACAAGTTTTGCCACCACGACAATAAAATAAAATTCAAGTGAAAGTTTCCTTCTTCCAATCCCATAGATAGGCCTAGATGCATTGATTAAGAATAACAAGAGGATTAACCAGACATCAATTATTATAACATAAAAATAACACTTCCCGAGACAGAAAAAAAAAACTCCCCAATTCCATTACCAGACCCTAAATGTCATGAATTCTACAAGAATCCTCTACTAAAAGAAACGACTTTGTTTTAGCTCTCCCCAATTTCTTTCATCGGAACCCAAAAACTGCATTGCCTGCTTAAAACCCCAATCCCTAATTTTCGTTCACTTTCCCCTCAGTTTCCCAGCGACCAAACAGATCATGAACGACAATACCCTAAATTGCATCAGAGAAAGTAAAAGAACAAACTTCACATTTAAGAGAGAGAGAGAGAGAGAGTACATGACGGGAACGCTGGTGGAGATCTCGGGCCAGAAGTTGTCGACCAAGTTGTTGAGGTTGGAGAGAGCGTGGAGCTTGAGCGAGGGATGGGTTTCGTTGAGCATGGCCAAGAGGCCACCGGCCGAGCTCACCATGGTCGCCGCCATAACCGGAGCTTCACTCGGATCGATGGAAAATCTCTAGGGTTTTGTCGATTCGAAGGGGGCTTTCTAAGGTTGGGGTTTTTTGCAGAGGAAGGAGATTCAGAAAACCTAAGTACCAAAGGAGAGAGAGAGAGAGAGAGAGAGAGAGATTACGAGATTACGTCGAACTCGGGCGATTCTTTTTCCAATGCTTTGGGTTTTCTTTGGTCCTATACTAACTTACCCAACAAGTCAAAAAAAAATAAAAATAAATAAATAAAAATAAAAACAAAAACGAAATAAAAATATCAAAAAGTAGATAGAACAGCATGTCGTTTCAGTGCACATAATGTTAATTTTCAACAACGTGTCGTTGAACAATAAACGACAGAGAATGCCCGAATACGAACTAACGATTTAGTGACGTTAAACGACATGTCGTTTTAAATTTGTTGGGTTTTTTCAACAACGTGTCGTTTCAACAATTTTAGCATTTTTCCATACGTTCATCTACTACTTTAAAACTATAAACCTCAATTCTAGGCAACGTTTTTTTCTTCTTTAATAGTAAAATAGTGTAACAACTTGAAAAATTAAACATGTTTAATTATATTAATTATGATATATTAGTGATCTAATTTGATTTTTTTAATTAATCATGCTTATTAAACATTTTCTTATCTTTAAGTTTTAAATATTTGTAAAAAACTTTAATTATTTTCAGTATTTATAATTCCACCTCAGAAGTATGTGGGAATACATACTTTCTTCCTTTTTCTTTTAACTATCTTTTGATACTTATCCTTTTCTTTTCTTTTCTTTTCTTTCTCTCATCTTTCTCTCAGATCTCACTCTCTCTCTCTTCCTCTCATCTCTCTCCCCTCCACACACACTCTCTTGCTAACTCCCTCTTTCTCTTCTCCTCTCCCTCACAAGTCTCTCTCTCCTTTTATCTCTTTCTCTCAAGTTTGTCACTCTCTCTCTCTAAGGGAGTTTGGACTTAGATCTAGACCAAAAGGGGATTTCCAAGAAGCTTTCATCACCAAAGGGAAGATTGAGGTAAAATTCTTTGAGAAATTCACTCTTTAATCTCAAATTTTCTTTAGTGAAACTTGATTTTGGTTTATTTTGGTGAAATCTTGGTTTAAGCTTGATTTTGAGATGGATTGAGGTTGAATTCATGTTTAAATTTGGGGGGTTTTGTTCTTTGAACTTGTTAAAATGGTTGGGACCTGAATTTGGTAATATTCTATGAAAATAAAAATGCAAGTTTTGGCACTTTTTCTCCCTATTCGGCCATTTTTCCCGATCTATAGAACTCCCACCGGTCCACTGGGGCTGTCGACCGGTCTCCACACACCGGCCAACTAGTGGAGTTGAACTCCTCTGCCACCGATTGACCGGTTTGCACAAAATTTGACCTAAGACCCTCTAAAAACTTGTTTTAACCTCAAATTTCAATAGAGAGAGAAATTAACTTCATTTGAGAACTCAAAGTGAGTAGATTAGCCACATTAATTCTTGTTCTATTTCTATTTTCTTGTTTGAGTTCCAATTCTCAAAGAACCACAACTTGAATTATGAAGTTGTTTATAAACTTTGATTTTGAGTCAAGGCACATTAGTATGATAATTGTACATAATTAAGCTAGATTGTTTTAGAGGTAAGAAACTTGTTTTTTGATGAGGTAAGGTTTAAACTCTAAACTATTATCCGAGAGGTAGGATTTTCGATATCCTTGACAAAATGTATTTCGCCTAATTTGGAATTTACAGGGCTTAATCAGAGAGTAAAAAGTGATTAACGGAGCCATTCGTTAAAACCAAGATAAGTAAGGCTAGACACGCGGTGGATAAGCTAGCCATAGAATTGAATATGAACGCTCTATATCCTTGTTACACTTGTTTAAAATGTGGATATCAACCAGGGTAGGATATTTTTGTCTATATCCTTGTTAGCCCATTGTTTAAAATGTATGGACCGACGCGCTTTGAGGCTCGACACGCCGGCTCGGATGCTCGATCAGGCGGACCGGGCTTCGGGGCTTCTTGGGCTTCTTAGTGGGCTGAATTTGGCTCAACTTTTGGGTTTTGCTTGGTAAACTAGCCCAAATCTAATTATTCTCTTCAAAAACCTGAAAAATAAAATAAAGTCAATTAAAATTGAATCCTCTAAATTTAAGAATATTTGAAATTAAAATCACAAATTTGATAAAATAATTTGACAATTATGAACATTAAAAGTGCAAATTTGTGTACTTATCACAACCCCCAACCAGCTTATTGCTAGTCTCTAGCAATTCAAGCGAAAGAAAAAATCATGTCAAGCTGAAAATTCAAATCAAAACTAGCAAAATCACCCGAGCAATCAAACAAAACATTAGTAAGTGATCGAAAAATGCTATCAAAACTACTTGACCATAATTCCAGTAGTCGTGTGTGTGTGCACCAAACCGTATCCCTCTTACCACAGTCCATAACACAAATAGCATCGAAATATTCACCAAGAAAAAGTCTCAACTCCATTTACCTCACGGGTGTCAGAAATATTTTAATGCAAAGGGTTTTCACTCATGGAGTTGGAATTCATTCAGTCAACGCTCAAGTGAGAGAAGGCAATTTAAGGACATGCTAATAAACAAACATTGATCAAATGATAGGCAAATCACATGTTTGGAACAATCCATCACTCAAACCATAAACAAGCTTTTGGGATTTTATTCTGGTCAAAAGGAAGATCTCATAAACACACAAAGAGCCGAAAAATACAAACAAATAAACACATTTTTTTTTGCTGTTTTTTTTAAGGCAAGAGACAACATACATTTGATGAAACTGATGTAGTAGGCATTCTTTTGACTGGCTGCTATGCAGTGAAAGATATGAGTACAACCATACTACATAAACATTGGTGATAAAATGTTGCTCTTGCTCTCTTTTTTTCTTTTTCTTTTTTTTTTCTTTTTTTTATGATAAAAGACAAAAGAAAAATGATAAATATTTACAACACATGGCTCAATTCTAAAAATTATTCCTAACCAGAAATCATCCCTCAAGCAAATGTCACAAGTCAAGCAATGGTACTCCAATAATGACTCAACCAACTCAAAAGATCAATGAAAGTTCAAAATGCTGTTTTCTCAACTCTCACAACTCACCAAAAATAAAAACTTAATCTCAGGAATTTTTCTCAACTAAATGTGTTAACAACCATCTTACCACAAAGGTCTGACATGTGCTAAAAAATAACTCTGAAAATCATTTCTTGGTAATTAAGATAGCAAAAACTGACTCAAACTGAACATTTTAAAATCATACCTAGATAATCTCGCAAAAATTTTGATCCAAAATAATAACAAGACAAAAATTAATCTCACACATGAATATGCTCACCACCCCCAACCCAAAATCAGACAGTGTCCTCAATGTCTAAAAATATATGCAATATGAAGAAAACAGGAAAAGAGAACACCTGGATGATGTACATTGGAACTAAGCTGAGCATCCTGAACTGATTCTCCAAAACACAAACAAATATAAAATCACACAAAAACAAACTAAAAATAAAAGCACACAAATCACACAAAACACACCAAACAAAATAAAGAAACAAAAATATGTTACAAAAGTGTTGGAAACAAACTCCCCAAGAGGTTTGCTCCATATGTTGGCCTTTTTGGTTTGACTGAGCTTGTGAAGGGAACTTGCCACGTTCTTGAACAGCCAAAGCTCCAGTCAGCTTCATAATTTGACTCTTCATTTCTTTACTTTCTTCCACCATTTGCGTGAACAGTGACTCAAACTTCTGATTCGTCTTACTCTGCACCTCCATGAAAGATTGCAAGGTGTTCTCAAGAGAACTCATTGGCTGTTGAGAATTGTATTGAGGTGTAGAATATGCCTTTGATGGTTGCGGCTGTTACTCAGTTCTCCATTGTCCTTCTGATGGTTGCGCTTGGTTGGAATCTCTCCAACTGAAGTTTGGATGGTTCCTCCAGCCAGGATTGTATGTGTTAGAGAAGGGTTTGTTGTATGCCCCTAAGGCATTGCATTGCTCCTCATAAACCCCTCTCATTTCATTGTAAGCAGGGCAATCCTTAGCTAGATGTTCCATCCTACCACAGGCAAAGCATGTCTCATGTGTCTCTGCCCTTGCGACCCTGTGGATTCCTCTACCTTCTTTTCCTTTGAGGGCCTCAATTTGCCTTGTCAAAGATTCGACTTGGGCTTTGAGGTTGTCGTCCTCCCTTAATTGATAGATTCCAACCGGTCGGGACCTATTGGTGTTGTCAGTAGCACTTGGACCAGTCCATGTGTGGGCTTTTTCGGCTAACTCGTTGAGATACTCAAAAGCCTCCTCGGGATCCTTTTGGAGAAACTCACCATTGCACATCATCTCTAAAAATTGGCGCTCTCGAATCGTGAGTCATTCGTAGAAATAACTTACGAGACGTCAATTCTCGTAACCATGGTGAGGACACTGATTTAACAGATCCTTGAACCGTTCCCAAACTTGATACAGAGTTTCATTGTCCTTCTGGGTAAAGGTCGATATCTGTCACTTTAGACCATTGGTCTTATGGTGAGGGAAATACTTGTTGAAAAACGATGTCGTCATTTCTTCCCAACTTCCAATAGACCTAGGTCGCAAAGAATACAACCAGCTTTTAGCCTTGTCCTTCAAAGAGAAAGGAAAAAATTTCAATCGCACAGAGTCCGCAGCTTCAGCTCGGTTGTGAAAAGTGGCCACCACTTCTTCAAACTCCCTTATATGCACGTATGGATTCTCGCTCTCTAACCCATGAAAGGTCGGCAAGAGTTGGATCATGCTCGGCTTGAAATCTAAATTCGGCATATTAGGGGGAAACATTATGCATGATGGTGTGGCCGTACGTGTAGGGTGAAGATAATCGTTCAACGTCTTCGGCTGGACCTCCTCGTTTTGAGCCATCGCGAAAGGATTTGCAACTCCTAGTGAGGCTGGGGTTGAGGGAGGACTAGACGTGTGGGAAGAAACTTCACTAGGGCTTTCCGGTCTTCTTGTAAATCTCCCTAATTCGTCTCTATAATGATTCATTCACTTTACAACGTTTCACTTTTTTTTTTAATTTTTTTAAGTTTTTAATTTTTAATAATATTTTTTTAAACAAAGAAAACAATATGTAGAATCGCGAATCGTAACCCCCAAGAGTGCTCCCAAGAAAGATTGGTGGGGCGAGGCCTCCTGAAAAACCAACCTCCTAGACAGAGCAACGTTCCCAGGAAAGACTGGTGGCGTAGAACGCTAACAGGAACCAGCCTCCTAGACAGAACTCCCTTAGTTTATACTTTCCAACGATTCTACAAAATTGCTTGAAAAATTTATTAAGTTTTATGACGTGTTTTATGAAATGTTAAATGTTAGATATTAGTACCCTAAATTAATATTATTCTAAAACCTAAGGTTATACAAATTATGACAAATTAAGAGTCCTAATTTAATGTCTAAATTGGTCACCTAAAAGTTACAACCTAAAAATTAAGACTAATTATGAAAGGAAAAATAAATACAAATTAAAAGAAGATTAACAACAAAAATGAAAGCTGGCAAACTAATTAAAGAAAATAAATAAATAAATAAAAACAAATGCTATTTTATTTAAATAAAGAGAAAAGACATAAAAATGCTAAACGGAAACTTTAGAAAACTAATTAACCAAATACTACTAATATATAGAATATAAAATAACACTACGGAAACTTTACAGAAACATAAAAAAAATAATATATATATATATATATATATATATATATAAGACAAAACCAAAGAAAAGCACACACTAAAACACAAAACGCACACACTAAAAGACAAAACCAAAGAAACGCACACACTAAAACACAAAACGCACACACTAAAAGACGAAACCAAAGAAAATGAAAATGGAATATACAAATTAATGACACAAATGTATTTGACAAAGCTTTACTTACAGACACAACGAGACAGATGAAACGATGATGTCAACAAGGGGTTTTTTTTTTTTTTTGAAACGTCTTAACTAGTGCAGGTTGAGGAGTTAACTCAAAGGAGAAGGCAAAAGGATTCAAACGACCATGTAAAAAGTAAAGGCTGCAGTTGTAGGATTTTTTTGTTTTTGTTTTTGTTTTTTTTAACCGTGCTAAACAAAACAAAACAAAACAAAATAGCAAAATAAATAAATAAATAAAAATTAAGTACTTACTGTTGGTTCCCGAATCAAATTCGGATGCGGAAGTGCAGCGGAAAGGCAGATCGTGTATAACAAAAATTTTCATAAAACCTTTGAGATACTCTATAGATTATATTAATTTATGCACGAATAAATTAATCTCATTAATTCATTTATTAAGAACAGAAAATACCTGGAGGCCGACTCGGTTGATAGCTTGAGTTCTTTGACCTCGAACAATCCTTGCTCCAAAGCTTTGTGTTTAGAAAACCAATGTCTTCCACGTCAATTCCTAGAATCCACGAAGACGTGTGTGTGGGCGAACATGAGACAAAACGGGTTACAATAAACACTCGAATTTCCACAAACACCAACGCATGCACGATGTGGAATTTTTGGAGAAAAATTTTTCCTTCCTCTCTACTTGAGAAATTCGGCCAGCCTTAACCTTTAGGGCTAAAAAAATTGTTTCAAAATTTATATAGAGAAATTTCGGCCACCTCTAAAATTAGGGCAAAAAGGCATTCCGAAAATTGTCTCAAAAATTAGTATTTAGAGAGTAGAAGTCAAACTTCTAAAAGGAATCCAATCTCTATCTCTAAGATAAAGCTTGTTAATTATCTCCTATTTGAATTTGGAACAAAAATCCCTTCCCCTTATCCTTAAGGTGGCGGCCACACTAGTAGGGTTTATCCCTATGTGTGGCACCTATTATAGATAAGGAAGGAAGATATTTTATCCTTTATCCAAAGAGTCAAATTTTAATTACGATTCAAATTCGAATTTAAGTCAAACTTAAATTAATTTGAATTCTAAATTGAACAACTTATCAAATAAGTTTAAATGGATAAATCTATCAATCAAGAAATCCCGGAACTCTTGGTCCAGGTATTCACCCCCTCGATCTGATCGAAGTGTCTTGATTGGTTTACCTAATTATTTTTCAACTTCTGCTCGGAATTCTCTAAACTTTCCAAAAGTTTCGGATTTCCGTTGCATCAGGTAAACATAACCATATCTCGAATAGTCGTCAATAAAAGTGACATAATATTCGTAACCTCCTCTAGCTTGGACGTTTAACGGTCCACATACATCCGAATGTATCAACTGAAGGGGTTCCGTAGCTCTTTCTCCTTTTGCTGTAAAAGGTCTCTTGGTCATTTTACCTTCCAAACAAGATTCACAGACTGGAAGCTCGTCAACTTTTAGCTCACGCAAAGGACCATCCTTTACCAGTCTTTCAATCCTATTTAGGTTAATATGACCAAGCCTAAGATGCCATAGATATGTATTGTTATCGTGAGAAATCTTTTGCTTTTTATTCTTAGGTTCGGCAACTCTGAACATTTCAGTGTTAAGCAGTGAGTTAGGTATTGGTTTTGTACAATATAAACCATCATCCAGACGTCCAGAACAAATATTTAAACCATTTCGAGAAATATGAACAAATTCATTATCAAAATAAACTTTAAATAATTGTTCAAATAACTTAGCCACGTAAATCAAATTTCTACGAATGTCGGAATAAAATAAACATTGTTCAAAACTAAAAATTTATTTTCCCTAAAACGAAGTCTAACTTCTCCCAATCGCTTTTGCCGAAACTCTTGCGCCATTGCCTACTTTCATCGTGTAGTCCCCATCGGCTAGCTCGGTGTAAGAACTAAGACTACGCAAAGAGAAACAAACATGATTAGTCGCTCTGAATCAATTATCCAGCCGAGGTATCACCCTCTACTAAACATGTTTCAAGGACTAGTAAATCTGATTTACCTTGTTCTTTTTCTTTTTTCACTCCTCGAGATACTTGTGATGGTTTCTCTTCCAAAGGCCATTCGCCATTGCAATGGAAACACTTTCCTTTGGGTTTTACGGATGGGGCCCTTTGCTTTCTTGGGTCTCTTGTTCTTTCCCTTCTTTCCTCTTCCCTGGTTCTGGTTTTTCCTTTTGTTTTTACCGAACTTCCTCCAACTTCTAACATTTGCTTCTCCTCCACTTCTTTTGTTGGTGGATTCAAGTTTTGCAGGTCATTCATGAGTTCGATGAGATTGCACTTTTTCTTGTTCATAACAAAGTTGTTTACGAACTCATGAAAGTCGAGGACAAAGCTTTCCAAGATGATGCCAACTTGGGTGGCTTCATCGATTTTGGCACCATTGAGCTCGCATCGTGGAGGTGATCAATCATGTTCGAACATGTGCCTTGGTGAAGAACCTTTCTTCATTTTGTCATTCATGAAAGCCCTTACGGCATCCAAAAGAGCCTTTTTTTCGAAGGAGCGCGCGAACATGGCTTCTAGAGACTCCATTATCTCATAAGGGTCTCCATCTCCTCATGCATCTTCTGGCTTTACATCGCTCATCTTGGCCAAAGATAAAGCACTTTGCTTTATTGTTGGCCTTGATCCAACGATCAAAAAGCTCCCTTGCGGTTTTGGATGCAGTTGCCGGGTTTTGGGGAGGACATTCCTCCACTAGGACAAACTTATAGTCTTCGCAGACCAATAGTATGTTCATGTTACTTTTCCACTTAGCATAATTATCACCGTCTAATTTTTTCACCGCTAGTAGTGTGATAAAGGGATTCGACATATTGCTTTGAAATAAATAGAATATTCATCTAATCAATTTATGTGCATGAATATCAAGGCATGTATTTAGGCACAATTAAATATGATGCATGATGCACATGAAAAATACATAAATCATGTTTTAATTTTAGGTGCCAACGATAATCCAATTTTCCACATATAAAGTGTACCTTTGGGTAGTCAAGTTATATACCAATTAGACCGAGACTCTTCTCAATTAATAAATATAGTCAAAATATCTCATATTTTCATATTTATTAACTACCGTTATTTTCAGTCAAAATATAACCAACAGATTTGATTATATTTTATGAGTGTAACCCACCGTTTCAGATCCCATAGACTTAACTCCGGATTGCTACCTTTGGGTAGTCAATTCGGAAATACATCCTGAAATCTTATCTCTAGGAAACCAACCTTGTTATTGATCCGGCAAGGACACTCTCCTTTAGGAGGGCGATTCAATGTCGCCAAGAAAGCCCCTTTCCGGATCTCACGGTGTTGCGCTTCTTGGGGAGACTAGTGGGTCGTATTGCCATACAACCCTCTCCCACTCATTATTTTGCAAATATGTATTTTATTTGAAAAACATCTCATGATTTTCAAATCGAAAAATAAACAATTTATTTTTTTTTTGATATGTGAAATTCAAAAATTTAACTTTTAAATTCAATTTCACATGTAACATTATTTTGCAAATCAATTTTGCAACTTAAATCAATTTAATCATATTAAATCAATTTTTAGCGCATGGTTCTTATTTTTATTTTATTTTTCTAAAACACTTTTATAATAAATAAAATAAATAATAACAATTATTGCGTGTATATGCATGACATGTTATAAAAACATATGAGTAGGCACATTATATCTACATGGCATGTTATATGCATGGACATATATAATATATAATTATCAACATAAAATATAAATATATGCAATCAACTATTGAGATGGATTTGACCGGGTCCCATGGAAAAATAAATTACAACTCAATCGAATCGAATAAATAAATAATTACAATAATTATATTCTTCCGTTACATCAACGGGTCTTGATTCTTGAATTCTTTATTCTTCGGCTTCATTCTTTGTCTCCGGGTTGGATTTCACCTTCCTTGGGATCCGGAACTTTTCCGGCTCGTCAAGACGCTTTTACGAGGGTTTCGAAACCTTCGGCCCATTCGGGATCAAATCCCGAATTTGGGCCGCCAGCGGGGCGCGGCCTGGACACGCCTGGGCAGGGCGGGGCGCCTGTCAAGCGTCCGACGCGCGCTGGGCAGCGTCCGGGGACGCGCGGGGGCCCGATTTCCGAAATTTTTCTGGGCGGTTCTGGGCTTCTTTGAAGGCTTCAAATGTGATCTTCAAGGCCTCCTTCTTGATTCAAAATCTTAAACCCTAATTCTACCCAAATCCTAGAATTACAATAATTCTAATCCCGAATTAAATTACAAATAATTTTATTAACGAATGAATATAACCGATCCATGGAACCATATAATTAACGACCAAATCTATCATCCATACATTCATCATCATGAATAAAAATAAAAATCCATTAATGAAAGTGCCTACTCATCACATACATACATATTCAATTATCAAATAATCGAAGCATAAATTAATATCGTCTATAGACCGCTCTGATACCAATTGTTGGTTGCCGAATCGAATTCGGCGCGTAAACGCAATGAAAGGCGGATCGTGTATAACAAAAATTTTCATAAAACTTTGAGATACTCTATAGATTATATTAATTTATGCACCAATAAATTAATCTCATTAATTTATAAGATTCAAGGATCAACCGAAAAAAATACCTTGTAGCCGACTCTGGGATGATATCTTGATTTTCTTTGACCACGAAACAGTCCAAGCTCCAAGCTTTGTGTTTAGAACACCAAAGTCTTCCACGTCAATTCCTTGATTCCACGTGAGACGTGTGTGTGGGCACACGTGAGACAAAATAAGTTTCAAAACACTCGAATTTCCACAAACACCAACGCATGCACGATGTGGAATTTTTGGAGAAAAATATTTTCTCTCTTTTTGCTATGAGGAATTTCGGCCAAAGACTAGGGGAACTAGGGCTGAAAGTGATTTCAAAATTGTCCTACAATTTTCCATTTATCTCATATTTAAAGAGAAGAAGTCAAACTTCAAAATAGGATCAAATCCTTATCTCCAATTTTGAATTTTAGAACAAAAATCCCTTCCCCTTATCCCTTTGATGGCCGGCCACCCCTAGGGTTTTATCCCTTTGTGTGTGGCACCTAAATAAGATAAGGAAGGAAGATATTTTATCCATTATCCAAGAGTTCAATTTTAATTCGATTCAAATTCAATTTAAGTCAAACTTAAATTAATTTGAATTCTAAATTGAACAACTTATCAAATAAGTTTAAATGGATAAATCTAGATATGTTCAAATTCAAATTTAAATAATCTCATTATTTAAATAATAATTAATTCTCAATTAATTATTCTTGAGTATTTAATTTTAGAATTCGTAATTCTAAAATTCCCATTTTGCCCTTTGTGTCGGTAGAATTACAAGGACGACGGGGGGACTAATGGACCTATAATTACGAGCTCCAATAAAATTAATAATTAATTAAACACTTTAATTAATTAATTAATTATATTAATTCCAATAGTTACTCCACTATAAACTTGGAATTGCACTCTCGGAATTATAGACATTAATTACTTCTAAACCGTGAAGTGTCCATTTGATATAGTCATTGCATATAGATCGATCATCCATAAATAATTCATAATTAGAGTCGGGTAGAATCCGTTAACCTCTCTAATTACATCTTTATCCTTGAGTACCATTGATTCTCTAATGGATAGTGATTCATAAAACACATTCATGAACCGAGCGCTCTTACTAATCCAAGTACCGAATCAACACTCAAGAGAATTATTTATCTGCTTCTCTCTCAAGAAGGAATGGATTCCATCTCGTATAATAACATTCCCACTACCTCTTTCATTATGTCTCCAAAATACAAGGAATAGGATTCGTGGTTTTAATCCGTGCCGAGTAAATCAAAAGATATAAATCCATAAATAGGAGTTTGTTAAGAACTCAGGATTAAGATCATTCTATATATGACCATCGGTAGACTCAATTAGAATTTCTATGCTTAACGGAAATTATTAGAAATTCATATTGTGTCTGCGTTAATGTTCCACATAATCTAATTATGCGAAATACACTCATTCAATATCTCGCCATATTAACAGTGCAGATAACACCGTTCCATTCTAAATGGGAATGACATGTATTAATAATGTTTTAATTAAAGATTCCAAACTTTAATTAAATTCATTATGAACAGTTACTTTTGATTATTATCCTTAAACATTATCCTCTTGTATATAACACTTATATACTATGTTTAAGGTTACATAAATAATCAAGGAATTTTATTTAATATTCATAAAATATTCATAAATATATGCACATAAAATGATGAATAAACTACTTTATTAAATAAATAATAAATATCCTTTTACATCTCATGCTTTCGGACACACTATTCCCAACAATCTCCCACTTGTCCTAAAGCGGGTGTGTCATGTCTCTAATCCCAAATTCATCTAAGTGCCGATCAAAAACATTCAATGGCAATGTCTTGGTGAACGGGTCAAGAAGGTTGTCCTCTCGACGCGATCTTGAGCACCGCTTACATCGCCTCTATCCACAATGTCTCCGATCGGGTGATATTTCCTTTCTATATGTTTCGCACTCTTATGGCTTCGGGTTCTTTTGAATTAGCCACCGCTTCACTTTGTTGTCACAAGAGAGCTTAATTGGCCTATCCATATACGGAACAACTTCCAGATTAAGAACTTTCGAGCCATGTAGCTTCTTCGGCTTCACAAGTTGCAACATATTCAGACTTCCATGGTAGAGTCGGCAACACACTTTTGCTTTATACTTCTCCATACCACGGCTCCTCCATTAAGAGTGAACACGGATCCGGATGTCGACCGTCGACTATCTCTATCCGATTGGAAATCGGAATACGTATCCGGTGAGAGACAGATCTTCTCCGAATATACCAACATATAGCTTCTCGTTCTCCTAAGATACTTGAGAATACATTTCACCGCAACCCAATGATCTAATCTTGGGTTGGACCGGTAGCTAACCGACTACTCCCACTTTGCATAGCGTATATCCGGTCTTGTACACAACATGGCATACATAAGGCTTCCCACAGCCGAGCGTAAGGATACCTTCTCATATCTTCTTCCTGCTGCAGGGTCTTTGGACATTGCTCCTTAGAAAGATGAATACCATGCCTAGAAGGCAAATTCCCTTTCTTGGAGTTTTGCATCGAATACCTAGACAACACTTTGTCTATATAAGATGCTTGTGATAACGCCAAAAGCTTTTTCTTACGATCTCGAATAATCTTGATCCCAACAACATAGCTTGCCTCTCCTAAATCTTTCATTTGGAATTGGCTGGCTAACCACTCCTTTACATCTGTCATCATTCCCACATCATTCCCAATGAGCAGGATGTCATCGACGTAAAGAATTAAGAAGGCCACTTTCTCTTCTTTCTTGTACTTGTAGACGCATGGTTCATCAATGTTTTGATCAAATCCATAAGACTTTACAGCCTCATCAAACCTGATGTTCCATGATCTAGAAGCTCGCTTGGTCCATAAATGGACCTTTGCGGTTTGCAGACTTTCTGCTGTTGGCCTTCCACTATGTAACCCTCTCCGGCGATCCATATAGATGGTTTCATCAAGATAGCCATTCGGAAAAAGTCGTCTTGACGTCCATCCGCCATATCTCATAGTCAAAATATCTTTTATGGCGGGGAGTATCCGGATGGACTTAAGCATGGCTCTTCGGCGAGAAAGTTTCCTCATAGTCAACTCCTCCTTTTGGGTATAACCCTTAGCCACTAGCCTTGCTTTAAAAGTCTCTACTTTTCCATCCGCTCCTCTCTTTCTCTTGAAGATCCACTTGCATCCAATGGGTTTTACCCCTTCGGTAGATCTACAAGTTGCCGACCGAGTTAGAGTGCATAGACTCCATCTTGAGTTTCATAGCTTCTTGCCATTCTTCCTTATCGAAATCATCCATCGCATCCTTAAAGGTCGATGGATCCTCCTCTGGAAATCATCGGCAGTGGACGATTTGGGCTTCCCGGTATAACGGTCGGATAACGTGCTTACCCTCCCACTACGACGAGTCTGCACCGGAGTCCGATTAGGAACCGTGGTCTTTTCTCTGAGTGGTCCGACAACTCTTGTCGATTGTGGTCCGATCTCATCGGAAAGTAACTCTTCTAATACTATCTTACTTCGGGCTTAAAATCTATCATATAGTCATGCTCCGGAAAAGTGGCATTTGTCGATACAAACACCTTTTAATCTTGAGGACTATAAAAGAAACCTCCCTTTGTCCCATCGGGATATCCTACAAACATACATACTTGACTTGGGTTCCAACTTCCCGGTCTTTCCCTTGACACATGTCTTTGGACACCCCCATATCACGTGTCTCAAACTAGGTTTTCGACCGCACCACAACTCTAAGGGTGTCGTGGTACAGACTTAGATGGTACTCTATTCAGAATGTAAGCAATTGTTTTTAGGGCATAACCCCGAAATGAGGTAGGCGGTGATGAATAACTTAACATTGATCTCATCATGTCAAGCAAAGTCCGATTTCTCCTTTCGGCCACACCATTACTGTTTGTGGTGTACCGGTGCGATCAATTGGGATACCACACCTTCTTCAATCAAGAAATCCCGGAACTCTTGGTCCGGTATTCACCCCTCGATCCGATCGAAGTGTCTAAAAAAGGTTTACCTAATTATTTTTCAACTTCGCTCGGAATTCTCTAAACTTTCCAAAAGTTTCGGTTTCGTTGCATCGTAAAACATAACCATATCTCGAATAGTCGTCAATAAAAGTGACATAATATTCGTAACCTCCTCTAGCTTGGACGTTTAACGGTCCACATACATCCGAATGTATCAATGAAGGGTTCCGTAGCTCTTTCTCCTTTTGTTTGTAAAAGGTCTCTTGGTCATTTTACCTTCCAAACAAGATTCACAGATCGGAAGCTCGTCAACTTTTAGCTCACGCAAAGGACCATCCTTTACCGTCTTTCAATCCTATTTAGGTTAATATGACCAAGCCTAAGATGCCACGTATATGTATTGTTATCGTGAGAAATCTTTTGCTTTTTATTCTTAGGTTCGGCAACTCCGAACATTTCAAAGTTAAGCAAGTGAGTTAGGTATTGGTTTTATACAATATAAACCATCATCCAAACGTCCCGAACAAATATTTAAACCATTTCGAGAAATATGAACAAATTCATTATCAAAATAAACTTTAAATAATTGTTCAAATAACTTAGCCACGAAATCAAATTTCTCACGAATGTCCGGAATAAAATAAACATTGTTCAAAACTAAAAATTTATTTTCCTAAAACGAAGTCTAACTTCTCCCATTTGCTTTTGCCGAAACTCTTGCGCCATTGCCTACTTTCATCGTGTAGTCCCCATCGGCTAGCTCGGTGTAAGAACTAAGACTACGCAAAGAGAAACAAACATGATTAGTCGCTCCCGAATCAATTATCCAGCCGAGGTATCACCCTCTACTAAACATGTTTCAAGGACTAGTAAATCGATTTACCTTGTTCCTTTTTCTTTTTCAGCTCCTCGAGATACTTGTGATGAGTTTCTCTTCCAAAGGTGCCCTTCGCCATTGCAATGGAAACACTTTCCTTTGGGTTTCGGATGGGGCCCTTTGCTTTCTTGGGTCTCTTATTCTTTCCCTTCTTTCCTCTTCCCAGTTCTGGTTTTTCCTTTTGTTTTACCGAACTTCCTGCCTTCTAACATTTGCTTCTCCTCCACTTCTTTTGTTGGTGGATTCGAAGTTTTGCAGGTCATTCATGAGTTCAGTGAGATTGCACTTTTTCTTGTTCATAACAAAGTTGTTTACGAACTCATGAAAGTCAGAGGACAAGCTTTCCAAGATGATGCCAACTTGGGTGGCTTCATCGATTTTGGCACCATTGAGCTCTGCATCGTGGAGGTGATCAATCATGTTCAGAACATGTGCCTTGACTGAAGAACCTTTCTTCATTTTGTCATTCATGAAAGCCCTTACGGCATCCAAAAGAGCCTTTTCAGAAGGAGCGCCGAACATGGCTTCTAGAGACTCCATTATCTCATAAGTAGTCTCCATCTCCTCATGCATCTTGCGAAGCACATCGCTCATCTTGGCCAAAGATAAAGCACTTTGCTTTATTGTTGGCCTTGATCCAGCGATCAAAAGGCTCCCTTGCGGTTTTGGATGCGATTGCCATGGGTTCAGGAGGACATTCCTCCACTAGGACAAACTTATAGTCTTCGCACCAATAGTATGTTCATGTTACTTTTCCACTTAGCATAATAATCACCGTCTAATTTTTCATTCGCTAGTAGTGTGATAATGGGATTCGACATATTGCTGGAAATAAATAGAATATTCATCTAATCAATTTATGTGCATGAATATCAAGGCATGTATTTAGGCACAATTAAATATGATGCATGATGCACATGAAAAATACATAAATCATGTTTTAATTTTAGGTGCCAACGATAATCCAATTTTCCACATATAAAGTGTACCTTTGGGTAGTCAAGTTATATGCCAATTAGACCGAGACTCTTCTCAGTTAATAAATATAGTCAAAATATCTCATATTTTCATATTTATTAACTATCAAGATTTTCAAAAATATAACCAACAGATTTGATTATATTTTATGAGTGTAACCCACCATTTCGGATCCCATAGACTTAACTCCGGATTGCTACCTTTGGGTAGTCAATTCGGAAATACATCCCTGAAATCTTATCTCTAGGAAGCCAACCTTGTTATTGATCCGGCAAGGACACTCTCCTTTAGGAGGGCGATTCAATGTCGCCATAAAGCCCCTTTCCGATCTCACGGTGTTGCGCTAACGGCGGAGACTAGTGGGTCGTATTGCTATACAACCCTCTCCCACTCATTATTTTGCAAATATGTATTTTATTTGAAAAATATCTCATGATTTTCAAATCGAAAAATAAACAATTTATTTTTTTTGATATGTGAAATTCAAAAATTTAACTTTTAAATTCAATTTCACATGTAACATTATTTTGCAAATCAATTTTGCAACTTAAATCAATTTAATCATATTAAATCGATTTTTAGCGATGGTTCTTATTTTTATTTTATTTTTCTAAAACACTTTTTATAATAAATAAAATAAATAATAACAATTTGTATGTATGCATGGCATGTTATAAAAACATATGAGTAGGCACATTATATCTACATGGCATGTTATATGCATGGACATATATAATATATAATTATCAACATAAAATATAAATATATGCAATCAACTATTGAGATGGATTTGACCGGGTCCCATGGAAAAATAAATTACAACTCAATCGAATCGAATAAATAAATAATTACAATAATTATATTCTTCCGTTACATCAACGGGTCTTGATTCTTGAATTCTTTATTCTTGGCTTCATTCTTTGTCTCCGGGTTTGGATTTCACCTTCCTTGGGATCCGGAACTTTTCCGGCTCGTCGTACGCTTTTACGAGGGTTTGAAAAACCTTGGGCCCATTCGGGATCAAATCCCGATTTGGGCCGCCAGCGCGGGCGCTGGCCTGGACACGCCTGGGCAGCGGCCGGGGCGCGCTGGGCAGCGTCTGGCCGCGCTGGGCCGCGTTCCCGGGACGCAGCGCCGCCTTTTTCGAATTTTTTCCGGGCGGTTTCGGGCTTCTTTGAAGGCTTCAAATATGATCTTCAAGGCCTCCTTCTTGATTCAAAATCTTAAACCCTAATTCTACCCAAATCCTAGAATTACAATAATTCTAATCCCGAATTAAATTACAAATAATTTTATTAACGAATGAATATAACCGATCCATGGAACCATATAATTAACGACCAAATCCATCATCCATACATTCATCATCATGAATAAAAATAAACATCCATAAATGCAAGTGCCTACTCATCACATACATACATATTCAATTATCAAATAATCGAAGCATAAATTAATATCGCCTATAGACCGCTCCGATACCAATTGTTGGTTGCGAATCGAATTCGGTAGAAAAAACGCAATGAAAGGCGGATCGTGTATAACAAAAATTTTCATAAAACTTTGAGATACTCTATAGATTATATTAATTTATGCACCAATAAATTAATCTCATTAATTTATAAGATTCAAGGATCAACCGAAAAAAATACCTTGTAGCCGACTCGGATGATATCTTGAGTTTCTTTGACCACGAACAGTCAAGCTCCAAGCTTTGTGTTTAGAACACCAAAGTCTTCCACGTCAATTCCTTGATTCCACGTGAGACGTGTGTGTGGGCACACGTGAGACAAAATAAGTTTCTGAAACACTCGAATTTCCACAAACACCAACGCATGCACGATGTGGAATTTTTTGGAGAAAAATATTTTCTCTCTCTTTGCTATGAGGAATTTCGGCCAGCACTAGGGGAACTAGGGCTGAAAGTGATTTCAAAATTGTCCTACAATTTTCCATTTATCTCATATTTAAAGAGAAGAAGTCAAACTTCAAAATAGGATCAAATCCTTATCTCCAATTTTGAATTTTAGAACAAAAATCCCTTCCCCTTATCCCTTTGATGGCCGGCCACCCCTAGGGTTTTATCCCTTTGTGTGTGGCACCTAAATAAGATAAGGAAGGAAGATATTTTATCCATTATCCAATGTTCAATTTTAATTCAGATTCAAATTCAATTTAAGTCAAACTTAAATTAATTTGAATTCTAAATTGAACAACTTATCAAATAAGTTTAAATGGATAAATCTAGATATGTTCAAATTCAAATTTAAATAATCTCATTATTTAAATAATAATTAATTCTCAATTAATTATTCTTGAGTATTTAATTTTAGAATTCCGTAATTCTAAAATTCCCATTTTGCCCTTTTGTGTCCGGTAGAATTACAAGGACGACGGGGACTAATGGACCTATAATTACGAGCTCCAATAAAATTAATAATTAATTAAACACTTTAATTAATTAATTAATTCTATTAATTCCAATAGTTACTCCACTATAAACTTGGAATTGCACTCTCTAAATTATAGACATTAATTACTTCTAAACCGTGAAGTGTCCATTTGATATAGTCATTACATATAGATCGATCCTCCATAAATAATTCATAATTAGAGTCGGGTAGAATCTGTTAACCTCTCTAATTACATCTTTATCCTTGAGTACTATTGATTCTCTAATGGATAGTGATTCATAAAACACATTCATGAACCCGGCGCTCTTACTAATCCAAGTACCGAATCAACACTCAAGAGAATTATTTATCTCGCTTCTCTCTCAAGAAGGAATGGATTCCATCTCGTATAATAACATTCCCACTACCTATTTCATTATGTCTCCAAAATACAAGGAATAGGATTCAGGGTTTCGAATCCGTGCAGTAAATCAAAAGACATAAATCCATAAATAGGAGTTTGTTAAGAACTCGTGGATTAAGATCATTCTATATATGACCATCGGTAGACTCAATTAGAATTTCTATGCTTAACGGAAATTATTAGAAATTCATATTGTGTCTCAAGGTCCATGTTCCATATAATCTCATTATGCTAAAATACACTCATTCAATATCTCGCCATATTAACAAAGTCACGGATAACACCGCTCCATTCTAAATGGGAATGACATGTATTAATAATGTTTTAATTAAAGATTCCAAACTTTAATTAAATTCATTATGAATACGATTACTTTTTGATTATTATCCTTAAACATTATCCTCTTGTATATAACACTTATATACTATGTTTAAGGTTACATAAATAATCAAGGAATTTTATTTGATATTCATAAAATATTCATAAATATATGCACATAAAATGATGAATAAACTACTTTATTAAATAAATAATAAATATCCTTTTACATCTCATGCTTTCAGGACACTATTCCCAACAGTACCTGCACGCGGGACCCACGCGGAGAAGAAGGAAAATTGCCAGACGCGCGCGTGGAGAAGACTCGCGCACGGGGACCGGCGGTGCACTCTAAGCGCGCGTGGACGCAGGTGCAGCTGGGCCCATTCGTTTGGTTCGTTCAGTCCGCGACACGCGGCGAGATGGACTGACGCGGCTTCGAGGCTCGGCGCGGCTCGGACGCTCGGCTGGCGGACTGGGCTTCTGATGGGCTTCTTAGTGGGCTGAATTTGGCTCAACTTTTGGGTTTTGCTTGGTAAACTAGCCCAAATCTAATTATTCTCTTCAAAAACCTGAAAAATAAAATAAAGTCAATTAAAATTGAATCCTCTAAATTTAAGAATATTTGAAATTAAAATCACAAATTTGATAAAATAATTTGTCAATTATGAACATTAAAAGTGCAAATTTGTGTACTTATCGCATGTATAGTTTCTGGTTTGTAACTTTATGTACTCCTAAACTGTGGTTGATGTCTATATTCAGTTATTTGTTTTATTTATGTATGCTACAATATGGATTTTCATGTGGGGAATCTTAATATGATGCCAAAGGTTGGTTCTGAAACTTGTTTTATTGTAGTATTGTGAAATCTACCTCACTTTTCCTGAAACTTAATTTCCTTAAATTGAAGGGTTTGTTTTGAAATTCTTAAAAATATTATCTTTGAAATTAATTTTAGCATTATTAAATGTTTAATTACTTTCTTAATCTATTTTAATTTTTTAACAAGCCTCCACATCATTAACCCATATTTTGGGGCATGACAAATAGATACTAGTATACTTGGGCCGAATAAAACTTTGATCATTTAAAATGCATTTCCAAAAACATATTCAACTTCTTGAGATTAAATAATTCGTAGATAAAATTATTTTAAGACTTTAAAATCTATTTCTAAGTGTGGTCATACATTTGACTTACCATTTGTATACCATTGTCGTTCACATGCCATTGCCATGATAGCTTTTTGGGTACATTAACATATTTTGTGACTTGAAGTTGCTAAGCATAGCTTTATTGTCTCGTATACTTTACTTTCATTACATAACTTACTTACTCGTATATCCATAAATACTATTTACCTTATACACATAGTTGTTGACTTACTTACTATGAGTAGTGGATCGTGTATAATAAAATTTTAATAAAACCTTTGAGATACCTCTATAGATTATATTAATTTATGCACGAATAAATTAATCACAGTAATTTATTTACCAAGAACTGGATTAGGAATTATACCTAGCAACCAATTAGGATGATAACTTGCGTTCTTTGATCTCGAAAGTTCCTTGCTCCAATGCTAGTTTAGAACACCTGAATTTTCCTCGTCAATTCCTTATTTCTATGAAGACGTGTGTGTGGACACACCTAAAACAAAACGATATTTGCAAGAACACTCAAGATTTTCACGAACACCAACATATGCACGACATGAAATTTTTAGAGAAATTTTTCCTTCCCACTCTATAATAAATTCGGCCACCAACACTTAGTAGAGCAAAAAATTTTGTCTCACAATTTTCTACAATCTCTTATTTTATAGAGTAACATTCAGACTCCTAGAAGGGTCTTATCTTTATCTCTAAGATAAAGCTTGTTAATTATCTCCCACTTCAAATTTGATTTTGAAACAAAATCCATTCGTTTTTATCCAATAGGGCATGCCACCACTAAGAGATATCCTCCATGTGGTAGGTGTAATTTTACAGATAAAGACTAGCAAAAGATTTTATCCTACAGTCCAATTTTTAAAAATTAAAATTTCAATTTAAGTCAAACTGAAATCAATTTGAATTTCAAATTAAACAACTTATCAAATAAGTTAATTAGATAACTATTTAAACTTAAATTCAAATTCCAATTTTTGAGTCAAACTCAAATCAATTTGAATTTCACATTGAACAACTTATCAAAGAAGTTAATTAGATAATTATTATAACTTAAATTCAAATTTCAATTTAAGTCAAACTTAAATCAACTTGAATTTCAAATTGAGCAACTTATCAAATAAGTAAATTTGATAATTATGGAGAGCAAGTAATTTAAATCCTAAAAGAACACACACTGTGATATGCGTTCATACTATGTGAACACCTTCACATGTGTGTTTCAAAATTCAAACTTAAACTTATACTTAAATAATCACATTACTTAATTTATAATTAATTCTCAATTAATTATCCTTGAGTGTTTAGAATTCAATAATTCCAAAATTTTCATTTTGCCCTTAGTGTCTTGTATAATTACAAGGACGACACAGGGACTCATTGGCTTATAATTTTGAGCTCCAGTGAAATCAATAATTTATTAAACACTTTAATTAACTAATTAATTTTATTAATTCCAATAGTTACTCCACTATAAACTTGGAATTGCACTCTCATAATTGTAGACATAAATTGCTTCTAAACTGTGAAGTGTTCATTTGATATAGTCATTGCATATAGATCAATCATCCATAAATAATTCATAATTAGAGCTAGTTGAAATCTGTTAACCTCTCTAATTCCAATTTTATCTTTGAGTACGATTGATTCTCTAATGAACAGTGATTCATAAAACAAATTCATGAATCGGAGCTCTTACTGGTCCAAATACCGAATCAACACTCAAGAGAATTATTTATATACTTATTTCTCAAGAAGCAATGGATTATATCTCATATAATAACATTCTTGGCTACTTACTTCATCATGTCTCCAAAATACAAGGAATATGATTCAGGATCTCAAAATTCGTACCGAGTAAATCAAAAGACACAAATTGATAAACATGAGTCTACTAAGAACTTATGATTAAGATCATTCTTTAAATGACTATCGGTAAACTCAATTAGAATTTTTATACTTAATGGAAATTATCATAAATTCATATTGTGTATGTGTCTATATTCCATATAATCTCATTATATGTAATACACTCTATTACGACCCCAAGGATAAGGCCATGATTATTGGGGTTTAATTTAAAATTTAACTTAACTAAACTGAATTAATTAAGGAAAATCCATGAAAATAAAATAAAATGTACAAATACTAAAATAGATATTAAAATATATTGCTCCGGAGATTTTCTTTTACAAACAATATTTAAAACAGTCTACAAAGTTTAAAATTATACAACTCTGGGACAATATCGACCAAATACGGTTTATATACAGAAATACAGTACAATTCAGAATTAAAAAATATAAATTCAGAATAAACTAACCACTTCGAATCTTGTGCCTTCAATCCATCGGCATCCACTTGCCATGCTGTAAATCTAAACTGCTAACTCTAGAGGGAAGGGTTAAAATAATGAAAATAAAGGAAAAGTGAGTGAAATACCCAGTATGATATAATTTTATAAATATTTATAAATAAAAGTGCTTACGGTCCGAACATATCATTCAGAACCGATCATCCTTTAAAGAAAGGATATACTCGCATAATAGTAACAAAATATCTAAATAATGAAAATATGCAAAGCCATAATATAACCACTGAGAAAGAAGTGGCCTATACAGGTTTCGGGACCTGCCCCCAATGATACAATTCTTATATCCCGATCTCTGTGGCCATCATGCATTTTCATCATTTCTTAAAACATCTCATTTTAAGAAAGAAAATTCTTTAGAATCTCATTTCCAAATTCTTAGAAACTCAATAGCATTATGCACGCTATTTCCTTTAAAATCATTTCTTTCTTTAAATAGGTTTTGTGCTTAAAACATTTTCATAGGCTTCATTATGAATTTAATAGCATAAATCATGCTATTGCCTTAAAATATTTTTCTTTATAAAACATGTTTTATCTTAAAAACATTCCGTAGGTCAAAACACTTTAGAACAAGGCTAGTAAGGATATGGACAAGAATATCATACCTCTTGGTAATTTAGTCTACGGAATACTTCACGTTGTCCAACCGTCTATTCTTGAAGCTCCACGACTTGCTCTGAACCTTAATGAATCCATTCAATTTGCCTCGATCTGTGTGCATAATCATGGTAGACTTTCCAGCGAAGTGGAATTGGCACAAATGAAGGTCACTGTTGTGTTCACCACGTCAAAATGAGTTAGGATATGGTCTCAGATCTTTAATCAGACGTTTAGAATCTCAAGAACAGAGACTCATTAGAATCCAACCACTGGCAGCGGCAGAGGTTGCCAGAGCATATTTTTGTGGCAGACTTAGGTTCTACCCCCCTAAAATTGAGCCTTCTAAGTTCAATGGTGCAGTCAATTTTACCCAATTTGGTCTCTATCTACTCCGATCAAACTCAAAAAGTCAGCAAAATCTGGCAACTTTGATCTTAATCCTCCTGCCATAGGACCTCAAAATTGGTTGAGGGCTTTTTTTACCAACTTCCTTCAGAGTGTTTTAACACCAAAATCATGACGATCTAAAAGTTAGATCGTCAAAACCACCCCTTGCCTCCTCGGACGGTGGTAGTGGCTCCGTTATCCGGCAATCAATGGCGGGACTGTGAAATTGACATAGGCATTTTGCTTAGCATTCTTCGCTGAGTCCATTGACACTGGTGGTGTCGAAAACAACGGATGGGAAGGAGGTGAACGACGGTGACAGTGGCGGGAAATCCTACCAGCATGGACGGTGGTGCTCTGGCTAGAATCGAGCTATGAAAAAGAATGAGTTTTCTTCGTCTCTTTGTTCTAAATCCATAGGAACTGGAATCACCTCTATTGGTTGTCGGACGGAGGAGATATCGTGATCGAAAGCTTTGGTTGTTTTTAAAATTTCGGCTGGCGGTTGCGGCTGATTCCGGCGGAGTTGGAGGTCGTGCGACTTGTCAACATACTCAACTCATCAAGATCTTTACAACGAGTTGGGAGGTGTCAAAAACGGACAGCGGAATCCTCATCAGGGTGTTTGGCCAGCGTGGAGAGAGAGGGGGTAAGAGAGAGTGAGCGTGGAAGACAGAGAATGAGAGAAAAAGGAGAAAAGAAAAAGAAAAAAGAAACGAAAGAAGATGGGCTTGGGCTTTCGTGTAAATTTGATAATTAGACTTCAAAGTCCAATTTGAATAGAGTATGGAATAACCCATTATTCAAATTCTGAAAAATTAGTTACCAACATTTAAAATTGTTCGAGGGACAACAGTTTCAATTTTAAAGTAATCATTTTTAAAGGAGAAATGTCTTTTACGTGATAATTATAAATGAGAATCTTTCACTAATCTCAGATTAATTAACACTAACCACCGGATTTGATTAATTAATCTCAATTAATTTAACTAAATGTTGCACACTTATTTAATATCTCACCATATTAATTGTGTAGATAACATCGTTCCATTCTAAATGGGAATAACATGTATTATTAATGCTTTATTTAAAGATTATGAACTTGTTTTGATTATTATCCTTAAATATTATTCTCTCGCATATAACACTTATATACAATGTTTAAGGTCACATAAATAATCATGGAATTTTCATTAATATTCATAAAATATTTATAAATATATGCACATAAAATAATGAATAAATCTTTTATTAAATGAATAATAAATATCTTATTACATCTAATAATTATAGGACACCATTCGCAACAATCTCCCACTTGTCCTAAAGCATGTAGAATATGTCTCTAATCTTGAAACTTTCTATGTGTCTATGACTAATCTATCCCTGGAACAACTTCCGATCGATTCACAATTTTACAGAAACAGTGGGAACGAGGTGTGGAAATCCTCCGTCAAGTTAGGTTGATTTCTATTAAATCCATAGGAACTTCACAAGCTGCAACACATTAACCCTTAATAATAGAATTATCAATCACACTTTGCAAACAACCTTTCGTATCATGACTTCTTCACCTAGTGTGAACACAGATTTGGATGTCGACTCTCGAAATCCATGCTTGACTCAAAGTCAAAATCTGTGTATCTAGCTAAAAGACAACTCTTTCACTGACTAAACTATCTTATAGTTTCTTGCTTTCCTCATACACTTATAGGACACCATTTGCAACAATCTCCCACTTGTCCTAAAGCATGTAGAATATGTCTCTAATCTTAAAACTTTCTATATGTCTATGACTAATTTATCCCTGGAATAACTTCTAGATTAGTTATGAATTTCTAAAATCTGTGTATCCAGCTAAAAGACAACTCTTTCACTGACTAAACTATCTTATAGTTTCTTGCTTTCCTCATACACTTAGAGGACAGCATTTGCAACAATCTCCCACTTGTCCTAAAGCATGTAGAATATGTCTCTAATCTTGAAACTTTCTATGTGTCTATGACTAATTTATCCCTGGAACAACTTCCAGATCAGTTATGAATTTCTAAAGTCAGGTTGATTTCCGTTGCTGCTTCACAAGCTGCAACACATTAACCCTTAATAATAAAATTAGCAATCACACTTTGCAAACAACCTTTCGTATCATGACTTCTTCACCTAGTGTGAACACAAATTTAGATGTCGACTCTCGAAATCTATGCTTGACTCAAAGTCAAAATTTGTGTATCCAGCTAAAAGACAACTCTTTCACTGACTAAACTATCTTATAGTTTCTTGCTTTCCTCATACACTTAAGGATATATTACATCGATACCCAATGATCTGATCATAAGTTTAACTGACAACGACTGACCACTCCCCTTGAATATCGATATTCAAGCTAGTAAAGAATAAGAACATCTTCTTTCTTTCGTTTGATACATCTTGGTTTTGATCAAATCTATAAGACTTAATAGCCTTATTATTCCATGATCTAGACTCCTGCTTTAATCCATAAATGGATCTCTGTAGTTTGTAGATTTTTTGCTCTTGGTCTTCCTCTATGTAACCCTCTGGTTTATCCATATAGATGGTTTCCTCAAGATAACAATTCAAAAAAAGCTGTCTTGACATCCATCTGCCATATCTCATAGTCAAAATATGCTAATATGCCTAGGAGTATCTGAATGAACTTAAGCATGGCTACCAGTGAGAGAAAACTTTTCTCATAGTCAACTTCTTCTTTTCTGGGTATAACCCTTATCCACTCGACTTGCTTTATAAGTCTCTACTTTTCCATCCGTTCCTATCTTTTTCTTGAAGATCCACTTGCATCTAATGAGCTTTACTCCTTCGGGTAGATCTACAAGTTACCAGACTGAGTTAGAGTACATGGACTCCATATCGAGTTTCATAGCTTATTGCCATTTTTTCTTATTAGAATCATCCATTGCAGGCTTAAAGGTCAATGGATCTTCCTTACCGTCATCAGCAGTGACGATCTATGCCTCCTCGGTATACCGGTTAGGTAACCTGCTTACCCTCCCACTATGATGAGGTGCCACAAGAGTTTGATTAGGAATCGTAGCCTTATCCCGTTGTGTTTTGACAACTCTTATTGGTTGTGATATGATCTCATCGAATAGTAACTTTTCCAGTACTACTCTGTTTCTGGGCTTGAAATCTATCATATAGTCATGCTTTAGAAACATGGCATTTGTCGACACAAATACCTTTTGATCTTTTTGACTATAAAATAGTCATCCTCTTATCCTTTGTGGGTATCTCACAAAGATGCATACTTTCTTCCTCAGTTCCAACTTCCCGGCATTTTACATCAGCACGTGTGTTGAACATCCCCATATGCAAATGTGTCTTAAACTAGGTTTTGGACCATTCTACAACTCTAGTGACATCTTAGGTACATACTTAGATGGTACCAAGTTGAAAATATACACTGTAGTTATGAGGACATATCCTCAAAATGAAGCAGGCAGTAAAGAATAACTCAACATTAATCTTATCATGTTGAGCAAAGTTTGATTTCTCCTTTCGGCAACACCATTATTATGTGGTGTGCCGGATGCTGTCAGTTGTGACAACACACCTTCTTCAATCAAGTAATCCCTGAACTCTTGGTCCAAGTATTCACCCAATCAATTTGACCAAAGTGTCTTGATTGGTTTACTTAATTATTTTTCAACTTCCGCTCGGAATTCTCTAAACTTTCCAAAAGTTTCAGATTTGCATTATATTAGGTACATAACCATATTTCAAATAATCAACAATAAAAGTGACGAAATATTTGTAACCTCTTCTTACTTGGACGTTTAATGGTTCGCATACATCCGAATGTATCAGCTGAAGAGGTTCTGTAGCTATTTCTCTTTTTCCCGTGAAAGGCCTCTTAGTCATTTTACCTTCAAGACAAGATTTACAGATTGGAAGCTCACCAACTTTTAGTTCGCGTAAAGGACCATCATTTACTAGTCTTTCAATCTTATTTAGGTTAATATGATCAAGCCTAAGATGCCATAGATATGTGTTATTATCGTGAGAGATCCTTTACTTCTTCTTCTTAGGTTCGGCAACTTTTGAACATTTCAACATTAAGTAGTGAATTAGGTATCGGTTTAAAAGGTATAAACCAGTTTCTAAATATCCAGAACAAATATTGGAACCATTCTGAAAAAATTGTGGACTAGATTCAAGACAATTAAATAATTTGGGAACATAAATCAAATTTCTTTTGATGCCTGGAGGAAATAAATATTGTTCACAACAAGATTATTTCTAAAATTGAAGTCTAACTTCTCCCACTACTTTTGCTGATACCTTCGCGATATTCCCACTTCCATCCTGTAGTCCTCGATGGCAAGTTCTTTGTAAGAACTAATATTTTGTAAAGAAAAACAAACATAATTAGTTGCTCCCGAATTAACTATCCAGGACGAGGAATCACCCTCTCACTAAAGATGTTTCTAGAGTTAGTAAATCTTATTTACTTTGATTCTACCTTTTTGTTTAGGAGGAAACAATTTCCATTTAAGAGCTAAAGCCTTGTAAAGAAAAGGAACATGATTAGACATATTGTTGAAAATAAATAGTATATTCATCTAGTCAATTTTTGTGCATGAATATTAGGACATGTGAGTTTTTGGCACAATTAAATTTGATGCATGATAGAAATTAAAAATACATAAATCATGTTTTAATTTTAGGTGCCAATGATAATCTAATTTACCACGAACATAGTGACACCATAGGGTAGGTCAAAATGTTCGTAAATTGAACCGAGACCCTTCTCAATTAATAGATATAATAAAAATATCTCATATTTTCATATTTATCAACTACCATTATTTTGGTCAAAATACAATCAAAAAATTTGATTATGTTTTTGTGAGTGTAACCCATCATTTCAGATTCTACGGACTTTACTTTGGAGAGTCGCCGTAGGGTAAGTCAAACCGGAAATATATCTTTAAATCATATCGCTAAGAAGTGAACCTTGTTATGACCCGAAAGAACACTTTCCGTAGGGAGTGTAAAATCGGTGTCATCGCGAAGCCTGTTTCACATCTCACAGAGTTGAACTAATGATGAAGACCAGTGGGTCGTATTGTTATACAACCATCTCCCACTCATTATTTGCAAATATATATTTTATTTGAAAAACATCTCATGGTTTTCAAATCCCGATAAATAAACAATTTATTTTTTAGATATGTGAAATTCTAAAATATAACTCTTAAATTTAATCTCACATAAAACATTATTTTGCAAATCAATTTTGCAACTTAAATCAATTTAATCACATTAAATTAATTTTAGTGCATGGTTCTTATTTTATTTTATTTTTCTAAAACTCTTTTAAATAAAGAAAATAAATAATAAAAATGCATGTGTATGCATGACGTGTTATAAAACATATGATTAGGCACACTATATTTATATGGCACGTTATATACATGGACATATTATATATAATTATCAACATAAAATATAAATATATGCAATCAGCTATTAAGATGAATTTGACCAGGTCTTATGGAAAATATAAAGTACAATCATATATAATGAATAATAATTACAACCAAATCAAATAAATAAATAATTACAATAATTATTTTCCTCTCGTTATATCAACGGGTCTTTGATTCTTGAATTCTTCATTCATCAGCTTTGTTCTTCATCTTCAGGTCAGATTTTAAATTTTTTAGGGTCCAAAACTTTTCCAGGTCCATCAGCACATGAAACGAGGGTTTCAGAAATCATCGGGCTCGTTCAGAGCCTGTTGGCCGCGCGTTGGGTGCGCACTGGGCACACTGGTCGGGCGTACCTGGGCGCGCTAGGTGCCCGGGTGAGGCGCGCCTGGGTGTTTGGTCTATGCCCCGGCAAGTCTTGCACGCGATTAATTCGTCAGCGGACGGGTGGCCACGTCTTGGGTCTTGGCTGGGCTGTGGGCGGGGTGTCACTTTCAGATTTTTCTGAGCTTACAAATTAAATATCACATATTTAATATTTAATTATCACATAATCGGAGCCTAAATTAATATTGTCTATAGACCGCTCCGATACAAATTGTTGGTTTCCGAAGCAATTTCAGATGTGGAAGCGTGAGTAGTAGATCGTGTATAACCAAAATTTTAATAAAATATTTGAGATACTCTATAGATTATATTAATTTATGCATAAATAAATCTATCACATTAATTTATTTACCAAGAACCGGATTAGGAATTATTTATACTTAGCAACCAATTAGGATGATAACTTGTGTTCTTTGACCTTGAACGTTCCTTGCTCCTATGCTAGTTTAGAACACAAGAATCTTCCTTGTCAATTCCTTAAATCTACGAAAACGTGTGTGTGGGCACACTTGAAACAAAACGGGATTTGCAAGAACAATCAAGATTTCCACGAACACCAATACATGCATGACGTGTAATTTGTGGAGAAATTTTTTCCTTCTTACTCTATAATAAATTCGGCCACTAACACTTAGTAGAGCAAAAAATTGTGTCTCACAATTTTCTACAATCTCTTATTTTATAGAGTAACAATTAGATGTTGGTTGCCGAATCGAATTCGGCGGTGGAAACGCAGCGGAATAGCGGATCGTGTATAACAAAAATTTTCATAAAACTTTTGAGATACTCTATAGATTATATTAATTTATGCACCAATAAATTAATCTCATTAATTTATAAGATTCAAGGATCAACCGAAAAAATACCTTGTAGCCGACTCGGATGATATCTTGATTTTCTTTGACCACTAAATGTCCTAGCTCCAAACTTTTGTGTTTAGAACACCAAAGTCTTCCACGTCAATTCCTTGATTCCACGTGAGGCGTGTGTGTGGGCACACGTGAGACAAAAACGGTTTCTAAAACACTTTCGAATTTCCACAAACACCAACGCATGCACGATGTGGAATTTTTGAGAGAAAAATTTTCACTCTCTTTTTTTTTTTATATAGAATTCCGGCCACACTCTTTCTCTAGGGCTGAAAGTGTTTCAAAAATTGTCTCACAATTTTTCATTTATCTCATATTTAAAGAGAAGAAGTCAATCTTCAAAATAGGATCAAATCCTTATCTCCAATTTTGAATTTGGAACAAAAAATCCCATCCCCTTATCCCTTAGGTGGCCGGCCACACACTAGGGTTTTATCCCTGTGTGTGGCGCCTAGATAAGATAGGGAAGGAGAAGATATTTTATCCTTTATCCAATAGTCCAATTTTAATTCAGATTCAAATTCGAATTTAAGTCAAACTTAAATTAATTTGAATTCTAAATTAAACAACTTATCAAATAAGTTTAAATGGATAAATCTAGATATGTTCAAATTCAAATTTAAATAATCTCATTATTTAAATAATAATTAATTCTCAATTAATTATTCTTCAAGTATTTAATTTTAGAATTCCGTAATTCTAAAATTCCCATTTTGCCCTTTGTGTCTGGTAGAATTACAAGGATGACGCGAGGACTAATGGACCTATAATTCTGAGCTCCAATAAAATTAATAATTAATTAAACACTTTAATTAATTAATTAATTCTATTAATTCCAATAGTTACTCTACTATAAACTTGGAATTGCACTCTCGGAATTATAGACATTAATTACTTCTAAACTGTGAAGTGTCCCTTTGATATAGTCATTGCATATAGATCGATCCTCCATAAATAATTCATAATTAGAGTCAGGTAGAATCCGTTAACCTCTCTAATTACATCTTTATCCTTAGTACCATTGATTCTCTAATGGATAGTGATTCATAAAACAAATTCATGAACCGGCGCTTTACTAATCCAAGTACCGAATCAATACTCAAGAGAATTATTTATCTGCTTCTCTCAAGAAGGAATGGATTCCATCTCGTATAATAACATTCCCAGATGTACCTATTTCATTATGTCTCCAAAATACAAGGAATAGGATTCAGGGTCTCGGAATCCATACCGAGTAAATCAAAAGACATAAATCTATAAATAGGAGTTTGTTAAGAACTCGTGATTAAGATCATTCTATATATGACCATCAAGAGACTCAATTAGAATTTCTATGCTTAACGGAAATTATTAGAAATTCATATTGTGTCTGTGTCCATGTTCCACATAATCTCATTATCTTAAATACACTCATTCAATATCTCGCCATATTAACGGTCTGATAACACCGCTCCATTCTAAATGGGAATGACATGTATTAATAATGTTTTAATTAAAGATTCAACTTTAATTAAATTCATTATGAACAGATTACTTTTGATTATTATCCTTAAACATTATCCTCTTGTATATAACACGTATATACAATGTTTAAGGTTACATAAATAATCAAGGAATTTTATTTGATATTCATAAAATATTCATAAATATATGCACATAAAATGATGAATAAACTATTTTATTAAATAAATAATAAATATCCTTTTACATCTCATGCTTTCAGGATACTATTCCCAACAATCTCCCACTTGTCCTAAAGCAGGTGTGTCATGTCTCTAATCCCAAATCCATGTAAGTGCCGATAAAAAACATTCAATGGCAATGTCTTGGTGAACGGGTCGACAAGGTTGTCCTCTAAGATCTTGAGCCTTATATCGCCTCTATCCACAATGTCTCCGATCGGGTGATATTTCCTTTCTATATGTTTCGCACTCTTATGGCTTCTAGGTTCTTTTTTAATTAGCCACCGCTCCACTATTGTCACACGAAATTGGCTTATCCATATCTGAACAACTTCCGGATCGGTTAAGAACTTCCCGAGCCATGTAGCTTCTTTTGTGGCTTCTGGTTTTAACATATTCTTCCATGGTAGAGTCAACCCAACACACTTTTGCTTTATACTTCTCCATACCACGGCTCCTCCATTAAGAGTGAACACTGATCCGGATGTCAACCTATCTCTATCTCGATTGGAAATCGAGAATCATGTATCTAGTGAGAGATGATCTTCTCCTAATATACTAACATATAGTTTCTCGTTCTCCTAAGATACTTGAGATACACTTCACCGCAACCCAATGATCTAATCCTGGTTTGACTAGTAGCGATCGACTACTCCCCACGCATAGCGTATATCTGGTCTTGTACACAACATGGCATACATAAGGCTTCCCACGGCGAGCGTAGGGATACCTTCTCGTATCTTCTTCCCCGCTGCAAGGGGTCTTTGGACATTGCTCCTTAGAAAGATGAATACCATGCCTAGAAGGCAAATTCCCTTTCTTGGAGTTTTGCATCGAATACCTAGACAACACTTTGTCTATATAAGATGCTTGTGATAACGCTAAAAGCTTTTTCTTGCGATCTCGAATAATCTTAATCCCAAGAACATAGTGGCCTCTCCTAAATCTTTCATTTGGAATTGGTCTGGCTAACCACTCCTTTACATCTGTCATCATTCCCACATCATTCCCTATGAGTAGGATGTCATCGACGTAAAGAATTAAGAAGACCACTTTCTCTTCTTTCTTATACTTGTAGGCGCATGGTTCATCAATGTTTGTTGATCAAATCCATAAGACTTTACACCTCATCAAACCTGATGTTCCATGATCTAGAAGTTTGATCCATAAATGGACCTTTGCGGTTTGCGCCTTTTTTCCTTCCTCTATGTAACCCTCAATCCATATAGATGGTTTCATCAAGATAGCCATTCAAAAAATGTCTTGACGTCCATCCGCCATATCTCATAGTCAAAATATCTTTTGCAATGGCCGGAGTATCCGGATGGACTTAAGCATGGCTATTTCCTCATAGTCAACTCCCTCCTTTTGGGTATAACCCTTAGCCACTAGCCTTGCTTTAAAAGTCTCTACTTTTCTATCCGCTCCTCTCTTTCTCTTGAAGATCCACTTGCATCCAATGGGTTTTACCCCTTGGTAGATCTACAAGTTGCCGCATCCCAGGTTAGAGTGCATAGACTCCATCTCGAGGTTCATAGTCGCTTGCCATTCTTCCTTATCGTAATCATCCATCACATCCTTAAAGGTCGATGGATCCTCCTTACCGCCATCGGTGGTGACGATTTGGGCTTCCACAGAAACGGTGGCAACGTGCTTACCCTCCCACTACGACAGTCATGCCGCTTCCGATTAGGAACCGTGGTCTTTTCATTTCGACAACTCTTGTCGATTGTGGTCCCGATCTCATTTCTTCTAATACTATCTTACTTACGGGCTTGAAATCTATCATATAGTTATGCTCTAGAAATGTGGCATTTGTCGATACAAACACCTTTTGATCTTTTGACTATAAAATCTCCTCCTCTTGTCCCTTCTATCCCACAAAGATGCATACTTGACCTTGGTTCCAACTTCCCGTCTTTTTGCCTCAAAGACGTGTCTTTGGATTCCCCATATGCAATGTGTCTCAAACTAGGTTTTGACCATTCCACAACTCTAGTGACATCTTAGGTATAGATTTAGATGGAACTAGATTAAAATATACATAGCGGTTTTTAGGACATAACCCCAAAAATAAGTAGGCGATGAAGAATAACTCAACATTGATCTTATCATGTCGAGCAAAGTCCGATTTCTCCTTTCGGCCACACCATTATTATGTGGTGTGCGGGTGCGATCAATTGGGATACCACACCTTCTTCAATCAAGAAATCCCGGAACTCTTGGTCCGTTCACCCCCTCGATCCGATCAAGTGTCTTGATTGGTTTACCTAGTTGTTTTTCAACTTCGCTCGGAATTCTCTAAACTTTCCAAAAGTTTGATTTCCGTTGCATCGTAAACATAACCATATCTCGAATAATCGTCAATAAAGGTGACATAATATTTGTAACCTCCTCTAGCTTGGACGTTTAATGGTCCACATACATCCGAATGTATCAATTTGTAGGGTTCTCAGCTCTTACTCCTTTTCTTTGTAAAAAGTCTCTTGGTCATCTTACCTTCCAAACAAGATTCACAGACTGAAGCTCGCCAACTTTTAGCTCGCGTAAAAGACCATCCTTTACCGTCTTTCAATCCTATTTAGGTTAATGTGACCAAGTCTAAGATGCCATGATATGTGTTATTTTCATGAGAAATCTTTTGCTTTTTATTCTTAGGTTCGGCAACTCTAAACATTTCAAAGCAGTTAGGTATTGGTTTTATACAATATAAACCATCATCCAGACGTCGAACAAATATTTAAACCATTTCGAAAATATGAACAAATTCATTATCAAAATAAGCTTTAAATAATTGTTCAAATAATTTGGCCACAAAAATCAAATTTCCAATGTCCGAATAAAATAAACATTGTTCAAAACTAAAAATTTATTTTCCCTAAAACAAGTCTAACTTCTCCCAATTTTGGGAAACTCTTGCGCCATTGCCTACTTTCATCGTTAGTCCCCATCGGCTAACTCGGTATAAGAACTAAGACTTTGCAAAGAAAAACAAACATGATTAGTTGCTCCCGAATCAATTATCCATCACCCTCTACTAAACATGTTTCAAGAACTAGTAAATCGATTTACCTTGTTCCTTTTTCTCCTTCATTTTCCACGGTTCTTTTTTCCTTTTGTTTTTACGAACTTCCCGCAACTTCAACATTTGCTTCTCCTCCCTTCTTTTTTTAGTGGATTCTTTTGCATTCATGAGTTCGATGAGATTGCTTTTTGTTCATAACAAAGTTGTTCACGAACTCATGAAAGTTTAGGCTTTCCGGATGATGCCAACTTGGGTGGCTTCATATTTTGAGCTCCGCATCGTGGAGGTGATCAATCATGTTCAAAACATGTGTCTTGCTCCCGAACCTTTCTTCATCTTATCGTTCATGAAAGCCCTCGACATCCAAACGAGCCTTTTTTTTCGGAAAGATGTTTTCTAGAGACTCCATTATCTCAATTAGTCCATCTCTTCATGCTTTTACTTTGATTCTAATTTTTGCTTTATTGTTGGCCTTGATCCAACAAAAGGCTCCCTCGCGGTTTTGGATGCGAAGCAGCGGGTTCGGAAGGACATTCCTCCGCTAGGACAAACTTATAGTCTTAGACATAGTATGTTCATGTTACTTTTCCACTTAGCATAATTATCACCGTCTAATTTTTCAGTCGCTAGTAGTGTGATAATGAGATTCGACATATTGCTAGAAATAAATAGAATATTCATCTAATCAATTTATGTGCATGAATATCAAGGCATGTTAATTTTGGCACATTTAAATATGATGCATGATGCACATGAAAATACATAAATCATGTTTTAATTTTGGGTGCCAACGATAATTCAATTTACCACGAATATAGTGCCGCCGTAGGGTAGGTCAAAATATCGCAAATTGAACAAAGACCTTCTTAATTAATAAATATAATCAAAATATCTCATATTTTCATATTTATCAACTACCGTTAATTTTGGTCAAAAATATAATCAACATTTTGATTATATCTCCATGAGTGTAACCCATCATTTCAGATTCTACAGACTTAACAACGGAGTGCCGCCGTAGGGTAGGTCAAACCGGAAATACATCATTGAATCCTATTGCTAGGAAGTCAACCTTGTTATTGATCCGAAAGAACACTTTCCGTAGGGAGTGCGGAATCGGTGCCGCCGCGAAGCCCCTTTGGGTAGTCAATTCGGAAATACATCCTGAAATCTTATCTCTAGGAAGCCAACCTTGTTATTGATCCGGCAAGGACACTCTCCTTTAGGAGGGCGATTCAATGTCGCCGCAAAGCCCCTTTCCGGATCTCACGGTGTTGCGCTAACGGCGGAGACTAGTGGGTCGTATTGCCATACAACCCTCTCCCACTCATTATTTTGCAAATATGTATTTTATTTGAAAAACATCTCATGATTTTCAAATCGAAAAATAAACAATTTATTTTTCGGATATGTGAAATTCAAAAATTTAACTTTTAAATTCAATTTCACATGTAACATTATTTTGCAAATCAATTTTGCAACTTAAATCAATTTAATCATATTAAATCAATTTTTAGCGCATGGTTCTTATTTTTATTTTATTTTTCTAAAACACTTTTATAATAAATAAAATAAATAATAACAATTGCGCGTGTATGCATGGCATGTTATAAAAAACATATGAGTAGGCACATTATATCTACATGGCATGTTATATGCATGGACATATATAATATATAATTATCAACATAAAATATAAATATATGCAATCAACTATTGAGATGAATTTGACCGGGTCCCATGGAAAAATAAATTACAACTCAATCGAATCGAATAAATAAATAATTACAATAATTATATTCTTCCGTTACATCAACGGGTCTTGATTCTTGAATTCTTTATTCTTGACTTCATTCTTTGCCTCCGGTTGGATTTCACCTTCCTTGGGATCCGGAACTTTTTCCGCTCGTCGGCACGCTTTTAGGGGTTTCAAACCTTGGGCCCGCTCGGGATCAAATCCGAACTTGGGCATGACCTGAAGGACGCAGGGCCTTGGGGCCCGTCTGGCGCGCGCGGGGCGGCGTCTGGGGCGCGCTGGCCGCGATTCTAGATATTTCCGGGCACTTTTTCTGGGCTTCTTTGAAGGCTTCAAACATGATCTTTAAGGCCTCCTTCTTGACTCAAAATCAAAAACCCTAATTCTACCCAAAATCCTAGAATTACAATAATTCTAATCCCGAATTAAATTACAAATAATTTATTAACGAATGAATATAACCGATCCATGGAACCATATAATTAACGACCAAATCCATCATCCATACATTCATCATCATGAATAAAAATAAACATCCATAAATGCAAGTGCCTACTCATCACATACATACATATTTAAATATCACATATTTAATATTGATTATGATTATCAAATAATCGAAGCATAAATTAATATCGTCTATAGACCGCTCTGATACCAATTGTTGGTTGCCGAATCGAATTCGGTGGCGGAAACGCAGCGGAATAGCGGATCGTGTATAACAAAAATTTTCATAAAACTTTTGAGATACTCTATAGATTATATTAATTTATGCACCAATAAATTAATCTCATTAATTTATAAGATTCAAGGATCAACCGAAAAAATACCTTGTAGCCGACTCGGATGATATCTTGATTTTCTTTGACCACGAACAGTCCTAGCTCCAAACTTTTGTGTTTAGAACACCAAAGTCTTCTACGTCAATTCCTTGATTCCACGTAGACGTGTGTGTGGGCACACGTGAGACAAAACGGTTTCTAAAACACTCGAATTTCCACAAACACCAACGTATGCACGATGTGGAATTTTTTGAGAGAGAAAAATTTTCACTCTCTTTTTTGCTATATGAGAATTCCGGCCATACTCTTTCTCTAGGGCTGAAAGTGTTTCAAAAATTGTCTCACAATTTTTCATTTATCTCATATTTAAAGAGAAGAAGTCAATCTTCAAAATAGGATCAAATCCTTATCTCCAATTTTGAATTTGGAACAAAAAAATCCTTCCCTTATCCCTTAGGTGGCGGCCACACACTAGGGTTTTATCCCTGTGTGTGGCGCCTAGATAAGATAGGGAAGGAGAAGATATTTTATCCTTTATCCAAAGGTCAATTTTAATTGATTCAAATTCGAATTTAAGTCAAACTTAAATTAATTTGAATTATAAATTAAACAACTTATCAAATAAGTTTAAATGGATAAATCTAGATATGTTCAAATTCAAATTTAAATAATCTCATTATTTAAATAATAATTAATTCTCAATTAATTATTCTTCAAGTATTTAATTTTAGAATTCCGTAATTCTAAAATTCCCATTTTGCCCTTTGTGTCTGGTAGAATTACAAGGATGATGCGGGGACTAATGAACCCATAATTCTGAGCTCCAATAAAATTAATAATTAATTAAACACTTTAATTAATTAATTAATTCTATTAATTCCAATAGTTACTCCACTATAAACTTGGAATTGCACTCTCGGAATTATAGACATTAATTACTTCTAAACTGTGAAGTGTCCATTTGATATAGTCATTGCATATAGATCGATCCTCCATAAATAATTCATAATTAGAGTCGGTAGAATCCGTTAACCTCTCTAATTACATCTTTATCCTTCATTTGATTCTCTAATGGATAGTGATTCATAAAACAAATTCATGAACCGATACTAATCCAAGTACCGTCAACACTCAAGAGAATTATTTATCTCGCTTCTCTCTCAAGAAGGAATGGATTCCATCTCGTATAATAACATTCCCAATTACCTATTTCATTATGTCTCCAAAATACAAGGAATAGGATTCTTCTCTTGAGGTAAATCAAAAGACATAAATCCATAAATAGGAGTTTGTTAAGAACTCGGGATTAAGATCATTCTATATATGACCATCAAGAGACTCAATTAGAATTTCTATGCTTAACTTGAAATTATTAGAAATTCATATTGTGTCTGCGGCCCATGTTCCATATAATCTCATTATGCAAATACACTCATTCAATATCTCGCCATATTAACAAAGTCACGGATAACACCGTTCCATTCTAAATGGGAATGACATGTATTAATAATGTTTTAATTAAAGATTTCAACTTTAATTAAATTCATTATGAAACGATTATTTTTGATTAGTATCCTTAAACATTATCCTCTTGTATATAACACTTATATACAATGTTTAAGGTTACATGAATAATCAAGGAATTTTATTTGATATTCATAAAATATTCATAAATATATGCACATAAAATGATGAATAAACTATTTTATTAAATAAATAATAAATATCCTTTTACATCTCATGCTTTCAGGACACTATTCCCAACATTAGACTATAAGAATGAGTCTTATCTTTATCTCCAAGATAAAGCTTGTTAATTATCTCTCACTTCAAATGTGATTTTGAAACAAAATCCATTCCTTTTTATCCAATATGTCATGCCACCACTAAAAGATATCCTCCATGTGGTAGGCGCAATTTTGCAGATAAAGATTAGGGAAAGATTTTACCCTTGCAGTCCAATTTTTAACTTAAATTCAAATTTCAACTTAAACCAAACTTAAATCAATTTAAATTTCAAATTGAATAACTTATCAAATAAGTTAATTAAATAACTATGGAGAGCAAGCAATTTGAATCCCAAAGGGATTCACAATGTGTTGTGCGTTCACACTATGTGAACACCTACACATGTGTGTTTTAAAATTCAAACTTAAACTAAAACTTAAATAATCATATTATTTAATTTATAATTAATTCTCAATTAATTATCCTTGAGTGTTTTATTTTAGAATTCTAAAATTCTCATTTTGTCCTTATTGTCATGTAGAATTACAAAGACGATGCAGGGACTCATACACCTATAATTTCGAACTCTAATAAAATTAATAATTAATTCTATTAATTTCAATAGTTACTCTACTATAAACTTAGAATTGCACTCTCGTAATTATAGACATAAATTACTTTTAAACTGTAAAGTGTCAATTTGATAGAGTCATTGCATATAGATCAATCATCAATAAATAATTCATAATTAGAGCTAGCTGAAATCAGTTAACCTATCTAATTACATCTTTATCCTTGAGTACCATTGATTTTCTAATGGACAGTGATTCATAAAACAAATTCATAAATCTGAGCTCCTACTGGTGCAAGTACCAAATCAATCCTCAAGAGAATTATTTATTTACTTTTTTTTCAAGAAGGAATGGATTCCATCTCGTATAATAACATTCTCGGCTACTCACTTCATCATGTCTCCAAAATACAAAGAATAGGATTTAGGATCTCAGAATCTGTACTAAGTAAATTAAAAGACACAAATCCATAAATTAGAGTCTGCTAAGAACTCAAGGTTAAGATTATTTTATATATGTCATCAGTAAACTCAATTAGAATTTCTATACTTAACAGAAATTATCGAAAATTCATATTGTGTCTGTGTCCTTATTCCACATAATCTCATTATGCGTAATACACTCATTCAATATCTTGTCATATTAACAGTGCGGATAACACTGTTCTATTCTAAATGACAATGACATATATTAGTAATGTTTTAATTAAAGATTCTGAACTTTAATTAAATTCATTATGATCATTGTTTTGATTATTATCCTTAAACATTATCCTCTCACATATAACACTTATATACAATGTTTAAAGTCACATAAATAATCGTGGAATTTTCATTGATATTCATAAAATATTCATAAATATATGCACATAAAATAATGAATATATCTTTTATTAAATGAATGATAAATATCTTATTATATTCCTCTGAATAATAAAATGTTAATAAAAGTCCCCTCCCTTAAGTTTTTTAAGTAGAAATTGACATTTAATTTGTTATTTTGAGATATTTTAGTACCTCTATCGTTTAAAATTTAGTTTAAATTTAAAAGTAATTTAATTTTAAACTTTTATTTATGATACATTTAGATCGAATATAAGTTAAAATTTTTATTATTTTTTTAGTAGAATAACGTATTTTATGAAGTTTTTAATATTTAAATTAGTTTAAATACAAATTAAATTTTAAACTATAGAATTTCTAAAATACCCTCAAAATAGCCAATTAAATGTTTATTTTAGTTAAAAACCTAAGAGAGAGGCCTTTTTGTTAACATTTTATTATTCGGAGGGAATGAATGTTATGTTTTAAAAATCATGAGGTAAAGTGTTACAAGGAGGATAATTAAGGATAAATTTTTGTAATTAATCTTAATTTCTTTAGAGGGTAAAACACCCTTTTAATACTTAAAGTTGAGAGATTGCTTAGATTCTTCCATCAATAAAAAGATCTAATTTAATGGGCCATGAGAGAAACCACATCTCTCCACCTTTTCTCTGCTTGCTCCTCTTCTTTCAACCAAACAATGAATTATGACTTTCTTTCTATCTCCCTATCTCTACCCTTTCCCTCCTTCCATCTCTCCCTCTTTTCTACCAAACATACTCTTAGGCTCCATTTTGTTCTTATACTTGAATCTATAATTTTAATTTTGTTAGTGTTTTTCATTCCATGAACAATTTGAATTCAATTTTTTTTCTCACATTGATCTTATCAATAAATTATAATCACTGACTTGAACGCGTAAATCTCAAAACATCAAAAAGAAAGGGTATTTTGCACAAATGGTCCCGAATCTTTTTAAAATGTGACAGTTTGGTTCTCAACCTTTTTTTAATAAAACGACCCACAACCTCTTTAAAAAATGACAGTTTGGTCATTTCCATCAAATTTCATTAAAATTTTAACAAAACATATCACGTGACCCATAACATAATTTTCTTTTTTAATAAAATGACTTAAATGCCCCCAGACAAATTATCCTTTTCTCCCAAGTTTTGATCAAGCGATCATTTTCTCAGATTGTAGGACTACCATGAATCGCTATTGGAATTTGCTTGTCAATTGAAGGCTTTGGAGAAACAGTTGTTTTTTTGAGGAGGAGGAGAAGCCTCCACTGGGTTCTGAGCAGCAGGAGCAGCAGCTTGGGTTTGGGCTTCGGCTTCGGCTTCGGCTTCGGCTTTGTTAGCAGGAGTCTCTCCACTTCTAAACAGATAGCCCCCCACCAGCGCTCACTCCACGGCCCATTTCTCAACCTGCAAAGAACCAAACATTATAAGATGAAAATGTCTCTAATCTGATGTCTAAATCTGCAAGATATTTCATTCAGATTCAAGAAATGAAAGTAAATAATCCTACAGCATCGGATCACACAAATTCTCATATAATATTTTTATATGTCAGTAAGATTTGCATTTTTTTTTTGAAAGGAAAAAAATTTGCATAAGATTGAGAAAAAGTTACATGCATTGAAATCATACGGCATTAAAAAAAATACAGAAATTTAAATCAGAATACCCAACTAAAAAAAGCGATATGTTTGCGTTATTGAAAAGAAGGAAAATGCGATAATGAGAAAAATGGATCTAAAATCTGAATCTAAGGAAAATGAGTGAAATATGATCTGTTTTTAAATTAGTACCAACCTCCGTTGATGAGATGTTTGGAAGGAAAAGAATATGAAAAGAGTTTGATTGAGTTGTAGAGAGATAGAGATGGAGAATTTGATGGAGGAGCATAGTAAAAGGATTATTGTGTGAGAGAGAGAAAGAGAAAAAGAGAGCTTACTTGGTATTTTATTAAAATATTCTTTTAATAAGATCACGTATTTTACACATAATTAATTATGTTAAAAATTTAACAAAATTAAAAAGAAAATAAAATTACACTTTTTTTTAATAGATTAAGAGTCATTTTATTAAAAAAAAAAATTAAAAAAAATTGTCACTTAAAAAAAAAAAAAAAAAAGAAAAACAGCGAAACAAAACAAAATAGACCGTCCACGGTCCACCAAATTTACCAAACAAACAGGCAGCCTTGAATTGGCTGCCAGAGCCAGAAAGGGTCACCAAGTCTACCTACACCTACCTACCATCGAAAACTTCATTCAATGTCGCTTACCACCATCACCACCGCTCTATAAAACACAACGCACATTACACACACACACACACACACTCTCTCTCTCTCTCTCTCTAAGTATTCAATTTGCTTACCGTCTGTGTTCATCAGTCCACAGAGTTGAGTGATATCAGCTTTGTGGTTTTGAGGCATAAATAAAAGCACCCATCCTCCTATTTTCCTCTCCAAGGCCTTGTATTTGCTTCAGAAACCCAAATGGGTGGTGATGGGAAGGTCTTCACTTTGGCTGAAGTCTCCGACCACAACACTTCCAAGGACTGTTGGCTTATTATCAGTGGCAAGGTGACCTCTTCTCCTGGCTTTTTTTTTTTTTTTTTTTTTTTTTTTTTTTTTTTTTTCAAGTGAAGTTTTGGGTATTATCAAATTGAAAAATTTTACCCTTTTTAACAACATTTCATGGTCTCAATTAGCGCATTTGTGAAGATTACGTATTTGTTTATGGTTATCTTTTGAATTTGAGTGATGGGCTTTTTTTTTTTTTTTTTTTTTTTTTTTTTTTTTTTTCCTTATCTCACTTTAAGGATCGTTTATTTGTTTGCAGAAGAAACTTATGTTTAACAAGATTTCTTAACTATGTTGATTCATGAAATTCAGTTATGGGTTGTTGGGTTACTTTTACATTTATGTTTAGAATATTGAACCTTCATAAATTTGCTTAATTTCTCTCTTTGGCCGAATTAATGGTTGTGGCTTATCAGATGCTGAAATCTTTTAGCTTTGAGTCTCTGCATGTGAAATGTCGATCTCCTTAATTTTTATTATGGCTTCTCAAAGTTTGCATCTTTTTATGATCACTGATTTTGTTGGGGTTCTGGATGGCAAAAGGAATTTCCCCCTTAGTGGTAGTACTTTCTGGTGCTTGTCAATTCAAAATGTCTTGCTTTGCTAGTTCACAAAGATTTTGCTCAGCTTTCATATTTTTATTGACATTATAAAGTAATCTGAACGATATCACGTGTTTAAGGAAATTATTAGAGTCTCGTCTTGCATAAGTAATGTGAAAATCTCTTTGCAATAGCTAAAAGTGTCTTAGATTCAAATGTCTTTAGTTTTCTTCTTTAAAAGGATATGTAGGTTCAAGCGACGGGTTGCATTCTGATAATAACCTGGATTACGGGCCGTTGGAATTCCAAGTTACAAATCATGAAGGGGTTAACTTTTTTAGTTTTTAAGTTCTTCCATGCTATCCTCTTGACAATCCGGGTGAATACGGAGTTGAGGATTGCCGAGTCCCATGAAAAGGGTATTATGCATGTCTTCTTTCCAAAACTTATAAAGTACACAGTAAAAAACATAACATAAATGAAGAAAATAAAACTTTTAAAATACACAAGTTTCATCTGGTGTGGCTTGGCTGCATGTCGCATGGCCTAATTTTAACTACAATTTCTAGGTACCCTATGATTGGAAAAAAGTCTTCTGACATTATCACTTGTTAGAGTTACTGTGGCTGCATTGCTTGCGAGCGATTTCTTTAATGAACCCCTGTTTTTTTGAATTATTTGGTTATGCTTCTAAAAGGGATCTGTGATTTTGCAAGGCTACTTTCTTGTGCTTAAAAAGTCCCAAACAAAGAATTGTTAGCCACATCAGGATTCAGGTCTTCCTTAAAAGGAGAACTTATAAGCTCCAAACATTATTGTGTGTAGGACTTCGATGCCAACACTAGCATGTTCCTTGTGCTTATAAGGGAATATTAGAGTCTTTTATAGTTCAGACTGAAAATATGTACAAAAATATGTACAAACACTTTGCTTGGAAATGGAAGAACAAGGTATGCAACTGTAATACGGCTCCTGATGCTTTTAGTTAGCTGACATGGACATGGATATTAGATTGAAATCAGAGCAAAGAAAGGCAAAATGGGGAAAATGAAAAGTCATGAAACTGGGTGAAAAATAAAGGGGATGAAATGCATTAAAGGAAACTTTAATCAAGATAATTGCCAAGAGTTACGTAACAGGTTGTGTTGATGACTTGATGTCTTTGTAGTTGACTTCTCTTGATCTCCAGTGACAGAAGTTTTTTTGGCTTTGCTTTCTTCTACTAAAGCTATTGCTTATCAAAGCATAAGTGATGCAGAAATTGATATTCCCCCTCATTCTTCTTCATTTCATCTTATTTAAAAAACAAGTGTTTTGCTTACATAAGTGCAAAAGAGGCCTGACAACATGATAACAAGTAAGAAGGAAACAACCTCTATAAACCTTAGGAGAATGAAAATGAAAACAGCATTAGCAGATACAAGTCCAGAGAAACTAAACGATAAAAGCACATTTCCTTAGTGAGAGCTTAGATAGAAAGAGGAACTTGCTATATGACTGTTTATTGAAAATCTTAGGCTGCGTTTGGTTTGGTCTAATTCTTTTGGTTGGTTGGATTTTAGAGATGGCAATACCAATTTCAAAGGAATGGCTTTTCCATTAGTTAGGTGAATTGTCATTACCACCGTTCCTTGTACCCAACTCACCAGAAACTTTGTTGGTGAGGTTCACTGGAAAGGTACACCGCTGATAAGCCTGATAAGCCTTTGCTTAAGCAGGTTTATGTTAGGAAAGGCAAGAGGGAATAAGAGGTTGCAGGGCTGAGTTAGTGGTTAAGAGTTGTATAGGGAATAGTCGGTTAGGGTGGGGGTTGTACAGGGGATTATTCGGTTAGAAGGGAGGGGGAAGTGAATAAGTAGGGAATAAGCTGGAAATAGAGAGGGAGGAAAATACTGGAGTCTTGTATAGGAAGTCTTGGCTGAGACTGAGCAGGGGAGGTTTTGCAGTACCTCGAAGGACTGCTTTTGTAATTCATTTCTGTCATTCAATAAAGATCACATTTTCATGCTTCTTGATTCATTTTTGTTGAAGTAAATACTCTGTTCTTATCATTTTGGTATAAGAGCATTAATTCTGGGCAATAATGGCGAGTAGGAAAATAGATGAAAGGTTCAAATTGGTGGAGAAGGAGATTAAGGAAGTTAGGGTTTCGATGGAAAAGGGAATCGGTGAGATGGAGAAAGGGATCGGGGAGGTTAGGGCGGAATTAACTCAAAATAGGGCGGAATTTACTCAGAATCTGACTGAGATCCGCCGACTGATGGAAGAACAGATGAAATTTTTCTTGGCACCGGTGTCGGCGACGGAGAAGACAGTAGCTCTAACGACCACGATCGAAGAAGATCGCTAGGCGAATCGCGCCGGAGAAGATCGCTAGAATGTGATTTTTCCAGCAGGAGACACCAGTTTGTGCAAGCAGGGCGTAGATCGAATGACTGATTTTAGGATTCCGCGGAATCCATGTCATGAAGAGAGAGAGGAGGGGCGCATGTTTGCTATGGGGGTTCCGATGGGTACCCAGGGGAAAAATTGGTACGGACATCGGGGTGAAGGGCGAGATGTTTTCATGGAAGGGAGGCCCTGGAGTTCGACGAACAGCGGAATGGATTGGGCGGTCCTGTTCACTGAGGAGTGGAAAGAGGAAGAAACCCTAATGTTGGTGTATGGTTCAGAGATGGTTGGGAGGGTAGAGGTGTCTTGGAGGAATTACCGGTGAATGAGGAATGGGTGACTTTTTGACGGTGGCAGGTGGAGTGCCTAATCTTTAGCAGTGATGACCCTGACGGCTAGGTGTTTCGTATGGAGCAGTTTTTCTCCATCAATCGCTGTTCGGAAAGGGAAAAATTGATTACCTCTGGAATAGCCTTGGAGGGAGATGCCTTGTCTTGGTTCCAATAGCAGAATGGCCACAGACCTTTCCATAGTTGGCCAGAATTTAAGGTGTCGTTGTTGCAACGTTTTCGTTCTTCGCAAGAGGGGAATCTTTGTGAGAGGTTTTTGGCGATACGACAAGTAGGAACGGTGGCCGAATATCACAGGCAATTTGAAGTTTTATCAGCCCCACTTCGGGATGTGCCGGAAGAGGTTTTGGAAGGGATTTTTGTTAATGGGTTAAAGGCACAGGTTCGGGCTGAATTGCAGCTCCTGAAACCGGTTGGGTTAGGTGAAATCATGGATTGAAGAAAAAAATGAGTTGCTTCGTCGGGAGGGGTCAGAAACAAGGTTTTCGAGACCACAACATCATATTGTTCCGAGGGCTGAATTTTCACCAATTCCGGCTCGATCGATGCCGGTGGTAGAGCGACCATTGCGAGTTCTTGCTACTTTATAGAAAACAGCAACTCAAAAGCGAGCTTTTCCATTTCGTAAGTTGTCGGATTCCTAGTTGGAAGAGAAGAAGGATAAGGGGTTGTGTTTTAGGTGCGATGAGAAGTTTACCTTGGGTCATCGATGTAAGAAGAATGAGCTTCGGATAATGCTTGCTAGCGATGAGGACGCCAACTGAGTGTGAGGAGGAAGTCCTTGTTCTGCCGAGTCCTGAATGGGAGGAGGGGCAGCCGGTACACATTGAGTTATCCTTGAACTCAGTGGTGGGACTTTCGACCCCAAAGACTATGAAGCTTTGCGGCACAATTGCTCGGCAAAAGGTAATTGTTCTAATTGATTCCGGTGCAACTCACAATTTCATTTCTTTTTGCCTTGTGGAGAGGTTGTTGATTTCGATTGCTCCCACTGCCGGTTTTGGAGTCCAAGTAGGAACGGTTGAATCGGTTAGGGGAAAAGGAATTTGTAGGGAGGTAGCATTGAATTTATCACTTGACTATTGTGGAAAACTTTTTGCCTATGGAATTGGGAGGAGTGGATGTTATTCTAGGCATGCAATGGTTGGAAACGTTGGGGGAAATGCATGTGAATTGGAAGTCTTAAGTAATGAAATTCAAGGTGAGGGGAGAAGCAGTTACCTTGAGGGGAGACATGAGTCTTTCCACCACTATGGTTTCTCTTAAGGCCATGGTTAAGACTATAAAGCATGAGGGCCATGGCATTTATTTAGAATTGTGTCCTTTGGATGCAAACAAGGAACCGGATTTGGATGCAAACAATGAACCGGATCAGCAATTTCAAGGGCAGATTCGTGAAGTCTTGCAGCGTCATTCGGGGGTTTTACATACGCCAGACGGACTTCCTCCCCGACGAATGCGTGATCATCGCATTATTCTTCAGGAGGGTACCGCTCCTATTAGCATCAGGCCCTACAAGTATCCTCATTTCCAAAAGAATGAGATTGAAAAGTTGGTGCAAGAGATGCTAATGGTTGGGATCATTTAACCGAGTAGCAGCCCATTTTCTAGTCTAGTTCTCCTAGTAAAAAAAAAAAAAAAAGCAGTTGGTGCTTATGTGTTGATTTTTGTGTGCTCAACAAGGCTACAATTCCAGACAAGTTTCCCATTCTAGTAATAAAGGAGCTTTTGGAAGAATTGAGTGGGGCCACCATCTTTACTAAATTGGATTTAAAATCCGGTTACCACCAAATTTGGATGTGCAAGGAGGATATTCCGAAAATTGCCTTCCGTACTCATGAGGGTCATTACGAATTTTTGGTTATGCCCTTGGGTTGACCAATGCCCCGGCCACCTTCCAATCTCTGATGAATGAGGTATTGAAGCATTTTTTGAGGAAATTTGTGTTAGTATTTTTTTATGACATTCTTGTTTACAGTAAGTCTTTTGAGGAACACGTCAACCTTATGGATATGGTTTTGACTGCCTTAGAGAACAACCATTTATATGTTAATCAAAAGAAGTGCACTTTTGCTAGTAGCCAGTTGGAATATTTGGGCCACATTGTGTCTAGGAAAGGAGTTTCTACTGATGCTAGTAAGATTCAAGCAATTTTGGATTGGCCGGCCCCTCGTTCTATCAAGGAGTTGCGTGGGTTTCTTGGTTTGACCGGTTATTATCGGCGCTTTGTAGCGGGGTATGGACATCTTGCTTGGCCGTTGATGCAGCAATTAAAGAAGGACAGCTTTCATTGGACAACGGAAGTTGAAACCGCCTTTTAGAAATTGAAGCACGCCATGACTACGGTCCCAATTCTCACACTGCCGGATTTTGCCTAGCCATTCGTAGTCAAATTTGATGCGTCGGGGTTTGGTATTGGCACAGTCTTGATGCAACATCAGGGACCCATAGCCTATTTCAGTCAGGTGTTGTCGTCTAGGGCCCGTACAAAATTTGTTTATGAGCGCGAGTTGATGGTGGTGGTCCTTGCCATACAGAAATGGTGCCATTATTTACTCGGGCGCCATTTCATTGTTCGTACGGACCAGATGAGCCTTAAGTTCTTGTTGGAGTAGTTGTTAGTTAGTGAGGACCACCAGAAGTGATTGTGCAAATTGTTAGGTTATGATTTTGAGATTTAGTACAAACTCGGTTCTGAGAATCAAGTGGCTGATGCTTTGTCAAGGCAGCCCTCTGGTTTGGAGTTAGTGCACCTCACCACTTCTGCGATTTATGATGGGGCTGAAATTTGCCAACAAATTCAACAGGACCCGTGGTTGGCTTCGATTCGGGCTGCTCTGTGTGCTAATTCCACAACTGTGAAGGGGTTCTCCTTGTGCAATGACATGTTGCTTTACAAGGGTCGTGTTGTCCTGTCTCGGTAGTCTCCTCATACCTGTCCTCTTGAAAGAGTTTCATGGCAGCAAGGTTGGAGGTCATTCTGGAGTCCTAGAGACGTTTAAACGGTTTTCTTCGTAGTTCTTTCGGTATGGCATGAAACAGGATGTGGTCTCCCTTGTGGCGGCTTGTCAGGTTTGTCAACAAAACAAGGCTTCCACTTTGTCTCCCGGGGGGTTATTGTAGCCCTTGCCACATGGATTTTGTGGAGGGCCTTCCAAAGTCAGCGGGTAATGACTCCATTTTAGTGATCGTTGACCGGTTGAGTAAGTATGCTCACTTCTTGGGTCTTCGCCATCCTTTTCCTGCTAAGTTCATGGCTGCCCTGTTTGTTAAGGAGGTGGTTCGGTTCTATGGGTTTCCTCAGACTATTGTGTCCGACCGCGACAAAGTTTTCCTCAGCCATTTCTGGAATGAGCTCTTTAAGTTGCAGGGCACTTCCTTACATTATAGTACGGCTTACCATCCTCAATCGGATGGCCAAACGGAGGTGGTGAATTGGTGCTTGGAAGCTTATTTACGTTGTTTTGTCTCCGGAAAACCTACCCAATAGTTTTCTCATCTTGCTTGGGCCGAATACTGGTATAACACGAGCTTCCATGTGTTTGCGAGAATGACTCCTTTCAGGGATTTATATGGTCGTGATCCTCCCAAATTGCTATGCTTTGAGTTAGGCTCAACAGCTAACTCTTTGTTGGAGCAACAACTGCAATCGAGGGATGCTATTTTGAATGAGCTTCATGCACACTTGTTACAGGCCCAGCAATCTATTAAATGGCAAGCGAATCTCAAGCGCCGGGATGTGTCCTTTAAGGTGGGGGATTTGGTGTTTCTGAAACTCAGGCCATATCGCCATCGTTCGTTGGCCAAGTTTACCAATGAAAAGCTATCTCCACGGTTTTATGGTCCCTATAAGGTGGTCGCACGTGTGGGCTCAGTGGCGTATCGGTTGCTACTGCCTGCGGTTGCCAAAATTCATCCGGTCCTCCATGTTTCACAGCTTAAGAAAGCCATTGGCCTTTATGTTCCTGCCCAGGAGGTTCCGCTCATTTTAATTGCTGACATGGAGTTACGAGTGGAACCAGAGAGGTTGTTGGCTACTCGTTTTTCTCCGGTGACTGGGCAGTTGGAAGTCTTGCTGCAGTGGCGTCACTTGCCAGATTATGAGGCTCCTTGCGAACTTTTCGATGTCATCCATCAGTAGTTTCCTGAATTTCACCTTGAGGACAAGGTGACTCTTTGGGGGGCAGAGTAATTGATAAGCTTGATAAGCCTTTGCTTAAGCAGGTTTATGTTAGGAAAGTCAAGAGGGAATAAGAGGTTCCAGGGCTGAGTTAGTGGTTAAGAGTTGTATAGGGAATAGTCAGTTAGGGTGGGGGTTGTACAGGGGATTATTCGGTTAGAAGGGAGGGGAAAGTGAATAAATAGGGAATAAGTTGGAAATAGAGAGGGAGGAAAATACTGGAATCTTGTAGAGGAAGTCTTGGCTGAGGCTGAGCAGGGGAGGTGTTGCAGTACTTTGAAGGATTGCTTTTGTAATTCATTTCCGACATTCAATAATGATCACATTTTCATTTTTCTTGATTCATTTTTGTTGAAGTAAATACTCTGTTCTTATCAAGTAAGACTCTTTCCCTCATTTGCTCTGTTCCTTCCTTCTTTCTTCATTCATCATCTCTTGTTCCCTATCCTACGCTCCTACTACCGTCCTCTGTTAACTCTCGCCAGTGTTCATCTCTTGACCGGCTAGATCTACAACTGCTCGCCCAAGAGTCAAATCCTCGCTCGATCGTCACTGCCTCGACGAAGCAACTCACTCTGACATGAGGAGATGTGCACTAGTCAGATCTGTAATTCCTCGCCCAAGCACCACTATCTCCATATCTGTCAAATCCTCACCAGAGTTGCATCTTGTTATTCTCTTTCTTTTCTCTTTCTTCTTTCTCTCTCTCTCTCTCTCTCTTTTTTAGTGTAGATCTATACAAAAAAATTTAAGAAAAAGTTCTTTAATGAAAGAACATTGAAGATCTGTTACTAGGTGCTGCATTTGTTGTTTTTTTTTTTTTTTAATAGTCATGGGTATTTATTAAATGAGGTTTTTTGCTTTCAAATTTCTGGGTTAAGGGTATTTATTAAATGTGGTTTTTTTTTTTTTGTTTCAAATTTCTGGGTTAATTTTTGTCCTGTGAAATTTGTCTCTAAAAAATTGTCGTAGCAGATACATAGACCGTTTTTGATTCCGTGATGGTGCTGAAAATCATGTATTGGTCGAGCCAGCTTGATTTGGAATTTTTTCTTGCAATTTCACAGGATTACGTGAGCAAATAGGATAATGAATGCATTTGGAAGTTCTGGAATTACTGAACAATAAGTTCACTTCAAAAGGGAGATTTTGTGCAAATAAAATTAATTCTTGTCCATTCCATAGTGTTTGTAAAATTACAACTAAACAAATGAATTATCTTTTTTTTTTTTTTTTTTTCCATTCTATTCCATTAGCATTACCATTCCTATTACCATTACCATTTTCCCACTACAACCAAATGCACCCTTAGTATTACTCAAAGTGTATTCTGCGCGTTGTTGCAGGATGTAGGTCTGAGATTCACTCAAGAATAAAGTTTTTAAATAATTGGTCCTCATCTTTGATTTTGGTTGATAATTTTTTAGAGCTTTTCTCTATCTCAGTATACTAGAAACATTTGTCCTTGAATTTGGTTCCCGAACTTTTAGGTATTTCCATCTTCCTCTGGAATAAAAAAAAAAATTGATATATATATATATATATATATATATATATATATATTGCCTACTTGCCTTTGCTGCTTCAGCAAAAATCCATTATTACCTTTTTTTGGTTATTTGAACAGGTGTACGATGTGACAAAGTTCTTGGAAGATCATCCTGGTGGGGATGAGGTTTTGTTGTCGGCAACGGGTATGAAGTTGGCTACAATCTGTCTACGAGTCAGCTTTATGAACCTCGCAAATAAATTGTCTACATATATGGAAGTAGAGTTGCATTAGAGAGAAAAAAAATTATTATAACAGATCACCTTCATTTGAATTATGGTTGGATATCTTAATCTAATGGATAAAAGGTACAGCGAAACGGTACTATAAGTCGTTAAGCAGAAGGACTCTGTTTTAAAACAATGGACTTATTGTGTTTAGGGTAACTTGGAGATGATTCTTTTTCTCAAGTATTGTAAATAGCTTTAAAGCATTTTGACCTCTTTTCACTTTCTATTAGGGAAGGATGCAACTGATGATTTTGAGGATGTGGGTCACAGTGATAGTGCCAGAGACATGATGAAGGAATTCCACGTAGGAGAGATTGATACCACAACCATCCCGAAGAAGACGACTTATACGCCGCCGAAGCAGCCTAATTACAATCATGACAAGACGTCCGAGTTCATCATCAAAATTCTGCAGTTCCTAGTTCCCCTTGCAATATTGGGTTTGGCTGTTGGCATCCGCTTCTACACCAAAGCTGCTTAAGTTTCTAGTATTAGGTGATGTCCATTCATGCCTACAATTTGACACTTCTTCATTATCTCTCTGTTGTTGGTTCCTAGTTGAGATTAGATCTAAATGGGATTTACTCTTTTCTTTTCCTAGAATTATGATATGACCTTAATTCATCTGTTTCAGTCAAACAGGAATATAATTGGATATTATGTTTGTACTTTCTTCATCTCTCATCCATAGTTCAATAGACTCCATTTCGCAAACAAACTGCTTTTGGGTTCTCTGGAGCCTGTGCCTCGGAGTCCAATTGCAAAACTCTTTCCCAAAGGCCTTCATTGTTTGTAACATACGCATGACAACTGAAGCAGAATGGTGACGGTAGTGCAAAGACAGAACCGAAATCAGAAAAAAAAAAAAAAAAAAAAAAAAAAAAAAAAAGAAGATTAAAGTGAGTGATGTGATTAGAAGTGAATGCTATATTTGGTTAAGAAAAGTACGACAATTTAAGGAAACTTGACGGTTTACTACTATCCCTACCCTAGAAATATATAACTTACAACTCTTCCATAAAAGGGGTTTTCATTTCTTTCATATTTCCATTGCTATAGAGATGTCATCATCCTTGCAAATGCGCACAACATACCAACTTAGGACCACCTATATGTACACATATATATACACACGCACACATACATTATATGCCTATATACATGCACTGTCATAGTTTTTGAAGATGTCAGACCCCGTGAAAGATACTCTGCATTTCTGAAATGCTCAATAAGCCCAAGTGAGTGAAAAAGACCACCTTTCATTTATAAAACTTATGAAAATGTTTACAGTTGACAGTTTGTTTTTTTCTTTTTTTTGGTGCACAAATGTCCAAAGTAATGCCGTTTCCAACACTAACCCCAGAGTAATACTGGTAAAGCCTCCAAAAATCGTCTACAGAAGGGATCAAGCCTGTCCCTTCCATTTCTGGACACTCGCAATTTGACCCCACACCGGCCACCACTATTCCAAATCCAACCCCACCATCACTGACTTTGAAATTGAACATAACGTGCGTTGGTTTTGCCTTTGTGTGAAAAGACATTTTCAGCCTGGATGATTTTGGAGCAACGAGTCTTTTTATCTCTACAAGAGTAAGAACTACCGTTGCAGATTCTGTTCATTTCACCAATTTAAAATTTAAATTTTATTATAATAAAAAGTTCTAAAAAATAATCATATTTAATTTTTTTGTTACAGTAAAAAATTTACATAAAATTATATTTCAACTTAAATTAGCGGATTAAATGAGCCCGTAACATGCATCTCATTTTTAAGTTCTAAAACATACAAGTGAGTTTGTAGTAACTCGAACTAAAATTTAAATTTTTATAAAAGAGAACATTGTAATAAAAAAATTTATATATTTATTAAAAATTGAAATTTAAGCCATAAGGGTTTCATAAATCTTCCCTAATCTTCCGATGTTAAATAACAAAAACAACATTTTTGAATTGAAACAAATTCATATGAACATGTTGAACTTATCCAACGTGTCCCTGAGACTTCAGAATCATCTCAACTCGGAACCCATCTCTTCCACTCTGCAGATTCACAGGCAGCCCACCGTCAATCTCGCCACCACAACTTTGAAAATAACAACCTGGGTTACTCTTCTAATGTCTACACGTGGTGAAATATCACATCTGCCCCTGATTGGATGAATTTGAGAGGCACCACGTAGCTGACAAGGGTATAAAGATTTTTTGAGTTGATCATAGTCAAGCGACACATCAAGTAAGTGGGGGGCAATTTGCTTGTTGGAGTCTTCCATTTGGTGAGTAAACAATCAATGTTCAATTGAAAAAAAAAAAAAAAAAAAAAAAAAAGATCTTATTAAGAATTCATTTTGATGATGCGAAAAGTCTCCTTGGGAATTAAAGATTCCTCGGTTTCAACCATTACTGTTTAAGCCACCATCAAATTTCAACTTTTCCACTAACCACAGCATTTTTCCCGGTTTCACCACAGCCACATATACATACAAATGTATATATGCATATATACATGTATACATATAGATACAGGTATATCATATATGTATATTAAAGTAACACAAGTCCACAGCCATACATACTGTGGCCGTGTGAAGCAGATTGCCCATTATTGTCTAAGATGGGAATCTTTATTCCCCCAACTGTTTAGAATGATAACAGTCTCACGTTTGTAGACTCCATGAACATGAGTTTTTGTTGAAAATTATTGAATTTACCGTCTCAAGCCGACAAAGGCCTCGTTTTCTGCTTCACAATGTCAATCTCCATGAAATTAAAAATGGGAAAACAGTAACATTATAAATTCTCCTGCCATATAAATAATGAACTTTGTAGTGTCCTCGGTAAACATGTAGAAACGGACTGAATTATATATAAACAGTTCATTTTAAAGGAATTATAGTTAAAATCTCTGTTTCCTTTCAGATTTTCTTATGCAGAACTCTTTAACACCTGAAGGTACAAGCACATTTTTTTTTCTTTTTTTTTTTTTTTAAGTTCACTGAGGTTAGTAACATAGCCAATTATAGAATTATATGGTAAATTCATTATTATTATTATACATATAATCGACCAAACTTGAACATGACTTGTAGATGTCAAAGTACATATTTGCCAACATCTCAAAACACAGTTAGGTAACACGCACCAAAAAAGAAAGTGGAGGAAAAGATTCTTCCAAACATGACCATAAACAATCGGCCCCACCATTATTAGGCCATACCCACCAAACAATTCTCAAATACGTGTTTGTGTGTGTGTGTGTGTGTGTGTGTGTGTAAAACCAGGAGGTTCTAAATAATGTTGTTACAGATCAATGTGGGGTACAGCGTCATAAAGGTTGTTGAAAGATTCATTGTCCCCCACTAAAGTTAAAAAGGCCAAAAATTAACTGGTTATACAACATAAGAAGATGATAAAGGAAAAGACATAACGTGAAGAGAGGGAAATGGGGATTGTTTTATTCGGAGTTTTTTTTTTTCATCAGTACAAGTATGGACAAAGGAAGAGGAAGAAATACAGTACAACGAGAGAGAAAACTAGTAATTTCTGTACCACATAAACTGACCTACCTGACTGAACCCTAACCCAAAAAACTTCACACCCTCGTTTTTCTTTTCCCCCCCTGTAAGATGATCTGTTAGACAAAGGACTTGTGATTTGTATTTGTTGTGTACTTGCATAACCTCTGTTATGTTTCAGACCATTAGTACTCTAGTCTACACATCTTTGATACTCCCTACTTCTTTACAAGTAAAACGAGGATGATGGAAAATGGAAATAAAACCATCACCTTTTACAACTAAAAACTAATTCCTGCTACTCAAAAAAGAAAAACTCCTAAAGGCTTCAATCAAGAATATGCGGAAACACTTTTATCTCCTCTAGGAATCAACTTTCTCCCATTCGTAACGGCCCAGGAGCGGTTTATCATTCACAGGATCAAAGTTGTACCTGCAAATTTTGCCACGCTGTAAGAATCAAAAGATCTTAAAAATCCCAAATTCGTGAAACGAAAAATACCAGTGATGCATTACATACTTGTCAATGAATTGTTTTTGCTGCTCTACTTCGGCTCCGGCAAAGAACTCGTCCATTTCGTGTGCAGTTGGTATGTGTCTCTGGGAAGAGTTCTGTATTCTCCGGTTAGTTTCAGCTGAGTTAGTAGGCCTCGTAGTTGAACCAGGAGTTCTAATGATATCAGGATCCCTTATCAGACTACAAGGTGTGGATTCCCTAGTGCTTCTGTCACAAACAAGATTTAAGGTCTCTGAGATATGAAAAATGTGATGACTAAATTTCAGCAAAATAGCAAAACAAAAGCAAGTATTAACAGATTAACATCACAAAACTGCTCAAGTTTTACTGAGAAGAGACATATTGGTAAAGCAGCATAAGATAAAGCAACAACATCCATTTCCAGAACCAGTAAAGCCATCTACTATTCTACGGCTACTTTTAGTCTCTAATTCTGTATTATTATCTGACCCAAAAGATAATCATACAAATTGCAGGGTAACAAACATGTATGACCCTAGAAAAGTAAAAGGACCCACCAATCATGCATAAAATAACTCCTACACATACAAGCATAGTACGCAGTACTGCTATAATACTTATAAAGAAACTGTTATTTTCTACCATTACATTATTCAAGCCAAATTCCGGTCACATTTTAGGGAGGAAAAATATTAAAAATAAACGTAACATATCACTTTACGGAAATAAAAAACAAAAATCATAGAACTGCTTCAATTTTTTTTTTTCTCTTTTCTAATTTCTTATGGCCTGCGGTTAGTAGTACCACGCCTGACAATTCTTTCCTTCCTTTTTTCCGTTTAATTGCTAGCACTCAAAAAAAAAACATTAAACTTTCCCCGACAGTTATCTGATACATACTTACATGACCAAGTTTTTCATCAAAACATGAATAACAGAGCAACAAACCAACTGAACCCCAACCCTTTTGCCTACCAACAATTTGAACTGACTTCCTTTTTTTTTTCCCAAATTCAAATGATCTTTAAAACAAGGAGTAGGCACAGTTTGTTCAACTTTTGAGGAATAATCCACTGAGCTGAGCGCTAGAGAAAGTAGTTCCAGGGACAAGAGAAAAAGCAAATTTCTCTCAGCACCGTAATACACACAATTATTTCACAGACGACATATGGTCAATACAGAAGTTTTACCGAGTCAAGAACACCAAAGTATGGAAGATACACTCATAATAAGTAATAATCATGAATAAACGACTAGGAAGATGAACTTCTGGTGACAATAACAATCTTATAACACTAAAATCAGCATCATTTGACTAAAGAAATAAAAATCAAAGCTTTATCTTAAAAAGGTGAGTTTCTGAAACATTCAATTCAAGGATTATGTTGTCTCAGAGCAAATGAAAATTTCAAAGCAAGAACCCTCAAAACAGGGGGGAATTTTTTTTTCAAAAAATAAATCTTAATATTAACGGAATTTGATAGAACCCCAAAAGTAAAAACCCCAAATTTTATGATTTTATTTCATTTTTCCGATTTCTTAGCAGGAAAAAACCATACAAGAACTTCAAAATATAAATATATATATATATATATATATATATATATATATATATATATATATACATACATATACATACACATAAAACAATAAAATTTAAAAATGGATGGAGAAAGATTAAAAATTTGCATTTGCCCCCAATTGCTATGCTCTATAATCGCAGAAATTTGGCACTTAGGCGAACAAAAAAGGTGAAGCCCAAACTAAACCAAAATTTCCTCTATCTCCATTGTAATAACGGCAACGTGTTTCAGAAACCCTAAAATAAGAAGTAAAACGTATAGAAAATCCACAACATTTATCATAAATTTAGGCGATTGATATCACTAATTTTCAATTATGTGAAAAAATTTTCCTTCTTCCCAACCAGAAACTCCGAAAAAAAAGCCAATTTGTTTACCTTCTCCTTCAGAAAATAGAAACAGTTAGCCCTAACAAAATTCAGGCAAAGAATTTAAAGGAAAAAAAAAAAAAAAAAAAAAGAAAAAGAAAAAACCCACCTTTCTCTACCTTCAAACTCCAACACATTTTCTCCAAAGGAAGCCTCTTCAACGCCCAAATCGCCATTAACGCCGTTTCCATGCGCTTCCTCTCCGTTAACACCCGCCGCCGCCGCCGCCGTCGTCGGCTTCTCCTCCGCTTTCTCGACCGAATCGGACTCACGTGACCCCTCCTGCAGCACGTGACTCGCCCTGAGCCTCGGGCTGGCCCTGCTAGGGCTCGAATTCGAAACCGAATTAGCCCCGCCATTATTAGGGTTTTGCGCGCCTCCCAATTTCGCCACCTGCCTCTGCCTCCTCGCCTCCTGGTTCCCGCTCGAGGCGACGATCGTAGGCGGTGGCTTCTCCAGCCGCCGGCTCCGGAGCTGGAGGTAGGAGCCCCCGGAGCTGGCGGCCGGCGCGGGGGCCGAGGACGGAGATTTCTGGAGTTTTCTTAGGGCTAGGGTCTTGGCTCGGGTGCGAACCCCGAGGGAGGATTGTGAAACCTCCATGACTGCGACCTCGCCTGTTGCCTTGGCCTTCTTCATGTACTTGCCCATCTGCTGCTGCTGATGATGATGAAGCTTGCTTAATCCCTCATTGAGGAGAGAGAAGCAGGGTTTGTTGAGAGAGAGAGAGAGAGAGGATGTTTGTTTGGAGAGAGAAAGAAAAAGCAAAAGATGAGATAGAGAGGAGTATTTGTAGTAGGGGGTGGTAGAATAAGCCTCTGTGTGTAGGGTTGGGTCTGGGCCGCTGTAGTCTGTACTTTCTTCACTTCTCTCTTTCTCTTCCTCTCTCCCTAACTGTGATATTTTGGTTGTTATATTTCGTCTTCTTTCTTCCTTATTTATCGTTGTATCACGATATATTCACTTTCTATTATTCGTGGTCATTAAATTCTAATTTTTCGGACATTAATTATGAAAGAGTTTCTTTGAGAGGACAAAAAAAAAAAAAAAAAAAAAAAAATGAGGGACGAAAAAATTGTAATATTAAATTTCTCTATTTTTAGTTGTCACGTGTGTATTAAAAAACTTTTGTTTTATATATTTTTATAATTTGATTAATTTAAATTTGATCAAAATGGATATTTAATTTATAAATTTAGAATTATAATTTAAAATTATTTTTATTTTATGTGTATTTTTTATAAGAAAAAAATATTATAAAAAATAATAAATTATGATTTAAAATTATGAATAAATATAAGAAATAAATATCTCATAGAAGACTGACAATACTTGAGACACTCTCTAATTATGAACTTTGTTTAGCAATTTTTTTATGATGATAATTTGCAATTTATAAAGGTCCAAAATGTAGTTACATGAGAAGCACTAATGTTGTTCGCATTTGCAGCAATTTTATATAACTTGACTACTATTGTAAAGTTTTCAAATTTTAAGTTATGAACATAATTATCTTCTTTATGAATTTTTTAAAAAAAAATATTATCTGACAAGTTTATTAATTGTATGGATTAATCGTCGAAAATAGTCAAGATAACCGTCACTTTAAATAAGTTTAAGGACTAATAACACTAAATAAATTTTCTTTTTTGTCTTGAAAAATATGATAAGACTTTTTTTTTTTTTTTTTTTTTTTTTTTTGTTCTCTCTCCTTTTCTATCCTTTTACTGAATTTTTATCCTGACTTCTAGGATTTCATTACTTGTTAAAAAAGCATTAGGTAAAGCAAAGGAAACTGAAATGCCACATGTTTTATTATTTAACATGACTTGGTATTGTATAATTTGTATTGAAGATTAGGGTTAGTATTTATTGAAATTAGCTGTTCTTCAACCAAAAAACGTGAAAGTGAGACATTGGGGATAAATTAATTAGAGAATTTTATAAAACACACATAAGAAACACTCACTCAAAACAAAGAAAATTAATTAGACATTGGGGGCGTTTGGTGTGTAGTAATCTTAAGAATAGGAATAAAAATCTGTAATATTATCATATTTTGTACAAAAATTATAATTTTTAGATTCTTAAGAAAGTGATTACACATTAGCCTTTCTTTCAACATTTGACTTTTATTTTTCTGTTGCTCTAAATAAATTTTGTTGTGTACATAAACATTTATTTACTTATTTTTTGGTTTTGCTGCGTTCTTTTGTAGGATGAAGTACGTCCATTTGCTGAAGCTCTCTATAATTCATTTAAAAAATATATGTTTTTTTTAATTCACAATATTTTTATGCACAATCAAACACAGTAATATAATATTTTTGGGAATTTGAGAAAGATTCATGTATGAAACTAAACACAGTAATGTATTATTCTTAGGAATCATATTACCCCTAATCACTTTCCAAAGAATATGATTCTTACTGATTATTGTGTACCAAACGTCCCCATAAGAAACACTCACTCAAAACAAAGAAACTCTCGACGGTTTGATTTTTTATTAGTTTTCATCAATGAATTAAAATTACTGACTTAAATGTGTGAATTAAACTGATCTTAAAATGGCTTTTCAAACATAGAAAGAATGGACTTTCTCTTGTAGGATGTCTCTATGGGTAAGGTTAAAATTAGTGGTGTTACTTCGGGCGGCGGGAGTGACCGAAGCTTGAAAATTTTTTAGCTCGGCGGGTAGGCACCTATCACCGCTTGTCCAAGTAAATTTCACTGGCTCAGGCTCAGGTAGCCCGAGAAAAAAAATTCCCCGCAGCCCACTGCTGGTGGGGGGGTTGTGACCGCCGACCGCTGCTTGTTTTTTTTTTTTTTTTCCACCGTACTCGAAATGCTCGACCTGAAGCCCGAATTTCCAAAAAAAAAAGGGGGCTAGTTTTTTTTTTTAAGGTAACGACTATTTATGCCCGAACCCGACCCCTACTCAAGAAACCCGACACTAACGGCTCTATTTTTTTACCGTTTCCTAAGAAACCCGATTGCCAGACCCAACCTGCCGATTATAAGTTACCGTTGGAGCTAAATTTTTTAGGGGAAAAAAATTTTCAAGCCAAAAAATTCCCTATAAATACCCCCTTCTCCAACCATTTTTCTCACCCAAAAACTCTCTTAATCTCTCTAAAAGCACTCTCGATCTTTCTTATTTTTCATAATGGATTCTTTCCGGTTATAGTGGTGATATTTCCGTTGATGCCCAATTCAACATTGAAGAAGGGTAATTTCTTACTAATTTTTTTCAAACACAGGAATCGTAAACACCAGAAAGAGCTGCTGAGAAAACTGAAAATCCGAGCTGTGGTGGACGTACTAGAGGTCGTGGACGTCGTGAACATGAAGGAGAGGCAAGCGCAAGTGCTAGTGCAGGTGTTACAAGTTCCAAGAAGAAATGCAAGCGCACCTTAACAGTTTGAGAGCACTTTAATGCATTCGAGGAGGTCAACAATGACGGTAACATTAAATACGTAGCTCAATTCAAATATTGTGGTGATAAATTACAAGGTAATACTATTCATGGCACAACACACTTGAGAAGAAACTTCGAAAAGTGTCTTCAAATGTAAGGAGGTAGACCCAATCTCCTCCAAACACAATTATCATTTGATTGCCAAACCGGCGGTCTAAGCACTTGGAAATACGATCCACAAGTCGATCGTATGCAAAGGGAACAATTATTAGTCACATTAGATCAGCCACTTAGTTTTACCGAACATAGGAATTGGCAGCGTTATATTAAAATTGTACATAATCCTAATGCACAAAATTTTTCAAGAACTACTCTTAGGAAAGATGTTTTAAAATTATATAAACAAGAAAAAGGAAGCATTAATCAACCTTTTACACTCTACCAGTGGTTGTGTTGTGTTAATGGCAGATATTTAGTCTGCCGTTACCAGTAAAGATTATTTAGCTGTAACCAGACATTATTTTAAAGGTTTTAATTTAGATAAGAGAGTTTTAGGTTTTAAATGTGTTTTAGGATCACATACTGCCGATTTAATATATAATATAATTTTATCTGTCATTGATGAATATAGTTTAAAGGATAGAGTAATGATTATAACATTAGAAAATGCTACTGCAAATACTAAAGTAATAGAACTTTTTGAAAAAGGATTTAAGTTTATTCGGTAATAATGATATATTTCACCAATGGTGTGCATACCATGTAATTAATTTAATAGTAAAATCTGGTTTAAAATCAATGTCATTTCATGTTAAAAGAATTAGAGATAACATTGCATGGATTTAAGGTAGTAATCAAAGAATACAAGATTGATTTAGGTTTCTACAAGCATGTAATCAAAATCCTAGATCATTAGCCTTAGACATGCCTGTAAGATGGAACTCCACTTATATAATGCTTGAACAATGCATCCTCTATAAAGATGCTATAACAAATTATGTTAGTATAAAATTAGGACCAGGATTTATAGACCAAATTGATTGGCAAATTGTCGAACTTTTGTATAACTTTTTAGGTAGATTTCACGAAGTTACTTTAAAGCTTAGTGGAACATATTACCCAACATCACCATTAGCGGTAGGAGAACTTTTAAGAATGACTATTTTATTTAGTGAATTTAGGACATATGAGGTTTTAGGAGTTCCATCACTTCTGTGGACAAGAAGTTTAAAAAATATTGGGTTAAATTACTAATGTTATATAGTTTCGGTGTTATTTTTTTTTATCCTAGATTAAAATTAGAAGGTTTAAAAAAGTGAATTAGAAAACTTAGGTGACTTTTTAGATATTGACTGTTCTGACTAATTTCCTATTATAAAGGAAAAACTATTCTCTCTATAGCTCTTATGAAATTAGGTTTAGAAACACACCTCGTGTCGAACAATTGCAACAACAAGACGACAATCCGCATTCATTCCTGAATGTTTTCGGGTTGAAGAAGAAGAAGAAGAGGAAGACGACGACGAAGACTTAACGTCAAGGAGAAGCTAGGAGTGGATCTTCATCAAGAGGTGGCAGCAACAACGGCGGCTTCAACGAGTTAATGGCATACCTGAGTGAGGGCTTAGTTGTCAACAATAATAGTGAAATGTTTGATTTGGTTCAGTGGTGGAGGGCACGAGCATTAACTTTGCTGATCCTAACTCGACTGGCAATGGATATTTTTTCGATCTCAGTCTTCATTGTTTCATTCGAACAAGCCTTCAGTACGACCGGCCAAATACTTGAGGAACGTAGAAACACATTGCAACACGACATTGTTGAAGCTTTGGTGTGCATTAAAGATTGAGATCGTTCCAACCAACGCTTACACTATACAATTTCGCTAGCAAGCCAAGAATTGATCGATAAATTTAATAGATTAACTTTTTTATTTTGAAGACGATCCTTCAGTATCAAATTAAATTCTATTATTGTAATTTGTAAATATTTATTTACTTTGTACAATGTTATTGTAATCTTGTATAGACTTTGTAAGTACTCAAATTTGTAATTAATCCCAGAATGATTGCACTCTTATTTTTTTCTTACTAAGTTTTTATCACAATTGGGTTTTTCTTTATAAGGTTTTTAACGAGACAATCATGAATTACAAATTTAAAAATTAATGAATAAATAATTTTTTTATATAGTTTGTGGTCATTTTAAATTTTAAATTATAATCCCCCTTATAATTTTTGTATAATTTTTACAATAAATAACTTAAAAATTATTTATATACATACCATATACAATTAATAAACAAAATTATATATAATATATATATATAATAGTATATAAATATATAAAAAATATTAAAAAATTAGGTCGGACACCTCGGGCAGTCTCGGCTTGCTTGATCGGGCTCGGGCAGCCAAAACTTGCCTAAAGCCCATCCAAATTCTTGCTCGGGTCGGGCAGCCTGAAATTTTAGGCTCAATCATCGGGTAAAAATTCAAAATTTTTAGTGGTCGCAGGCGGCTTGTCTAAAGTTTTAGCACTAGTTAAAATCTAATCAAAATTATATCAAAATTTAAAAATATACAAAAATGAAAATTTTTAATAAGCTGAAAGTAGAAAATGGGTAGTTTTTTTTAAGCCTTATTCATTTCACTGATTTAAATTTTAAATTTAAATTTTACTATAATAAAAAATTTTAAAAAATAATCATATATAACTTTTATATTATAATAAAAATTTTTATATAAAATTATATTTTAATTCAAATTAAAAATTTAAATCAGTTAGATTAACTGGGCTCTTAATCTTGTTAAAACAACTCCCTAAAAAGAATAAATAAATTCAATGGACACTAGGTTGTAGAAACTTCTCGTAGCAAAAGAACAGATAATCCGTTAAAAAAAATAAAAATAACAATGAACAAATTATCATCTCGCGATAGGAGCAGAAGGTGGATGAGTCCTAAGTCCTAAGACGGCCAAGTCATTGGATACCCTCGGTCAGTGGCCAAGTGGAAAGTGCATTTTGGCTTTCTTGCCCTTTTTCTCCCTATCTTCCAATTTTCTTTCCTTTTCCTCCTCTTTTTTAATTGATTATGATAAGACTCGGCCATGTCCAAAGCAATTCTCAGGAAAGTGTTTCCACACCGTACACAATTGGGAAATTATTTCCCGCGAAAAAAGGCCATCTTTTCGTCACACGTACATCCCTTAACAAGGGCACCCGAAAGTATATTCATGGGAGTTTTTATTTATTTCTATTTTTATGACAAAACATTTTTTTTTCCCTTTCATCTTTTAAGTCTTTTCTACGATAATTAGTTTAGGCACAAATTTATAAAACAATAAAAAATAAAAAATACTAAAAGTTAAAAAAAATATAAATAGTAGTTTAAATAAAAAGCCCACATGACTAAATACATGAAATATTGAAAATGATTTGAAACTTAAAAAGGTGAAGGAAAAAGAATTAAGCACTTAAAATTCGTTGTTTTGGATTATCATGCAATGACTGTTACTCGCATTAATATAGAAAAATAAAAAATTAAACTTTAAAAATAAATAAAAATGTAAAAACACTTAAAAACCACAATTTTAATCTATAGTGAACTGATTAGTAATCACATATAATAAAATGAAAATAAATAAAAGAGTTTGAAATTTAAAAGAGAGAGGAAAAAATAAAGCATATATAACTTACCTTCAGACTACTCTATCAACAGCAGCCATATATCCAATATTTATAGGATTTAGAATTTAGAATATTTATAGAGTTGAGGTAAGTGTAATGCAAGTATTGAGTTGTGTTACATCATGGTCGAGCAATTGACCATTCTCTCGAACGACAGGCGCCGAGGCTTTTCCATTGAGAATCAGTTACTGGCGTCGAGGGAACCACTGTATCTAAGGTGCCCTTTGGACATCAAGGGCCCACGCAGGACAACGGACGTCGAGCACCTCGCTCAACTTGTGGTGGCCATTATGTTGAGGCAGCAGGTTCAGTCAAATCCATCAACAGTCTTGTCAATTCAGGGAAGGGTATATTGTGCCAACTGCAACTGTTGAAGTTAGGAAATCAGGTAGCCGGTAAGAGAGGTTAGCCTGATTTCCCGAGATTGTCATCATAAAAATACACCTGCACAATCTCCAAATTCAGGGATAGAAAATGATCTCCTCGAGCAATGCAGAGCAGACCCCTCACATGTAAAGGACTATAAATAGAGCCAAAAAACCTATTGAAGGGTTGGACACTATTACATTATCCAGGAGAGAACTTGTAATCTCTAAAAGATTAGTGCATCCACAAGTGTACTAGGCCAAGAATTCTTGCCGAACCACTATAAATTCTTGTCTACTTTACGTTATTTTACGGCTTTAATCTTTAGCTAATCTGTGAGTGGTTATTGTAAGTGTCTTTGGAGAGTTAATCACGCGTTGTCGGAAAATCACTGTCAACAATTGGCGCTAGAAGGAGGGCCAGCTGAACCCAGGAATTGAAACCAATGAAAAACAACAACAATGCCTCTAAAAAACACTCGCAGCATGGCGGCTAATCAGAGAGGCTAGGAAGGCCAGCATCCTGCCATCGCAGGGACATCAACGAATCCACCATTACCGGCCGCTAAAAATCCCTTAGACCGTATTGGCCAGCTTTAAAAGCAAGTCGAAACACTTGCTACAACCGTGGAGAGAATGGCTACGGCCTTCGCCAGGCGGGATCAAGGTCAAAACTCAATGCTGCTGTTGGAGGATGCGCCAATGAACCCGGAGAATGCCGCCGTTGGAAACCAAGTGATTGGTGACCAATGTGGTGACGCTGAGGGGGTCGTGATAGTGGGGCCAACAACCCCTACCCAGCCAGGCCGAACAGGTCTGTAGGAAGCAGGCGACAGGTGGCTAGGAGAAGAGCCCAGAAAGGGTTGCGATACAAGCTGTGAATGACAGGGACGCACCTCCTTGACCGCAGTAGGACGTTAATAGGAAGAACGCTGTCCCAGTGGAATCCTCGTCTATGCGCGAGGGAGACCTTAGGGAAAGCTAAATGCTCGGTGTGACCGAGACACACAACGAGCCAATGAGGAAGAACTCATTGCCGAGAACAAGGCTCTGGCCGAGAAGATGGCCAGATTAGAAAAGCAGATTACTTTGAGCAAGTCGTGGGAAAGGTGGACGAGGCTGTAAATGTTGACGCCAAGACGTACACATCTCACGACAACCTATTCACAGAAAACATCATCCGGGTACCCTTGCCCGACAAGTATAAGCCACCCCTTATCCCGTTGTGCGATGGGAGAAGTGATCTAGATGATCACTTAGAAGTCTACATGGGGCATATGGTCCTACATGGGTACCCCGAGGAGGTCATGTGCTGGGCGTTCATGAATCATCTTTTTAACTCAGCCAGGAGATGGTTTAGGTCCTTGAAACTGAACTCTATTACTGGCTGGGATGATTTGAAGAACGCATTCCTGACTCAGTTCATAGGTGTCAAAAAATACATCCCGCCCAAACAAAACCTTTCGAGGGTGTACTAGGGACCTAATGAGTCCTTAAAAGACTGGATAACCCGGTTTGGGGAACAGGTCACCACTAATGAGGGAATCTCTGACGAGGTAGCCTTGATAGGGCAATGTCGAGCATGAAGAAGGACATCCCCTATAGTACAGACCTCAACCGGAGGCCACTCCAGACCTACCAGGAATTCCTGACGAGGGCCCAGAGATTCATCAAAGTCGAGGAGGTGAAGAAGGCCTTAAAAAATAAGGCTGTAGCCCTTGCCAAGGAAGATGTAGGGCAGGGAGCAGCCAAAATAACGACAAGAAGCGCCGAGGTAACCATTAGGTGCAAGCCGAGCAGAGGTATAACCCGGCTCCAAACAATAGGGGTGGCAACGCCTCGGTGGGCCAGGGCGATAACAAGCGACCAAAGTCACAAAAATATGATGCCTACACCCCTTTAACCATGGGAATCGAGGAGGTCTATCACGAGATTAGTCACCTTCAGGTACTACGTTGACCACCACCGCTAAAGTCTGACCTAGTGTGGAGAAAGCAAAGCAAGTATTGCAGGTTTCACGACGAGAGTGGGCACACGACAATTGAATATTATGACCTGAGGGACGAGGTCGAGAGATTGATCCGAGAGGGGAGGCTCAGTGAATACCGAGCTGACCGTCAGAACAACAATAATCGACAGAATAACGACTGGCGGGAAGATCAAAGGCATGACAATCTACTCGAACTTGTCGGTGTTATAAATACGATCTTCAGAGAGCCATACCTCGGCGGCACCTCTCGTCGTGCGCAGAAGGATTACGCGAGGGAGGCAAAAGACAAGTTCAACCGGAGGGTCATGAACGTCTCTGGAAAAGAAGCCAAGTCCGCATGATATAAGGAGGCCAGGATCACGTTCTCGGAAGCCAATGCAAACGAGGTGCATTTCCCCAAAGTCGTGGAGGCCATGATCGGTGACCACACAGTTTGCCGTATCCTGGTCGACAATGGCAGGTCGGTGGATATTTTGTACTCTGACTACCTCGACAAGATGGGGCTTTCCCGAGCGAGGCTGCAAAATAGTACACTGCCTCTATATGGCTTCATCGGGGACAGTGTCATCCCATAGGGGGCAATAGAACTGCCTATGACCATTGGGAATCGACCACACATCTCGACCATAATGTCAAAGCTCTTGGTACAACGCGGTCATAGGGTGCTCGACGTTGAGGGCGTTGAAGGCGGTTAGTCCATCTATCACCAAATGATGAAATTTCTAACTCCCAACTGGATCAGAAAAGTCTGAGGAAATTAGTATGAGTCGAGGCTCATGCACTCAGAGGCGGTCTGCCACTACTCCGAGCTAGTGCAAGCGAGGAGAGAAATGAGAATAGTGGTGGAAACTGGGGTAGAAGAGTTTGATCCAGATTTGAGGCTCCCAGCCAAAGAGACTGAAACAAGATCGGTCGAGGAATTGATCGAGGTCCCCATTTATGAGAAAGAGCCTACAAGAAGGCTGAAGGTGGGCTCGTAGCTTGGAAAGCAGAGCTGGGAAGGATTGGTCGAGTTCTTCAAAAGCAACCTCGACGTGTTTGCTTGGACTCACGAAAACATGAAAGGGATAAGCCCTGATATCATGTGCCACAGGTTGAACATCGAAGAGAAGTGTCCGCCCAAGATGCAAAAGCGTCGACCCATGAACGTCGAGCGGTATGAGACCTTATGGAAGGAGGTCGACAAACTAATCAAGAATGGCTTCATCCAAGAAGTCTTGTATCCCGAATGGGTGTCAAACTTCATGTTGGTACGGAAGCCCAACGGGAAGTGGCGAACATGTGTCGACTTCAGCAACTTGAACAAAGCATGTCCCAAGGATAACTTCCCACTACCCAGAATCGATCAGCTGGTCGACGCTACAGCGAGGCATGAACTCTTGAGCTTCATGGATGCATACTATGGGTACAACTAGATACCAATGTTTGACCGCGATGAAGAACACACAGCCTTCGTCATCGACAAGTTCCTTTACTGCTACAAAATCATGCCCTTTGGCCTCAAAAATGCGGGAGCAACCTACCAACGTCTCGTCAATAGGATGTTTGCAGAACAACTGGGAAAGTCAATGGAGGTGTATGTGGACAATATGCTGGTAAAGAGCAGGAAAATCAAGGACCATGTGGAGGACCTTAAGGGAATGTTCGACGTCCTCTGGATGTACAGAAAGAAGCTAAACCTCCACAAGTGTGTGTTCGGCGTCGAGTCTGGAAAATTCTTAGGTTTCATGGTAAGTAGTCGAGGAATTGAGGCCAACCCGGAAATGATATAGGCACTCCTCGACATGAAGTCTCCAAGGAAGCCTAGGGAGGTTCCGAAGCTGACGGGCTGTGTGACTGCACTTAATAGATTTATTTCAAAATCCACGGACAAGTGCATACCCTTTTTGATACCCTGAGAGGGAGCAAGCCATTTCAGTGGATAGAGGAGTGTGAATAGGCATTCTAACAATTGAAGGAACACCTTGGAAAGCCACCTCTGTTGTCCAAGCCGGTAGCCGGGGAAGTGCTGAGCCTGTATCTGGCGGTCTCAGAATATGCAGTTAGTTCGGTGTTGATTCGCGAAGAGAAGAAGGTGTAGCTGCTAGTGTATTACACTAGCAAGCGCCTCCTCAATGCAGAGACGAGATATCCCAAAATGGAAAAGCTTGCCCTCGCGCTGGTTGTGACCTTGAGGAAGTTACGCCACTACTTCCAGGCCCATAACATTCAGGTCTTGACAAACCATCCTCTCAGGCAAGTGCTACAAAAGCCTGATGCTTTTGGTCAACTCCTTAAATGGTCTATAGACCTTAGCCAATTCGATATCGACATCAAGGGCCAAACCCTGGCTGACTTTGTGGCGAATTTGCGGGGTTGCCAGGAGAAGTAGAGCTGGATGATGTGCCGCTTCGTTGGAAGCTTTACGTCGATGGGAGCTCCAATGACAATGGTAATGGACTAGGATTGGTGCTACATACACTAGAGGGGCACAAGATAATATCAGCCATCATGTTTGAATTCCCTATGTCCAATAATGAAGCCAAATACGAGGCACTGCTGGCCGACTCCGGTTGGCAGAACACTTGAAGGTGGGGAATATAGATATCTTCAATGATTCATAGCTAGTTGTGAATCAAGTAAAGGGCCAATACTAGACCCGGGATGAGAAAATGGTTGCATATCTCAAAAAGGTCAAAGAGGCCTTGGAGAAATTCACGGCCTATGACATACAACAAGTGCCAGGAACGGAGAATAGCAACGCCGACACCCTCGCCAGGTTGGCTACGTTGAAAGATGCCGAGTTGTTAAAGCTAGTACCAGTGGAAGTTCTAAAGGCCCCTACCACTGAAGGAAAGCTTGAAGTCATGTCAGTAAATTGCCAGCCAAGCTGGATGGACCCAATCATCAGATATCTGGTCGATGGCGAACTCCCGGAAGATAGACAGCTAGCAAAGAGGATGAGGTATCAAGCGTCAAGGTACACAATGCACGACGATATTCTTTATAGAAGGGGCTACTCAACGCCCCTGCTTGGGTGCCTCGACAAAGAAGAGGCAAAGAAGGTGCCCTCGGAAGTACACGGCAGGATATGTGGAAACCATGCAGGGGGCAACCCTTAGCCTACAAAATACTACAAAAGGGGTACTATTGGCCTAACCTCAAAAAGGATGCAGCCGAGTATGCGAAGAGATGTGAAAGCTACCAAAGGTACGCCCCCACTCCTCGACTGCATTCAGAGGACTTAACGTCAATAGTCTCTCCTTGCCCTTTTGCTAAATGGGGAATTGACCGTATTGGTCCACTACCCAAAACTCCTGGGGGATATAAGATCGACATTGTGGCAGTTGGCTACTTTGCCAAGTGGGTTGAAGTTGAGCCGCTGACGACTATCTCAGAGGAAAAGTGTACCAACTGTTAGGAATTGTGTCCTAGAAGCATGAGATGTAATAGGATATTTATAATTTATTTAATAAAAGAGTTTATTCATCATTTTATGTGTATATATTTGTGACTATTTTATGAATATTAATGAAAATTTTGTGATTATTTATGTAACCTTAAACATTGTATATAAGTATTATATACAAGAGGATAATGTTTAAGGATAATAATCAAAAAACAATGGTCATAATGACATGGTCGAGCAATCTACCATTCTCTCGAACGACAGGCGCCGAGGCTTTCTCATTGAGAATCAGTTGTTGGTGTCGCGGGAACCACTGTAGCTAACGTGCCCTTTGGACGTTGAGGGCCAATGCAGGATAACGGACGTCGAGCACCTCTCTCGACTTGTGGTGGCTATTACTTCGAGGCAATAGGTCCAGTCCAATCCATCAACAGTCTTGTCAACTCAGGGAAGGGTATACTGTGCCAACTGCTACTGTCGAAGTCAGGAAATCAGGTAGCCGATAAAAGGGGTTAGCTTGATTTCCTGAGATTGTCATCATGAAAATACACCTGCACAATCCCAAAATTCAAGGATAGAAAATGATCTCCTTAGGCAATGCAGAGGAGACTCCTCACATATAAAGGCCTATAAATAGAGTCAAAAAATCCCATTGAAGGGTTGGACACTATTACATTATCCAGGAGAGAACTTACAATCTCTGAAAGATTAGTGTATCCCCAAGTGTACTAGGCCAAGAATTCTTGCCGAACCACCATAAATTCTTGTCTACTTTACGTTATTTTACGGCTTTAATCTTTAGCTAATCCGTGAGTGATTATCGTAAGTGTCTTTGGAAAGTTAATCACGCGTTGTCGGAAAATCACTGTCAACAAGTTGTAATTGACGTTTTTAATAATGTAGATTATAAAATAAATTATAAAAAAATGTAGATTATGAATAGAAAAATAAATACAAGAAAAATTTTAGTTAGAGATTTCAAAAAGAAAAAGAGTTATTTGTATAAATAGTTTATGAAGATATGCATTTCTTTTACTTTGGCCATCTAACATATACTTTTAGAGGTCTAAATATCATGAAATTATAAAGTATATAATTTATTAATTGATTAGATCATGAAAAAGTTGAAATAAACTAACGAGAATTGAAATAATAATTTATCACAATTAAAGAGATCATACTATTGAGAAAGTTGAGATTAAAGGTTTAAGAACTCTACGAGAGAAAAAGAGAGAGAATGATAAAGTTAAACTGGGGAAAAAATAATAGAGGAAAAGAAAGGAAAAAAGTAAGAGAATATTTTGAGTGATAGATTACGGTAGATAAATAATAAAAAGAAAGAAAGACCAAAAAAAAAAAAAAAAAATGAAGCACCGAAAAAGAAAACAAAAAGTTTAAGCAAAAAGTTTAGTTACAATGGTAGACAAATAGAGTTAAAAATGAATAAAAAAAGGTAAAACACAAAAATAATGGAGTTAAAAATAAAGAAAGATTCAAGTAGTTTTAATGGTAAGCAATTATAGTGGACAAATGGAGAAAAAAAAAAAAAAAAAGGGAAAAAGAGAAAGATGGGTTAGAAAAATAGTAAAAGGAGAGAAAATGAAGAATGTAAAAAAAAAAAAAAAAAAAAAAAAAAAAAACACTAAAATGGTATGATGAATAAAATAATGTAAAATATAAAAATGACAGAGTTAAAATAAAAAAATAAAATAACGGTTTTAAAAGTAAGAGAGAGCATAGTAGACAAATGGACGAAAAAAAAAAAAAGCAAAATAAGAGAAGCAAGAGTAAAAAAAAAAAAAAAAAAAAAACCACTATTTATATGCTATGAGTAGTTTCCGCAACAGGTGATTTCAGTTTGGGTTTTCCCAAGCCACGGTTTATCAAACCGCTCTCGATTTTTGTTACATAGTATTAAGCATAAATTATGAAATATGAATTACAATGATGAGTGTTTTGATGTTGATGGTCTTTTTTATTTTCACTAAAAAATAGTAAATTGATTTTAGTGTTTATCAATATAGTTAACGTATACAACAAAATTAGTTTTACGTTTTTTAAGCATTTTCCAACAAAAACTTATTATATCTAAACCATATAAACTGTCGGCCAACTGCTTCGCCTGTCCCTTAAAATGGGCGGTCTTAGTTTGAGTTTTTCTTAAACCGTCTCGCCCCGTTCAAAAACCATCAAACTGTGCTATGCACTCCTAGTTTTAAATTCTCAAATTGTATCAATATAGCATATTGTAAAAAAAAAAAAAAAAAAAAAAAAGGCGGGCCAGTATTAAAGAGGCTCTCATATTATAACAGGCTAAAAAAAAAAATTCAATCTTATATTACACGGCCTTATTTCCTGAAGGAGATGTCGTTTTTGAAATTTGAACCTTAGATCTCAAGTGCAAATGCAAGCACTCCCATTACAGTGCCAAGGCCCGCCTTCATTTGAAAATAAAAAAATTGTAACAATTTAATAAAATTTGATAAAGTCCGCAAGTTCATTTACCGAAAAATAACATAAAGGTATTATTTTATACACCATAGTAGAATTCTTCACATTAAATTACTTTTATTTCTTGGCTATTAAGATATGAAACAAGAAGAAGACAGAGTATGACTCTATTGGCAGACCACAAATAATAAAGTGATTGAGATTTTCGGGAACAAAGACTTCCCTAGAAAGCTAGGAACAAAGCAATTCTTTGAATTGAATAGTTAAAAATCTCTCGTGGTACATAATCATAAAAAATGGTCCTTGAAATGGGACTCCATTCCATGCGGGTAACAAAGAATAATACTAGCAACATTAACTTAAATTTTAATTTTTGAGTACCACCTTATGTGTTATATGAGTTGTTATTTTTATATTAGTAGGTGTTTAAAACATTATCATGTCAATTAATGATAAAAAATTGTATCTACTAATAAAAAAAATAATAATTCAAATGTCACATTAGCTGGTAAAGAAAAGTTGAGATTTGAGTTGGTATTGTTGGAAATAGCATCCTAAAAGTATGAGATGTAATAGGATATTTATTATTAACTTAATAAAAGAGTTTATTTATTATTTTATGTGCATATATTATTGAATATTTTATGAATATCACTAAAAATTTCATGACTATTTATATGACCTTAAATATTGTATATGAGTGATATGCAGAGGATAATATTTAAGGATAATAATAAAAAAATGTTCGTAATGACTTTAATTAAAGTTCAGAATCTTTAATTAAAACATTACTAATACATGTCATTCCCATTCAGAATGGAACGGTGTTACCCGTACTGTTAATTTGAAGAGATATTTAATTAGTGTATTATGCATAATGAGATTATGTGTATCATTGACATATATAGACACAATATGAATTTCTGATAATTTCTATTATGTATAGAAATTCTAAATGAGTATACCGATGGTCATATATAGAATAATCTTAATCTTAAGTTATTAGCAGACTCCTATTTATGGATTTGTATCTTTTGATTTACTCAGTACGGATTCTGAGATCCTGAATCATACTCCTTGTATTTTGGATACATGATTAAGTGAGTAGCAGAGAATGTTATTATACGAGATGGAATCCATTCTTTTCTCGAGAAAGAAGTAGATAAATAATTCTTTTAAGGGTTGATTTGATACTTAGACTAGTAGTAGCTCTAATTCATGAATTTGTTTTATGAATCACTCTCCATTAGAGAATCAATAATGAATTATTCAAGGACAAAAATGTAATTAGAGCTCTAATAAATTAATAATTAATTAAACTCTTTAAGTAATTAATTAATTCTATTAATTTTAAAAGTTACTCCACTAAAAACATAGAATTACACTCAAAATTATAAACATAATTTACTTCTAAGAACTTGAAGTGTCCATTTAATATAGTCACTACATATATATTGATCCTTTATAAATAATTCATAATTAGAGTTAGGTAAAATTCGCTAACCTCTCTAATTACATTTTTATCCTTAAGTACCATTGATCTTCTATTGAATAGTATATTCATAGAAGACATTCATGAATACGAGCTCGTTACTTATTCAAGTACCGAATCAACCTTCAAGGAAATTATTTATCTGCTTCTTCAAAGAAGAAGAAATGGATTCCATCTTGTATATAAGCATTCTCAGCTATCTATTTCATCATGTTCCCAAGATACAAGGAATAAGATTTAGAATCTTGAAATTTGTATCAAGTAAATCAAGAACATAAATCCATAAATAGGAGTCTACTAACAACTCAGGATTAAGGTCATTCTATGTATGACCATCGGTAGGCTCAAATTTGATTTTCTATATTTAACTGAAATTATCAGAAAATCAAATTGTGTTAGTGTCTCAGTTCTACATGATCTCATTATACATAATACACTCATTCAATATCTCTCTATATTAATGATGCGAATAACACCATTCAATTCTTAATAGGAATAACATGTATTAGTAACGTTTTAATTAAAGATTATGAAAACTTTAATTAAATTCATTACGAGCATTGTTTCGATTATTATCCTTAAATATTATCATATCGTATATAACACTTATATATAATATTTAAAGTTACATAAATAATCGTGAAATTTTCTATGATATTCATGAAGTATTCAATAATACATACACACAAATAATGAATAGACTATTTTATTAATCAAATAATAAAATATTCTTATTATATCTCATGCTTTAAGGGCACTTTTCCCAATACTAGGGAGAGTGTCGAGAGAGAGAGAGAGATGTGTGAGAGAGAAAGAGAGAGAGTGCTATGGTGAGGGAGAGGATAAAAGAGAAAAAGTTAGAGAAAATAAAGAAAGAGATAAAAAGATATTTTGAAGAATAAGTAAGAACATGTGTTTTCATATACTTCTGAGGTGTAATTATAAATACTAAAAATAATTAAAATTTCTTGAAAATATTTTAAAAGTTGAAGATAAGAAAATATTTAATAAGTATAATTAATTAAGAAAATCATATTAGACACACTAATATATCACAATTAACATAATTAAATTGTCTTAATTCTTCTGGTTGTTACACTAGCTGACCTATAAAACTTTATATGACCTTAAATATTGTATATAAGTGATATGCGGGAGGATAATATTTAAGGATAATATAATCAAAATGATGTTTGTAATGAATTTAATTAAAATTTATAATCTTTAATTAAAACATTACTAATACATGTCATTCTCATTTAGAATGGAACGATGTTATCCGCACTGTTAATATGAAGAGATATTAAATGAATATATTATGCATAATGAGATTATGTAGAATAGGGACATAGACACAATATGAATTTTTTGTAATTTTTTGAGTTCATAGTGAGAAAACTCTAAGTGGACGCAGCCTCCAATTTAGGAAAACTACTGTAACTTCGTGTATACTTTTGGTTTTTCTTATTTTTCTTGTGATCATACATCATCTAAGTACACGAGTTCGTCGTGGTAAAGAGATCATGAGAAATTTATTTGTTAGACAAAATTTGACTGTTAAGAACCTTTATTATCATTGTTATTATTATTATTACTATTATAATTTATGGATAATTATTTATGGAATTAGAATCCTGTATTGTCATAACGACGGCCGTAGAGTGAAGAGAAAAATAGGAAGAAAAGGAGTGTTTTTGGCCAGAGCTTCTCCACTGCCTTGCATGTACATGCAAGCATCCAACAGAGAATAAAAGAAACTATTCATCTATATTTATATAGACTATATATGACGATGAGGTGCTCATAAACTATTCTAAACAAAGACAAATATAGAACCACCAAAGTTAGGAAAATATTCCCGTAATACTGTACAATCAAACATAAGATGTCATGCACGTGCATGCATCTAACAGATAATAAAAGAAACTATTCATCTATATTTATATTGACTATATATGACCATGAGGTGCTCATAAACTATTCTTAACAGAAACAAATATAGAACCACCAAAGTTAGGAAAATATTCCCGAATATTGTACAATCAAAGGTAAAATGTCAATCTTAGGGTGCATTTGGAATTCGTTTCAAAATGATTTTATTTTTTATATGAAAATGAAAACGTTTTCATTTTCATTTTGGAATCATTTCTAAAAATGCATTTGGTAATTTTATTCTGAGAATGTTTTCAGTTAAAAAAAAACTGAAATTGTGTTTGGTGGTTTAATTTTTAAAAACATATAATAATATTTAAAATAATAATATATTAAATAAATAATATTATTAAATATATTAAATAAACATTGTCGTTTGTATTAAACGACAGTATTCAAGAGTATTAAAAAAGAGTATACATGAAAACTACAAGGAGATGGGAAGAAGGCAGTTGAAGAAGAGCGGTGGTGGCGGGACAATCGGACAAGAGTGCGGGTGGGGGTGCAATCGGAGAAGAGTGGGGGAGCGAGGGAGGGTTCATGAGCTTCGTCGGCGACGTCTCTTGGCTTGTGTCACGCCCCCAAACGGGGTGGGTGACGTGGAGCTCGATTAGGGATTAATAAAGCGGAATTCCCCAACCGGCCCCACCCGATGCATTAAAATAAATAAATAAATAATATAATCCAGGAGCCTCGACACAGGGCTCCACCCCACAGACATACAAGATCGTACATACATGCTTACGTAAATAATCATTACAACAGACATCATCCACAGTCTAGTAAATCCAAATATCATTTATTACAAGTTCTTACATATTCCTTACACTTTAACTCAGAGGATGAACTCGATCCTCGCTTGCTCGATCCGTAGCACCACTCAGCTACGATGCACCGCTCCTCGAATCTCCTGGGAGGGGTTTAAACATTTGAAACATGAGCGAAAGGCCCAGTAGGATATAATTTAAAATGCTTAAATTAAAAGAGTGCGTAAAGAATAAATAAATAAAATAAGACATTCAGTCCCGACGGAACAGCCGGAACCTCACATCCTTTTGCTCAAAGGAAATATATATCAAAACTAACCGTTTTACAGGCTTCAGCGAGTAATTAGTACAAATTACTCACCTCACCAAGTGCCTCGCCTACCGGACCGGTTTCAGGTTCTGCCCCCGAGGATGCACTCTCCACATCCTATCTAGGCTTACAGCAATAGACTCTATTACCAGTTCACAAGATCTCTTATCTTAAGAAATCATTCATTTAACATTATGAAATCGTTCATATGACCCCACGAACTACTCAAGCCGCGGGCCCCATGACTGGACAAGCCATGAGGTTCCATGACTAGACAAGCTATGGATTCCGAGGACAGGACAAGCCAGGGAATTCCATAAACTAACAAGCCATGGTTTTTAAAACAGTTTTCTTTCGCAAACCAATCCCTTTCTTTAAAACATTTTCAAGGCCAAAATCTTCTTTAAAAACAGGCTCACAAGGAAAAGGGATAGAAATCCTACCTCGCACAATCAAACCTGGGACTAGCGTTGCCTTTTCCGGCTTCCGCTTCCTCAAGCCCCTTCAGTCTGAATCCTCAGCGATCACTGATACAAAACACCACTTTAGGATCAATTCTCAGTCCTAAAGCAATCGAATCTCAATCATATTCCAAGATTTTCCAATTAGTGTGCCCTAATCAATTTTTCATGTTCAAATTCCATTCCAAGGGTTTTAATTATCAAATCAGGGATTAAGGATACTAATCCTTTCATCCCAAGTCCCCAAATGAAGCTAATTTGGGTTCTCCCCGAAAACAGGGGTCAAAACGACAATTTCAGGCCAAACAGGGTCAAACCCCGTGTACACCGGTCGACCGGTGACAGGGGTGCATCACCACCGGTCGGCGGTGGTGTGCACTCGTCGATCGGTCCGTCGGCCGGTGGCCTCAACGAAGTCCGGTCGACCGATGCGGTGCGACCGGTGGACATTTCGATTCGCGAAAAATCGCGGAAATCAGTCAAAATCCCCGCAAATCCAGTCCCAAATCACAAAATCTCAAGGACAACCACTAGATCTGGGTTCTAGGTCCTAAAACAAGTCCAAAGAACCCAAGATCTCCAATTTCTACCCTAGTCTCACTCAAAATCCATCAAAATCCGTTTTGAACCAAAAATGAGTTTTAAATCCGAAAAACTTGAAATCCAAGAGAGGTTCTTTCAGTAATCTTACCTTGAATCCTTCTCTTGATGTTGAAAACTCTTTGAAATCACTCTTGGTTCGAATCCGGTCTTGATTTGAGTCAAAAATGGAAGAGAGAGAGGGAGAGAGGGCGCGGGAGAGTGAGAGTGAAAGAGAGAGAGTGAGCCGCACGGAAGAGAAAAGAAGAAAAGAAAGAAAAGAAAAGAAAAAGGGAAAAGAAAAGAAAAAGGAAAATGAAAAGAAAATGACGTATGAAATATAACAGTCCAGAAATGCGCCCATACACACTTCTGGATTAAATAAATTACTGTAAATAATTTAAATACCTTGGAATCATTTAAAATCAATTAATTAAATCAGATTAGGCACACTAATAATCTTAATTACCTTAATTAATCTCAATTAATTCTTCAGGGTGTTACACTTGGCGATGGAGGCAGAGGCCAGAAAGAAAGACAACTGTAAACCCAAAGAGATAATCACAAAAAAAAGGTCTGAAACGAAAATGAAAAATGGAAATGAAAAGGGGTAAACGATCTTGTATAGTTTTCAAAAACCTGTGCAAAGAAGAGAAATGGAAAAGACCATTTTCTGTCTTGTTTTTAAGTAATTAATACACTAAACATGTTTTTCAAACTAATTTCATTTTCAACACCTCGAAAAATGGGAAAAACGATATCAAACGCGCCCATAATGTTTTTAGGTAAGATATGATTTTGAAAAGATTTGGTCGAGTGCTTCAGCCGAGATATGTGCTTCGCATTATAAATAATGAGTTAGTTCATTTTATTTAAACATCAATTTTCCTATACAGGTATAAAATAATGTAATACCACATTTATCTCTACCACAAGATACAAAGCTCGAATTCTACTAGCTCTTAATTTGTACCCCTTTAAAAAAATCTTGCACCCACTTTCTAACAATTGGACCTTGGTTTGGCAGCTCACTAGCCATGGTCTTTTCCCGCTAAACTTTAAAAGGTCAGATCCAATTGAGAATTGATGAGATGGAATTATTGTTGGGAATAGTGTCCTGAAAGCATGAGATGTAAAAGGATATTTATTATTTATTTAATAAAATAGTTTATTCATCATTTTATGTGCATATATTTATGAATATTTTATGAATATCAAATAAAATTCCTTGATTATTTATGTAACCTTAAACATGGTATATAAGTGTTATATACAAGAGGATAATGTTTAAGGATAATAATCAAAAGTAACAGTTCATAATGAATTTAATTAAAGTTCGGAATCTTTAATTAAAACATTATTGATACATGTCATTCCCATTTAGAATGGAACAGTGTTATCCGCACTGTTAATATGGCGAGATATTGAATGAGTGTATTTCGCATAATGAGATTATGTGGAACATGGACACAGACACAATATGAATTTCTAATAATTTCCGTTAAGCATAGAAATTCTAATTGAGTCTACCGATGGTCATATATAGAATGATCTTAATCCTGAGTTCTTAACAAACTCCTATTTATGGATTTATGTCTTTTGATTTACTCGGTACGGATTCCGAGACCCTGAATCCTATTCCTTGTATTTTGGAGACATAATGAAATAGGTAGCTGGGAATGTTATTATACGAGATGGAATCCATTCCTTCTTGAGAGAGAAGCGGATAAATAATTCTCTTGAGTGTTGATTCGGTACTTGGATTAGTAAGAGCGCTCGGTTCATGAATGTGTTTTATGAATCACTATCCATTAGAGAATCAATGGTACTCAAGGATAAAGATGTAATTAGAGAGGTTAACGGATTCTACCCCGACTCTAATTATGAATTATTTATGGAGGATCGATCTATATGCAATGACTATATCAAATGGACACTTCACGGTTTAGAAGTAATTAATGTCTATAATTCCGAGAGTGCAATTCCAAGTTTATAGTGGAGTAACTATTGGGATTAATAGAATTAATTAATTAATTAAAGTGTTTAATTAATTATTAATTTTATTGGAGCTCGTAATTATAGGTCCATTAGTCCCCGCGTCGTCCTTGTAATTCTACCCATACACAAAGGGCAAAATGGGAATTTTAGAATTACGGAATTCTAAAATTAAATACTCAAAGAATAATTAATTGAGAATTAATTATTATTTAAATAATGAGATTATTTAAATTTGAATTTGAACATATCTAGATTTATCCATTTAAACTTATTTGATAAGTTGTTTAATTTAGAATTCAAATTTATTTAAGTTTGACTTAAATTCAATTTGAATCAATTAAAATTGAACTACTGGATAATGGATAAAATATCTTCCTTCCTTATCTTATTTAGGTGCCACACACAAAGGGATAAAACCCTAGGGTGGCCGGCCAAATAAGGGATAAGGGGAGGGATTTTTGTTCCAAATTCAAAATTGGAGATAAGGATTTGATCCTATTTTGAAGTTTGACTTCTTCTCTTTAAATATGAGATAAATGGAAAATTGTAGGACAATTTTTGACATATTTTCAGCCCTAAGAAAGGTGGTGGCCGAAATTTCTCATAGGGAAAAGAGTGAAAAATATTTTTCTCCAAAAATTCCACATCGTGCATGCGTTGGTGTTTGTGGAAATTCGAGTGTTTAAGAAACCGTTTTGTCTCACGTGTGCCCACACACACGCCTCACGTGGAATCAAGGAATTGACGTGGAAGACTTTGGTGTTCTAAACACAAAAGCTTGGACCTAGGACTGTTCGTGGTCAAAGAAAATCAATATATCATCCGAGTCGGCTACAAGGTATTTTTTCGGTTGATCCTTGAATCTTATAAATTAATGAGATTAATTTATTGGTGCATAAATTAATATAATCTATGGAGTATCTCAAAAGTTTTATGAAAATTTTTGTTATACACGATCCGCCTTTCCGCTGCGTTTTCGCCGCCGAATTCGATTCGGCAACCAACAATTGGTATCAGAGCGGTCTATAGACGATATTAATTTATGCTTCGATTATTTGATAATTGAACATGTATGTATGTGATGAGTAGGCACTTGCATTTATGGATGTTTATTTTTATTCATGATGATGAATGTATGGATGATGGATTTGGTCGTTAATTATATGGTTCCATGGATCGGTTATATTCATTCGTTAATAAAATTATTTGTAATTTAATTCGGGATTAGAATTATTGTAATTCTAGGATTTGGGTAGAATTAGGGTTTAAGATTTTGAATCAAGAAGGAGGCCTTGAAGATCATATTTGAAGCCTTCAAAGAAGCCCAGAAACTGCCCAGAAAAATTCTGGAAATCGCGGCCCAGACGCGTCCCGGACGCGGCCCAGGCGCGTCCCAGGACGCGGCCCAGGCGCGGCCAGGACGCGGCCCAGGCGCGTCCCGGACGCGGCCCAGGCGCGGCCAGGACGCGGCCCAGGCGCGTCCCGGACGCGGCCCAGGCGCGTCCAGGACGCGGCCCAGGCGCGGCCAGGACGCGGCCCAGGCGCGTCCAGGCCGCGGCCCAGGCGCGTCCAGGCCGCGCCCCAGCGTGTGGCCAGGCCGCGGCCCAGCGCACCTGGCGGCCCAAGTTCGGGATTTGATCCCGAACGGGCCCGGCGTTTCCGAAACCCTCGTGAAGCGTGCTGGACGGGCCCGGAAAAGTTCCGGATCCCAAGGAAGGTGAAGTCCAACCCGAGACAAAGAATGAAGCCAAGAATGAAGAATTCAAGAATCAAGTCCCGTTGATGTAACGGAAGAATATAATTATTGTAATTATTTATTTATTCGATTCGATTGAGTTGTAATTTATTTTTCCATGGGACCCGGTCAAATCCATCTCAATAGTTGATTGCATATATTTATATTTTATGTTGATAATTATATATTATATATGTCCATGCATATAACATGCCATGTAGATATAATGTGCCTACTCATATGTTTTTTTATAACATGCCATGCATACACGCGCAATTGTTATTATTTATTTTATTTATTATAAGAGTGTTTTAGAAAAATAAAATAAAATAAGAACCATGCGCTGTAAATCGATTTAATATGATTAAATTGATTTAAGTTGTAAAATTGATTTGCAAAATAATGTTACATGTGAAATTGAATTTAAAAGTTAAATTTTTTGAATTTCACATATCCGAAAAATAAATTGTTTATTTTTCGATTTGAAAATCATGAGATGTTTTTCAAACAAAATACATGTTTGCAAAATAATGAGTGGGAGAGGGTTGTATGACAATACGACCCACTGGTCTCCATCATTAGTTCAACACCGTGAGATTCGAAAGGGGCTTCACGGGGCGGCACCGATTCCGCACTCCCTACGGAAAGTGTTCTTTCGGATCAATAACAAGGTTGACTTCCTAGCGATAGGATTCAAGGATGTATTTCGGTTTGACCTACCCTACGGCGGCACTCGGAGTTAAGTCTATAGAATCAAAATGATGGGTTACACTCATGGAGATATAATCAAATTGTTGATTATATTTTTGACCAAAATTAACGGTAGTTGATAAATATGAAAATATGAGATATTTTGATTATATTTATTAATTGAGAAGGTCTCGGTTCAATTTGCGATATTTTGACCTACCCTACTGGCGACACTATATTCGTGGTAAATTGAATTATCGTTGGCACCCAAAATTAAAACATGATTTATGTATTTTCATGTGCATCATGCATCATATTTAATTGTGCCAAAATTAACATGCCTTGATATTCATGCACATAAATTGATTAGATGAATATTCTATTTATTCCCAGCAATAATATGTCGAATCCCATTATCACACTACTAGCGGTCGAAAAATTAGACGGTGATAATTATGCTAAGTGGAAAAGTAACATGAACATACTATTGGTCCGCGAAGACTATAAGTTTGTCCTAGCGGAGGAATGTCCTCCACAACCCGCAAAGAATCGCATCCAAAACCGCAGGGGAGCCTTTTGATCGCTGGATCAAGGCCAACAATAAAGCAAAAGTGCTTTATCTTTGCCAAGATGATGAGCGATAATAGCCGCAAAGAAGCATGAGGAGATGGAGACGCTTATGAGATAATGGAGTCTCTAGAAGCCATGTTCGCGCTCCTTCCTAAAAGGCTCGTTTGGATGCCGTAAGGGCTTTCATGAACGACAAGATGAAGAAAGGTTCTTCAACAAGGCACATGTTCTGAACATGATTGATCACCTCCACGATCACGGAGCTCAATGGTGCCAAAATCGATGAAGCCACCCAAGTTGGCATCATCTTGGAAAGCTTGTCCTCCTCGACTTTCATGAGTTCGTAAACAACTTTGTTATGAACAAGAAAAAGTGCAATCTCATCGAACTCATGAATGACCCGCAAAACTTGAATCCACCAACAAAAGAAGGGGAGGAGAAGCAAATGTTAGAAGTTGCAGGGAAGTTCGGTAAAAATAAAAGGAAAAACCGAACCGGGGAAGAGGAAAGAAGGAAAAGAACAAGAGACCCAAGAAAGCAAAGGGCCCCATCCGAAACCCCAAAGGAAAGTGTTTCCACCAATGGCGGCGAAGGGCACGGAAGAGAAACTGTCACAAGTATCTCGAGGAGCTGAAAAGAAAAGGAACAAGGTAAATCGATTTACTAGTCCTTGAAACATGTTTAGTAGAGGTGATACCTCACTGGATAATTGATTCAGAGCGACTAATCATGTTTGTTTCTCTTTGCGAGTCTTAGTTCTTACACCGAGCTAGCCGATGGGGACTACACGATGAAAGTAGGCAATGGCGCAAGAGTTTCGGCAAAAGCAAAGGGGAGAAGTTAGACTTCGTTTTAGGAAAATAAATTTTTAGTTTTGAACAATGTTTATTTTATTCCGTACATTCGTAGAAAATTTGATTTACGTGGCTAAATTATTTGAACAATTATTTAAAGTTTATTTTGATAATGAATTTGTTCATATTTCTAAATGGTTTAAATATTTGTTCGACGTCTGGATGATGGTTTATATTGTATAAAACCAATACCTAACTCACTTTGTAATCTTGAAATGTTCGGAGTTGCCGAACCTAAGAATAAAAAGCAAAAAGATTTCTCACGAAAATAACACATATCTGTGGCACCTTAGACTTGGTCACATTAACCTAAATAGGATTGAAAGATCGGTAAAGGATGGTCCTTTGTGAGAGCTAAAAGTTGGCGAGCTTCGATCAGTGAATCTTGTTTGGAAGGTAAGATGACCAAGAGACCTTTTACACAAAAGGAGTAAGAGCTACGAACCCCTACAAAATGATACATTCAGATGTATGTGGACCGTTAAACGTCCAAGCTAGAGGAGGTTACGAATATTACGTCACCTTTATTGACGACTATTCGAGATATGGTTATGTTTACACGATGCAACGGAAATCAAAACTTTTGGAAAGTTTAGCGAATTCCGAGCGAAAGTTGAAAAACAATTAGGTAAACCAATCAAGACACTTCGATCGGATCGGGGGTGAATACCGGACCAAGAGTTCCGGGATTTCTTGATTGAAGAAGGTGTGGTATCCCAATTGATCGCACCGGTACACCACAAAGAGAATGGTGTGGCCGAAAGGAGAAATCGGACTTTGCTCGACATGATAAGATCAATGTTGAGTTATTCTTCCTGACCTACTTCTTTTTGGGGTTATGCCCTAAAACCGCTATGTATATTCTGAATGTAGTTCCATCTAAATCTATACCTAAGACACCCCTAGAGTTGTGGAATGGTCAAAAACCTAGTTTGAGACACATTCGCATATGGGGGAGTCCAGCACACGTGCTGAGGCAAAAGACCGGGAAGTTGGAACCAAGGTCAGAAGTATGCATCTTTGTGGGATACCCACAAGGGACAAGAGGAGGATTGTTTTATAGTCAAGCAGATCAAAAGGTGTTTGTATCGACAAATGCCACATTTCTGGAGCATGACTATATGATAGATTTCAAGCCCAGAAGTAAGATAGTATTAGAAGAGTTACTTTCCGATGAGATCGGACCACAATCGACAAGAGTTGTCGGACCACTCGAGAAAAAGACCACAGTTCCTAATCGGACTCCAGTGCACCTCGTCGTAGTGGGAGGGTAAGCACGTTACGACCGTTATACCGGGAAGCCCAAATCGTCACTGATGATGGCGGTGGAGGATCCATCGACCTTTAAGGATGCGATGGATGATTACGATAAGGAAGAATGGCAAGCGACTATGAAACTCGAGATGGAGTCTATGCACTCTAACTCGATCTGGCAACTTGTAGATCTACCCGAAGGGTAAAACCCATTGGATGCAAGTGGATCTTCAAGAGAAAGAGAGGAGCGGATGGAAAAGTAGAGACTTTTAAAGCAAGGCTAGTGGCTAAGGGTTATACCCAAAAGGAGGGAGTTGACTATGAAGAAACTTTCTCGCCAAGAGCCATGCTTAAGTCCATCCGGATACTCCCCGCCATTGCAACATATTTTGACTATGAGATATGGCGGATGGACGTCAAGACGACTTTTCTGAATGGCTATCTTGATGAAACCATCTATATGGATCAGCCAGAGGGTTACATAGTGGAAGGCCAACAAAGAGAAAGTCTCGCAAACCGCAAAGGTCCATTTATGGATCAAGCAGCGAGCTTCTAGATCATGGAACATCGGGTTTGATGAGGTCAGTAAAGTCTTATGGATTTGATCAAAACATTGATGAACCATGCGTCTACAAGTATAAGAAAGAAGAGAAAGTGGTCTTCTTAATTCTTTACGTCGATGACATCCTACTCATAGGGAATGATGTGGGAATGATGACAGATGTAAAGGAGTGGTTAGCCAGCCAATTCCAAATGAAAGATTTAGGAGAGGCAAGCTATGTTCTTGGGATCAAGATTATTCGAGATCGCAAGAAAAAGCTTTTGGCGTTATCACAAGCATCTTATATAGACAAAGTGTTGTCTAGGTATTCGATGCAAAACTCCAAGAAAGGGAATTTGCCTTCTAGGCATGGTATTCATCTTTCTAAGGAGCAATGTCCAAAGACCCCGCAGCAGAAGAAGATATGAGAAGGTATCCCTACGCTTGGCCGTGGGAAGCCTTATGTATGCCATGTTGTGTACAAGACCCGGATATCGCTATGCGGTGGGGAGTAGTCGATCGCTACCAATCCAACCCGAGATTAGATCATTGGGTTGCGGTGAAGTGTATTCTCAAGTATCTTAGGAGAACGAGAAACTATATGTTAGTATATTCCGAGAAGATCTGTCTCTCACCGGATACACAGATTCGATTTCCAATCGAGATAGAGATAGTCGACGGTCGACATCCGGATCTGTGTTCACTCTTAATGGAGGAGCCGTGGTATGGAGAAGTATAAAGCAAAAGTGTGTTGTTGACTCTACCATGGAAGTTTGAATATGTTGCGACTTGTGAAGCCAAAAAGAAGCTACATGGCTCGGGAAGTTCTTAACCGATCCGGAAGTTGTTCCAGATATGGATAAGCCAATTAAGCTCTCTTGTGACAACAAAGGAGCGGTGGCTAATTCAAAAGAACCTAGAAGCCATAAGAGTGCGAAACATATAGAAAGGAAATATCACCCGATCGAGACATTGTGGATAGAGGCGATGTAGCGGTTACGAAGATCGCGTCGAGAGACAACCTTGTCACCCGCTCACCAAGACATTGCCATTGAATGTATTTGATCGGCACTTAAATGGATTTGGGATTAGAGACATGACACACCCCTTTAGGACAAGTGGGAGATTGTTGGGAATAGTGTCCCAAAGCATGAGATGTAAAAGGATATTTATTATTTATTTAATAAAATAGTTTATTCATCATTTTATGTGCATATATTTATGAATATTTTATGAATATCAAATAAAATTCCTTGATTATTTATGTAACCTTAAACATGGTATATAAGTGTTATATACAAGAGGATAATGTTTAAGGATAATAATCAAAAATAACAGTTTCATAATGAATTTAATTAAAGTTCGGAATCTTTAATTAAAACATTATTGATACATGTCATTCCCATTTAGAATGGAACGGTGTTATCCGTGACTATTAATATGGCGAGATATTGAATGAGTGTATTTCGCATAATGAGATTATGTGGAACATGGACACGACACAATATGAATTTCTAATAATTTCCGTTAAGCATAGAAATTCTAATTGAGTCTACCGATGGTCATATATAGAATGATCTTAATCCCGAGTTCTTAACAAACTCCTATTTATGGATTTATGTCTTTTGATTTACTCGGCACGGATTCCGAGACCCTGAATCCTATTCCTTGTATTTTGGAGACATAATGAAATAGGTAGTTGGGAATGTTATTATACGAGATGGAATCCATTCCTTCTTGAGAGAAGAAGATAAATAATTCTCTTGAGTGTTGATTCGGTACTTGGATTAGTAAGAGCTCGGTTCATGAATGTGTTTTATGAATCACTATCCATTAGAGAATCAATGGTACTCAAGATAAAGATGTAATTAGAGAGGTTAACGGATTCTACCCGACTCTAATTATGAATTATTTATGGAGGATCGATCTATATGCAATGACTATATCAAATGGACACTTCACGGTTTAGAAGTAATTAATGTCTATAATTCCGAGAGTGCAATTCCAAGTTTATAGTGGAGTAACTATTGGGATTAATAGAATTAATTAATTAATTAAAGTGTTTAATTAATTATTAATTTTATTGGAGCTCGAATTATAGGTCCATTAGTCCCCAGCGTCGTCCTTGTAATTCTACCGCACAAAAGGGCAAAATGGGAATTTTAGAATTACGGAATTCTAAAATTAAATACTCAAGAATAATTAATTGAGAATTAATTATTATTTAAATAATGAGATTATTTAAATTTGAATTTGAACATATCTAGATTTATCCATTTAAACTTATTTGATAAGTTGTTTAATTTAGAATTCAAATTTATTTAAGTTTGACTTAAATTCAATTTGAATCAATTAAAATTGAACTATCGGATAATGGATAAAATATCTTCCTTCCTTATCTTATTTAGGTGCCACACACAAAGGGATAAAACCCTAGGGTGGCCGGCCAAATAAGGGATAAGGGAAGGATTTTTGTTCCAAATTCAAAATTGGAGATAAGGATTTGATCCTATTTTGAAGTTTGACTTCTTCTCTTTAAATATGAGATAAATGGAAAATTGTAGGACAATTTTTGACATATTTTCAGCCCTAAGAAAGGTGGTGGCCGAAATTTCTCATAGGGAAAAGAGTGAAAAATATTTTTTTCTCCAAAAATTCCACATCGTGCATGCGTTGGTGTTTGTGGAAATTCGAGTGTTTAAGAAACCGTTTTGTCTCACGTGTGCCCACACACACGTCTACGTGGAATCAAGGAATTGACGTGGAAGACTTTGGTGTTCTAAACACAAAAGCTTGGACCTAGGACTGTTCGTGGTCAAAGAAAATCAAGATATCATCCGAGTCGGCTACAAGGTATTTTTTCGGTTGATCCTTGAATCTTATAAATTAATGAGATTAATTTATTGGTGCATAAATTAATATAATCTATAGAGTATCTCAAAAGTTTTATGAAAATTTTTGTTATACACGATCCGCCTTTCCGCTGCGTTTTCGCCGCCGAATTCGATTCGGCAACCAACAATTATCACGTCCCCCCTCACGTATGCGCCATAATAATAAACATAAAAAACAAAAAGAAGACATTTTGGGATAAAAGATATAGATTATTTTGTTAAATTTCAATTTGGCTCTAATATGGTGCACACATAAAGAGCACAAGACAATTTTTTTTAGAGCTGCAAGTTTGCGTAGAGCTAAACGGGCCAATCCAAGGACCATCACTGTTGGCCTAGGTTCGGCCCGGCTTGACCCTAAATTTTTTAGACTTAAGGCTAGGCTGAGTCGACCATCTCTCTTGAAATTTCCTTTCAGGTCGCTAGGCTGGGCAGCTCAAACTTACACCTCTAATTTTGTTTAACAATGTTATTAATTGGATTTATTATGCACATTTCAAAACTTATGGGGTTCATTATTAAAATCTTTTTAGTTTAATGACAGAATTACCAAAAGTGTAAAGTTTAAGGAGGTTTCCATAAAAAAAAAACCTTCAAAAATCGAACATCTAAATGGGTACACTAACGATCGAGTGCACACAAGACTTTTTAACAAAACCTTTATAATTAATAAAAAATTTTAATCAACCGAAATCAAGAAACGCATAACAACAAGGCAACATTACAAAACACCACAAGGAAACAAATATAACGGACTGAAATCCCAACCAAGGCTAGAAACCGAAACGAACACACTAACAAGTCGGGGTAAGGACAACTATTATTAGAAACTAAAATGCAAAAATTAAGGAAAAGAAAGAAAGAAAGAAAGAAAGAAGCTCCAAGCACTGCAATCAAAATAAACCACTATACACATATATATGCAATTTCTGTTTGCTCAAATAAAGGTCAATTAGGCGCTGTACACCGTCACTACCACTAATAATAAGCCTACAACTAGACGGCCTCGGAGCCTTGGCCATGCTTTTCTCCTCAGACCATATATTCTCTCTCAATTTTCCGACTCCTCATGCCTCTATAACCAAGAACTAAGTTTTAACTTTTAATGATAAAAAGTTACTTCTATTCAGAAGCCGTCTTAGAAACTCCTTATCACAACCACTGAATCAAAATTAACACCCCTTTAAGCAAATAAGCGTTGTTGAATATATTATATTTATGATAGAATATATTATGTTTATGTCAGAATATTATGTATTCAATTTTATCAACTTTCTTGATTCTTTGTAATTAGCGGATTTTGCTTCTTGTAATAAGTTAGTTACTTTATTTAGGCGTCCCATTGTAACTATAAAAGAGAACTCTCTCTTACAATTGAAATACATAAAATATTTCACATATTCCTTGTCATCCTTTATTTCTAACATGGTATCAGATCGGGAGGTTCTGAGTTTAAACTCATGTAATTGCACTCTTTATTCCCATTTAAAATTGTCATAATGTATTAGGTCTTTAATATATCTCAGACATAAATATTCACGTATTGGGCTTTTTAATTAATTTACCTACACGATTGCCCATTGTCTAGCCCACACGTGAGGGAGAGTATTAAAGTAGAAAACTATTATTGACCCACCTTCTAATAGTTTAAGCTTTTGGAATGGATTGATAAACTAACATGATATCAGTGTAATTATGAAAGTTTTATCAATAAAGTAATAAGATATAATTGAAATAGAATTATTAGTCTTTTGATGTTTTGTCACTAACCTATATTATATGTTATGTTAAGTTTTATCTCGGAGGTAATCGCGACGAGATTCGATGTGCTATGGTGAATTGAAAATTTTAAGGTTTTAAATATGTTTGCAAGTAGAGAAATTTAATTAACTAGAGTGTTTTAAATTATGATTATATTGTGTTATCTCATAAATACGTATCTATATATAAGTATCTATATGTGTAAATACATTTGAACGTATTCTATATGAATTTCAAATATATGCAATATTATTATATATTATCTTTACTGTTTCCCTAATATATATTAAGAAGATAAGATTAAGTTTTATTATATACTGTTGACGGTGATTTTTCGACAACTTGTGATTATCTCTTCGAGAACCCTCACAACAACACTCACGGATTAGTTAAGGATTAAAGTTTAAAAATATTGTAAAGAAGACAGAGATTTATAGTGGTTCGGTAAGAATTCTTGGCCTAGTCCACTTGTGGATACACTAATCTTTCAGAGATTATAAGTTCTTTCCTGAATAATGTAATAGTGTGTACCCCTTCAATGGGACTTTTTGGCTCTATTTTTAGGCCTTTACATGTGAGAGATCTCCTCTACATTGCCCGAGGAGATCATTTTCTATCCCTGAATTTTGGGATTGTGCTGGTGTATTTTCATGATGACAATCTCAGGAAATCAGGTTGACCTCTCTTACTGGCTACCTGATTTCCTGACTTCGATAGTAGCATTTGGCACAGTATAGCCTTCCCTAAGCTGACAGGACTGTGGCTGGATTTGACTGGACTGCTTCCGGTCTGATCTAATTTTGGACTCCTCGACACAAAGGCTTTAAAGGGCTTTTTGTGGACTTCTCGACTTCAACGACGCAAAGGCCTTAAGAGGACCTTAAGCACTTCTCGACTCTAACACCTTGACTCCTCGACGCAGAGGCTTCAAAGGGCTTTTAGTAGACTTCTCGATTTTAACGACACAAAGGCCTTAAAGAGGACCTTAAGCACTTCTCGACTCCAACACTCTGATTTTAAGAGCGCTCCTCAACCTAGAGACATCTCTCTAACTGTTAGTTCTCGACGTCACGTCAGGGATTTGTCCTGACTTTTGGAGCTCTCGACGCGTACGATAAAAGTGGGTGGTTTGAATGGTCGACCATAGTGTAATATATATATATATATATATATATCTCGTATGTTATGCATCTGTATTATATACGTAGATAATCATTGACGTTTTAGGATTAGGAGGTAAAAAAAAATGCCTCTATGTTATATGATATATATATATATATATATATATATATTATGTTATGTGCTATTTTTATTCTATCATTAATTTCCACAATTTAGTTGCCGACTTAGGAAGCTGTCTATACCTATAATTCTATATGTTATCGTATACTGATGAGAGCTCACGGGAAACCAAGCAATAAGCCGAGGGAAAAAAAAAAAAAAAAAAGAAAAATTTTTTCCTTCTGATCAAAAATAATTTTCTCCATTCCTCCTTCTCTATAGTTCTTCCATAGCAAGTTAAGGTATGATTTTTATTCTCTCGTCATCTATTATAAAGTTGTGATTTTGATTATGGTATCTTGTGAAAGATGTTTGTGTGATGATAAATATATAATCTCGCGTGGTGTTTCATAGGATTAAAATTATGTTTATTATGATAGTAAATTAATTTTAGGGATTTCTCTTTACATGTTTGATCTACAATTGTTTTGTATTTTGTTGGGTTAGTTATGTTTTATTATAATTTCATATCATGTTAATCTGTAATTTATGTCTTAAATTGGAGAATTATTAAGTATGAGAGTAATTAATAAATAGTTAAGCTTTATGCCCTATTTTGATGTAAACTGTCTGAGAGATTTTAAAAATAGATAATTTTTATGATATTTTATATTATTTTTTTTAAATAGTAGACATCCCAAAAAAAAAAACGGAATACCTAGTTATAATAACACATCCCGCATGATAATAGTTATTCTCCCGCTGTAACTATTTTTTTGTAGTGTTTAATTAATTTGTGTTTTGTAGTAATTTTTGGTTTGATTATAAAATTACCCAGCCTGCAATAATAATATCGCAAACAACTTCAGTTCCCATTTTGTTAACATCCAATATTAAGAATCCTTTTTTTCTTACGATTCAGAACAAGATTTGCAGTTCTGCATATCAGGTGTGAGGGGGTTGAGGATCCGGTGTTTTGGTCTCCTCCAACGCGTTCCTCTGGTTGGCCGAAGATATCACCGACGAGAGTGGAGAATGGTGGCTGAATTTCAAACCAAGAATGATTAAAGATGTACGGTAAAATCATTGACGCACTGGAGAAGGTCCAGGTCCCAATTTATTCTACAATAGAAATGTATTTTCTCTTACCGGTAGGGGATTATTTAGAACCGTTGGATTGAAATCTACGGTAGAAAGAGATGGTGTACCAAAATAAAATTAAACCTCCCACACATTATTACTATAACATTTATTCTCACAAAAAAAAAAAAAAAAAAAAAAAAAAAAAAACTAAATCTTCCTCATAGCCACATGCTCCTTCCCGCACGTCACCGCCAACGGATCTCACACCATGTGCGCACAACGTCAGCAAGACTAGCGACCCTCTAGTAGTGAATCCAACAACCTTTGAGTTCTTCGCCATTGTCCTCATCTGCTAGCGCCACTGACGCTTCAAAAAATCATTGTCACAGACGTAATTTCTCCTTGATTTGATCATATTTTTGTAACTTGATTGGAGGTGGGTAAAGATGAAAATATCACTATAGGTAGAAGTATTGGTACTCCAGTTTTGTAGAAATATTAAAGAAAATATAGATCAGTAGAACTATTAGAAAAATTTACAAAAATGACAAAAATTTACATTAGAACATATTTTTAATATTTTCTGATAGCATTAACATTAAAAAGATATATAAATAAACAAGATTTATATAAAAAAAATTTATACATATTACATTTCTTAACACCAAAAGGAAGTTTTATGAGGCACAAATATGATTATGAGCACATCTTAATTCAAACAATATTAGTATTGTGATATGTTATTTGAATAATGTCGAACATAGTATAAAGGTGCCAGATGAAGGTTTGTTGATCCCTAAATTCATAGAATAAAGTTTGTTAATAAAATTATGATTATATGGATAATGAATATTAAAAGTCTATTGGAAGAGCTGTAATAATTAAAACCTAAAATTATTAATTGTTTCATCAGATGTTCTTACATTCTTAATATTCTTCACTCTTCTCTTTGCTAGATGACAAAAGAAATAATGCAAGAAAACATATATTATAAAGAAAATTTAGGAAAAAAAGAATAAAAAAAAAACTTTTAAAATTTTCATTTCTAAAATGACCAAAATTTCTTTAAAATTTTCTAATATTCTACCCCAATTATTTTATGTGTAAACTGTTGACGGTGTTTTTCCGACAACTCATAATTACCTCTCTGAGAATTCTCACAATAACACTCCCGGGTTAATTAGAGATTAAAAGCAATGAAATAATGTAAAGAAAATAAGGATTTATAGTGGTTCGGCAAGATTTCTTGGCCTAGTCCACTTATGGATGCACTAATCTTTGAGAGATTACAAGTTCTTCCCCGTATAATGAAATAGTGCGCAACCCTTCAATGGTTTTTTTTTTTTTTTTTTTTAGCTCTATTTATAGGCCTTTACATATAATGATCTCATCTGCATTCCCCGAGGGAACAATCTGTTAGCGTTTATGCCCTTAGGAATAAATGCAATAATTTTCTTCGAGACATTTTGACTATTAATAAAGATTTGTTTATTTCATATATCTATGTATTGTCCTCTTTATGTTCATAATAGTTGAATGTATGATAAGCAAACTGAAAGTCTGAGACTGTCATTCTAAATCTTTAGATCATGCATGTAATGTGAAGAACATGCGGAAGACAAAAATCTAAAGATGATAGTCTAAATCTTATGATCCACAATCGAGGGAATAAAGTTGGGCGCTTTATTCATGTTAAGATTGTTATATTGTCTACTTCCTAACGGAGACGGCTTGTCTTGGTCGTCGGAGGTGGGACTCCATGGGTAGAGACATTGATATAGTTTCTAATGGTAAAATCTATATTGGATTGGACCAAAGATGAATTGTTTTAATTAATAATTCTGTTTGAATAAAACAATTCACTTTTGACGAATTATATGTTGTCATCTTAATCCTGAGATGGATGATGAACCCGTATACTTGACTTGTATCCTTTGATGTACTAAAGGGAGACATCCTGACATTATGTAAAGGTACACTTGCCGGTGCATTGGGGGTATGACTCGTGTATGCGTAGATTCATTATTCATAGATAGTGGAATCCATAGCTCCTATAAAGAGTCAATGATATCCTCTTATGCATTATCAGTGGATTGAAAAATACGAGCGCTCGGCCATTAGACTACTCTGTGTTATCTAATGGTTTACTGTTTGTAATAGTATGAATAGTGTTTTTCCAATGGTATGATAATGGAACATATGATAAATGTAATCAGGAAGGTAAAACGGAACTTGACCTCAAGTCGATTATGGATATCCTATGGGGATGATATACTAATATATTGAGTCATGGACTAGAACTGATCAGAGCTTTGTAAATATGCTATATAAATCGAGAGTGCAGCTCTAGGTTTTTAGTGGAATAGCGCTAGAGTTTTATAATCATGAGATGGACTTATTGGTTTACAAGTATTGTTGTGATTATAGGTGCTTGATTTATATATGTCCATCGGGTCCCTTTGCTAGCTCACATAATTTCCTGTAACGATACGGTGTATTTCCTATATATTGGTGACTTGTGTTATTTCCTAAAAGAGGTTCAAAGTTAATTCATGAGTGATTTATCGGGTGAATTAATTGATAAATTGATTCTAGATAAATTGGTTGAATTATTGTTTTAAGAGTTGTTTAATATGGGAAGACTATTATATGACTGTTTTGACCAGGTAATTTCTCTATTGGGTTGCTTGAATCAAAACTGAGGCTCTACGCAAGTTTCCCATGTTGAAGAACTAGGAAAACAACTTTCGTCAGTGTAGACAGGTCGGCCGGTGGGTAGACCGATCACAGGTCGACCGGTCCGGTCGATCGGTACAGGTCGACCGGTGAGTTATAACGTATCTGTCACCAGTCGACCGGTTGCAACGTAAAATGCATGTTGACGTGGCAAAATCGACTCTGGATGCGATTAAATCTTTGGGAAATCTAATTGTTATGGAAGTATGACTTCCTAAACAGTATAAATAGCCTATTAAGTCACATTACTCATTAGATCACTTGAGAGACATTTTGGAGGCTATTGATAAGAGATTCCAAGAGGAAAATTTGTTTAATTATCAAGAACAATTTTTCTATGGCTTTCTTGTGATTGGAAGGAGATCAAGAATACGAAAAGGAGATTAAAATGAAGTGTGCCCACCCGCACACCGATCGTGGAAACGAGAATAGCAAAGAAGACCAGTTGGTTGAGGCTCTTCTGGTTGCTATTTGGAACGCTTTGATCTGTCAAACGTGTAGTTTCCTGAAATCTCAAAAGGTATGATTTAGATCTTTAGTATTTATGTTATATAGCATCATGAACATGTTCTTGTTTGGCTTTGACGTTGATTAAAATTTTTTAAATTCTGCTGCGCACTCGATGCCATTATTTTTCCAACACAATCTTCTATCCCGGGATTTAGGGGTGGCGTAGGTGCATTTTCATAATGACAATCTTAAGAAATCAGGCCAACCTCTCTTACTGACTACCTGATTTCCTGGCTGCGACGGTAGTAGTTGGCACAGTGCATCCTTCCTTGAGTTGACAAGATTGTTGATGGATTTGACTGGACATGCTGGCTCGACGTAATGGCCACCACAAGTCGAGTCATGGTGCTCGACGCGCATCGCCCTGCATGGGCTCTCGACGTCCAAAGGGCACTTTAGCTATAGTGGTTCCCTCGACGCCAGCGATTGATTCTCAACGAGGAGTCCTCGGCGCTTGTCATTTGAGAGAATGGTCGATTGCTCGACCATAGTGTAATAATTACCCCCTAGACTGGTATGTCGCATTGCGACGTTCCTGGCTATACAACGTCAATAAGGCCGCGTGGAAACTGCTTTTCTGCAGGTAATGGCGGCTGCTTGTCGGTACAATCGGTTGGTTCCTCAAGCAATGGAGCAGTCACATCAATCGTGTCAATAGTGACGTCTCTATTGCCCTGGTGCCATGCGACAATGAGAGGATGAGTTATAGCCGTCTGATCAAACCCGTTCTCTTGCTCTCTCCCCGACCGTTAGATCGTATCTCCTCAGATCCACCGTCAGATGGAGTCGAATCAGAATCTACAGTTGAGATTTGGAGTCCTTTGGGCTCCCTGGGGATTCCCGAACTTCTTCGCCTTGTGTATATATATACCCTCATATCATAGTTCTCCGGTCACTAGATTTTCAAAACGTCGTTACTCTGCCGGATTTCCACTAGAAGTCTTCGTCTCCGACCCTCTGCTTCCATGCACTCTCTCCGTGTGTTGCTCATCTTTGTCTCCAAGTTTAGGCCTTCTTCAAAACTGGTAAGTCTCTATTCCCTTTGCTCTTTTCTTTGTGAGTCTACTTCCAGCGCCTGCAAATCTAGGCCAAGTCGTGTTGTAAAAAAAAAGGAAATGTACTTACTTAGTGTTGTTGGCCATGAGCTTGAGGTTGAGTCTGTGAGGCCTGGTCTGTTTGGGCTTGGTTGCTTTGGCCTGAGACCTTCGAACACGGTGCTGGGTTCTTTAAACCTATGGCCCAATCTTTTTTGTTTTTTTTTTTTTTTTTTACTTTCGCTTCCATGGTTGCAAAGCTTGAGTGTCAAACCCTTGGCTCTGGGGCCTTTAGTCTAAACACACTCTTCATTTCTTCTCACACTGTACTTTTGACGTCTTGACCACTAGGATCTAACTCAGCCCCCTCTGTTTATTTTTCAGAGCATGTCGCCAAAATAGGCTAAAGGTCGAGGGGTCTCTACATCCTGGGTAAGGGACGACCCTACGGAGATGGCGACGACGAGTTCGTCCTCAGTCGAAAGTGAGGATTCCCTGCTCCGTTAGGTGGAGGAATACCCTAAGGCGTCAGGCTCAGCCTCTTCACTGGACGAGCTGATACTCCTCGATGATGAGGATGTCGGCCTACAGGTCGGCCCTTCCGAAGGCCGCGGCTATGGGGTGGCATCAACCAATGGCCTTGCAGGTAGGGCTATAAGAAACCATCTCAAACCCGACGAACCCGGCCGAGCCGAGCCGACCCTACTCAAAAATCATGGATTTATAATTTTTTATTTAATTTTTAGTTTTAAGTATGCCTAACCCGCATTGCGCGGGTAGGGACACGGGGTGTGGTTACATGAGCCTGAGATAACCCTACCCGGCCAAACATGTTCAAAGTAGGTAAAACAAAGTCCAACACTTCAAATTCTTACTTTTCATAAGTTTATGGACTTTATGCATTTAAACTGTTAACTTATTTATGTTACGGATTCACAGTTTGTGTAAAAAATGCTTGTATGCCATAATTGTTGAATTAGGATATTCTTTATTTATATTGGAAGTGTTTGATTTCAAAGTGAGTGTTTTAATTGTTCACCTTGCATTTAGACCCCCTCTTGAAGGAAATACATGTTCTGTTTGATAATGATTTCTTCTGTAACAAACACAAATTAATTGACTAAAAAGTGATCATGTGGTCCTTGAGATCACCAACCAAACTAATCTGACCTTACCTGAGGTCACCTGAAAGGTTGCGGGTTTGTAAACTTAAGAGAGTGTCGCGGCCGAAAATTTTCTCAACCCGCATTGTTCGGGTAGGCTCAATTTTTTGGCTCAACCCTACCTTACCTGGCCAATTTACACCCCTACTTACAGGGATCGTCACAGATGTCAACCTGTCGAAGATTAAACCCCAGGCTACAATGAAGACCTTCAACAATGCAGGCATTGACCCCCTGCATTTTTACTTAATCATCCTGACCCCTAACGACTGAGCTCACAACCCCCCAGCCAACCATATGACCGTCTACACATGCGCCCTTAGTTTCGGGCAGACTCTACCCTTTCACCCCTTCGTGAAGGCCCTTTGTGGCCTTCACAGAATCTCCCTAGCTCAACTATCACCTAATTGTTGGGTGATAGTAAACTCCACGATAATTCTGTGGAGAAAATTTTTGGGACTCGACTTAACCGTCGAGGAATTTTTGTATTGCTATTCCCTCAAGGCTTTCCCAGGCTAAAGAGGGTTTTTTCTACTTAGCCTCTCATGACAATTCCAAGCCTCCTGTCCCCCCTATAGTGGTCGAGAAGACCTCCAGCTCCCATGGGTGGAAGCCCCAATTCTTCTTTGTCGGTGGCAACTTCAATTCCCATCCTCTCAACAGCGAGCATCCCCTGGGGACACAAGCAGTATTCAGCAAATACTGTAGGTCCCTTATTTTCTATACTTTGCTTTGATAACATTGGTTTTGCTTGTTGGGCCTTCTCACATGTCGCTTCTTACTGCAGGTGAAGTTATTCCTCTGCCGAGACACTCTACTTCCGCTCTCGAGCACGTTGAGGAGATACTTGCTCTTCGTGACGCCTGCTGATGCGCCTTGGTTCTCAATACCCCTGAGAACCATTTACTATACGGCATGTCTATACTTCTCGACACTCCTCGCCAGCCCGTTGGTCCTCCCGTAGATATTCTCAGTGGTAAGTTGGGTTTTTCTTCTCATCTTTTTAGCTGAAGCCAAGGGAAATGGTCGAAGGATCTTTAGGCTGACCCTTTCTTTTTTTTTTTTTTTTTTTTGTGTAGTCATGCCATTTGACATGAGTTACGTCATCCCCCTAAAGCTGAAGAAGAAGAAGAGAGAGAGAGAGAGAGAGAGAGAGAGAGAGAGAGAGAGAGATACTCTTCCTGTGACATCGAGCCAACCGTCCGTCCAGGTCTCTCCCACTCCCGGTGACACTGAAGTTCTTCCCCAGGGGATGTATGTGTTCAACCCATCCCCCAAGAAGACAAGGGTCGACGAGTCTCAAGTTCAGGCTGCGGTCGAGGGGTCCTCGTCACAGCCATCTCCGCGCCAAGAAAAGGGAAAAGGTGCTGCAGTGGCTGCCAACTTGGCGGTTTCTCCTGCACCAGAGAAGCCCCTGGTGATGCTGGGGTCGAAGATTGATGACCCCAAATTCCTTATCACAGATGTGGTCCCCTGGCATCTCCACTTTGCTTTGTGGCTTCCTCCTCGCTTCAGCCTTCCCATCTAGACCATCTACACACACTTTCACTTGGATTCCTGGGACACTTTCACGAAGCGTCAGCACCTAACTGTGATGTGCCATATCTCAGTATGTTCTGCCCCCACTTTTCGACTTTTTTTTTTTTTTTTTTTGAGGATCCAGTTTCCACGCCCTAACCGTGTTTCCTTATCCTTTTGGTGTTCGGGCCTTTGATTTTGCCCTCCAAAATTACATAGAGCTAGAGACCCTGGTGCAGCGGGAGACGATGACGAAGACTGTCGAAAAGGAGCTCACTGCTCTTCGCACTGTCTGGGATGAGCTCTCCTCGAACTTAGAGGCCGAGAAAGCCAAGGTGCAATTCCTTGAGGAGACGATCGCCACAGAGAAGGCTAATAGCTTCAATGAGGGTTTTCAGCAGGATAGCTCCACCAAAACAGTCATGGCATACCTCTTATCTCCCGAGTTCCAGTAGCAGCAGAGGGAAGCAGCTTCTACGACAATCGGGAATTCATGGCCTCCGAAGAGTTCTGTCGCTTGGTCGACGCCAAATTGGAGTCGTTCAAGACGTCTTAGGAGCTCAAGGACATGATTGAGCGGCAAGTGGAGTGGTTCAAATCCTCAGAGGCCTTCGAGGAGCTTGTTAACCAGAGGTTCGATGCCTACCAGGCCTCCGTTGAGTTTGACGAACTCCAGTTGTCCTTGATGCAGTCTGCAGGGGAGCAAATCCTCGACCACTTCCAGAGGAAACGTCCATATGTTGACTTATCCTTCCTTGATGAGTCTGACAGCGAGGATATGGAGGTGGTTGAGCCTGCCCAAGAAGCTGGGGAAGCTGAACAAACACTAAAGGATGCTGAGCAAGGACATGGAGGCGTTGAGCAGGCATCAGTAGACAACATGTAGGCTCCGGGTGGCAGCGGCGAGCAATGAGGGGATTTCCTCCATTTTCTTGTTTCTATTTCTTCTTTGTTTTTTTTTTTTAAAGGCCCTGAGGCCGAGACTATATTTGTTGGTTTGTAACAACCATAAGGTTGAGAAACGTATATTTTATTTTTATTTCTTTTTATATATACTCGTGCTTCCTCATTCTATTTATGAATACTGTAAATTAGTTTTTAGTTAAGTATGGTTGAGCTAGAGCTCACCACCTTAACAGGATTTTTTTGGCCTTATTGTCGGCCTTGTTACCCCCTCATCAAAGGTATAGTTCTGGACTTATCTTTGACGCATTGTGGTTGACATATTGACATAAAATGGTTGACGTATCGACATTTATTAGGGTCGACATATCGACATTTATTAGGGTTAACGTATCGACATTTAGTAGGGTCGACATATCGACATTTGGTTAGCCGATGTATCGACATTTAGCAGGGTCGACGTATCGACATTTAGTAAGGTCGACGTATCGACGTAGAAAGCTGATGGTTGGGCCTGTATAACAAAATTGATCGTGAATCCGCACAGAATTGACTAAGTAGACAATGCAATTTGCCATTTATTAATGTAGAATTTACAAGTCGACATTTCAACCTGCGAAGAGGGACAATGAAATAGAAAACATGTACAAAGTACTAAGTTTAACTCTTTTGGTCGACGTTCCTCGCAATTATTGGTAGTAGACCTTCAGTTGGTCTGCATTCCTAATGTGCTTGAGGTCTCGACTGTCAATCTCTACAAATTGATATGACCCGTTGGCCACGACCTCCTTTATTCTGTAGGGTCCTTCCCAAGTCGGGCCCAAGGCACCAAAGTTCTTGGGCTTGGTATTTGGGGTTACCACCCGTAGGACTAGGTCTCTAACCCTAAAGCGCTTTCGTTTGACCTTTTTGTTGTAGTGCCTAGCAGTTCTGGCTTGGTACGCGGTGAGCCTTAGCTGCAAGCCCATTAGCTCGGCATTCCTATCCTCCCCATACCGAGCTACTCGACTAGTCAGAATGGATACCTCTACTAGAAGGACTGCCTCGGCCCCGTAGACCATCGAGAAGGGAGTCTCCCTTGTGGTAGTCCTACTTGTCGTCCTGTAGGCCCACAAAAATTTTGGAAACTCATCTGCCCACTTTTCTTTGTAGCTGTCAAGCCGTCGCTTAAGCATGACCATTATGATTTTGTTGACGGCCTCGACCTGCCCGTTGGACTGTGGGTATACAACAGAGGAAAAATTCTTGTGAATTCCCAATAGCTCACAAAATTGGTTGGTGTTGTCATTGTTGAATTGTCTCCCATTATCAAACACGAGAGAATGTGGTACATGAAACCTGCAAACTATGTTGTTTCATATGAAGTTGGTACATTTTTCCCATGAGATAGTTGTTAGTGGCTCGGCTTCCACCTACTTGGTAAAGTAGTCGACAGCCACAATGGTTAACTTATATCCCCCAGGGATTTTGTGTAGTGGACCAATAAGGTCAATCCTCCATTTAGCAAAAGGCCAGGGAGAGACTATCAAAGTTAAGTCCTCTAAATGCAATCGAGGAGTGAGGGCGTATCTTTGGCAAATTTCACACCTCCTCACATATTTGGCTGCATCCTTTTTGAGATTAGGCCAATAGTACCCCTGCCATAGTATTTTGTAGCCTAGGGACTGCCCCCTGCGTGGTTTCCACATATCCCGCTTGTTGGGAATGGTGTCCTAAAAGTATGAGATGTAATATGATATTTATTATTTATTTAATAAAAGAGTTTATTCATTATTTTATGTGCATATATTTATGAATATTTTATGAATATCAATGAAAATTCCATGATTATTTATGTGAGCTCAAACATTGTATATAAGTGCTATATACGAGAGGATAATGTTAAAGGATAATAATCAAAAAATAATGTTCATAATGAATTTAATTAAAGTTCAGAATCTTTAATTAAAACATTATTAATACATGTCATTCCCATTTAGAATGGAATGGTGTTATCCGCACTGTTAATATGGTGAGATATTGCATGAGTGTATTTCGCATAATGAGATTATGTGGAACAAGGACACAGACACAATATGAATTTCTAATAATTTCTGTTAAGTATAGAAATTCTAATTAAGTCTACCGATGGTCATATATAGAATGATCTTAATCCTGAGTTCTTAACAGACTTCTATTTATGGATTTGTGTCTTTTGATTTACTCGGTACGGATTCTGAGATCCTGAATCCTATTCCTTGTATTTTGGAGACATGATGAAGTAGGTAGCCAGGAATATTATTATACGGGATGGAATCCATTCCTTCTTGAGAAAGAAGTAGATAAATAATTCTCTTGAGGGTTGATTCGGTACTTGGACCAGTAGGAGCTCCGATTCATGAATGTGTTTTATGAATCACTATCCATTAGAGTATCAATAGTACTCAAGGATAAAGATATAATTAGAGAGGTTAACGGATTCTACCTGACTCTAATTATGAATTATTTATGGAGGATTGATCTATATGAAATGACTATATTAAATGGATACTTTACAGTTTAGAAGTAATTTATGTCTATAATTTTGAGAGTGCAATTCCAAGTTTATAGTGGAGTAACTATTGAAATTAATAGAATTAATTAATTAATTAAAGTGTTTAATTAATTATTAATTTTATTGGAGCTCGGGATTATAGGTCCATTAGTCCCTGCGTCATCCTAGTAATTCTACCAGACATAAAGGGCAAAATGGAAATTTTAGAATTATAGAATTCTAAAATTAAACACTCGAAAATAATGAATTGATAATTAAGTATTATTTAAATAATGTGATTATTTAAATTTGAATTTGAACACATCAAGATTTATCCATTTAAACTTATTTGATAAGTTGTTCAATTTAAAATTCAAATTAATTTAAGTTTGACTTAAATTGGAATTTGAATTTGAGTTAAAATTGGACTGCATGATAAAGGATAATTTTCTCTTCCTTCCCTATCTGATATTGGCATTACATAGGGACGAGAATCCCTAAGGTGGCCGGCCACACTAAGGATAAGGGAGTGGGAGATTCTGTTTCAAATTCAAATATGAAATAATTAACAAGTTTTATCTTGGCGATAGAGATTAGATTCCTTCTAGAAATTTGACTTCTACTCTATAAATAAGAGAATAGTAGAAAATTGTATATACAATTTTTGAAACAATTTTTTCCCTAATTTGAATAGGGTGGCCGAAATTCTCTTAGAGCAAGGGAAGGAAAAATTTTTCTCTAAAAATTCCAAATCGTGCATGCGTTGGTGTTTGTGGAAATTCGAGTGTTTATTGTAACCCATTTTGTCTCATGTGCGCCCACACACATGTCTTCGTGGATTCTAGGAATTGACGCGGAAGACATTGGTTTTCTAAACACAAAGCTTTGGAGCAAGATTCTTCGAGGTCAAAGAACTCAAGTTATCAACCGAGTTAGCCTCTAGGTATTTTTCCTAATTGAGTTCTTAATAAATGAATTAATGAGATTAATTTATTCGTGCATAAATTAATATAATATATAGAGTATCTCAAAGGTTTTATGAAATTTTTTTCATACACGATCCACCTCCCCCCACGCTTCCGAATCCGAATTCGATTCGATTTCCAACACCGCCGTGTACTTCCGAGAGCACCTTCTTTGCCTCCTCTTTGCCGAGGCACCTGAGCAGGGGTGTCGAGTACTACCTTCTATAAAGAATATCATCGTGCATTGTGTACCTCGACGCTTGATACCTCATCCGCTTTGCTAGCTGTCTATCTTCTGAGAGTTCACCGTCGACCAGATATCTGATGATTAGGTCCATCTTTACTTTAGTGGTAGGGGCCTTTAGAACTTCCATTGGTACTAGCTTTAATAGCTCATTGTCTTTCGACGTAGCCAACCTAGTTAGGGCGTCAGTGTTGCTATTCTCCGTTCTTTGCACTTGCTATATGTCATAGGCTGTGAATTTTTCTAAGGCTTCTTTGACCTTCTTAAGGTACGTAGCCATTTTCTCATCCAGGGTCTGATATTGACCCTTCACTTGATTCACAACTAGCTGTGAATCACTGAAAATGTCTATGTTTCTTACCTTTAAGTGTTCTGCTAACCGGAGTCCAGCCAGCAGCGCCTCGTATTTAGCTTCATTATTAGACGTAGGGAATTCAAACCTGATGGTCGAGGTTATCTTGTGTCCCTCAGGTGTATGCAATACCAGTCTTGCTCTACTGCCGTTGTCATTGGAGCTCCAGTCGATGTAGAGCTTCCACCGTTGGGGCGCATTAGCCTCCTCTGCTCCATCTGGCAACCTCGCGAACTCTGCCACAAAGTCAGCCAGGGCTTGGCCCTTGATGGCGGTCCGTGGCTTGTATTCGATATCAAATTGGCTAAGCTGTGTGGACCATTTAAGTAGTCAACCATAAGTGTCGGGCTTTTGTAGTACTTTCCTGAGAGGATGATTTGTCAAGACTTGAATACTATGGTATGGGCTTGGAAGTAGTGCCGCAACTTCCTTGATGTCACAACCAGTGTGAGGGTGAGCTTTTCCATCTGGGGATATCTTGTCTCCACATTGAGGAGGTGCTTGCTAGTGTAATACATCGGCAGTTGCACCTTCTTCTCTTCGTGGATCAACACCGAACTAACGGCGTGTTCTTAGACCTTCAGATACAGGCTCATCACTTCTCCGGCTGCCTACTTGGACAGCAAAGGCGGTTTCCCAAGGTGTTCCTTCAATTGTTGGAATGCATGTTCATGCTCATCTGTCCATTGAAACGGCTTGCTTCCCCTTAAGGTATCGAAAAATGGTATGCACTTATCCGTGGACTTTGAGATAAATCTATTAAGTGCAGCCACACAGCCTATCAACTTCTGAATCTCCCTAGGCTTCCTTGGCGACTTCATGTTGAGGAGTGCTTGTATTTTTTTTGGGTTGGCCTCAATTCCTCGACTACTCACCATAAAATCCAAGAATTTTCCTGACCCAACGTTGAATGCACAGTTGTGGGGATTTAACTTCACTCTGTACATCCTGAGGATGTCAAACATTCCCTTGAGGTCCCCCACATGGTCCTCGATTTTCCTACTCTTCACCAACATATCATCCACATACACCTCCTTTAACTTTCTCAATTGTTCTGTGAATATCTTATTGACGAGGTGTTGATAAGTTACTCCCACGTTTTTGAGACCGAAAGGCATGACTTTGTAGCAGTAAAGATCTCTGTCGGTGACGAACGCCATATGTTCCTCGTTACGGTTAACATTGGTATCTGGTTGTACCCGGAGTATGCGTCCGTAAAGCACAGGAGTTCGTTCCCCGCGGTTGTGTCGACCAGATGATCTATCCTTGGCAGCAAAAAGCTGTTCTTGGAACATGCTTTGTTCAAGTCACTGAAGTCGACACGTGTTTGCCAGTTCTCATTGGGCTTCCGTACGAACATGGAGTTTGATACCCATTCGGGATGTAGGACTTCTCAAATGAAGTCATTCCTAATCAGTTTGTCGACCTCTTCCCGTAGGGCCTCGTACCACTCGACGTTCATGGGTCGACACTTTTGCCTCTTAGGCAGACACTTCTCGTTGATGTTTAGCGTGTGGCGCATGACATCAGGACTTATCCTTTCCATGTCTTCATGAGTCCAGGCAAACACATTAAGGTTACTCCTGAGGAACTCGACCAATCCTTCCCGGCTCTGCTCCTCAAGCTCTGAGCCCACCCTAAGCCTTCTTGTAGGCTCTTTCTCGTCAATGGGGACCTTGATCAATTCCTCAATTGGTCTTGTTCTGTCTCTTCACCTAGGAGCCTTGGATCTAGATCGAATTCTCCTGCCCCGGTCTCCACCATTCTCATTTCTCTCCTTACCTACATCGGCTCGGTATAGTGACGGACCGTCTCTGAGTACATGAGCCTCAACTCATACTGCTTTTCTCACACTTTTCTGATCCCATTGGAGTTGGAAACTTTATCATCTGGTGATAGATGGACGTAACTGCCTTCAATGCCCTCAACATTGGGCGTCGTATGACCGCGTTATATTGGTCACCTCGACATTACAGTCGAGGTGTGCAATCGGTCTCCAATGATCATAGGCAGCTCTATCACCCCCTCGGGGGATCCCCATCTTGCCAAGACAGTCAGAGTACAAGATGTCCACTGACTACCGTTGTCGACCAGGATACAGTAAATCGTGTGGTTACGGATCATGGCCTCCACGACCAGAGCGTCACTTTGGGGGAAATGCACCCCATTTGCACCGGCCTCTGAGAACGTGATATCAGCCTCCTCGTATCGTGCTGCCTTGGCCTCTCTTCCGGAGACATTCATGACCCTCTAGTTGAACTTGTCCTTTGCCTCTCGCGCTTAATCCTTCTGTGCAAGGCGAGAGGTGCCGCCAAGGTATGGCTTTCTAAAAATCGTTCTTATAACACTGACGGGTTCGAGCGGATTGTCATGCATCTGATCTTCTCATTGGTCGTTGTTGCGTTGATTGTTGTTGTTTCGATTGTCGGCTCGGTACTCACTGAGCCTCCCCTCTCAGATCAATCTCTCGACCTCGTCCCTCAAGTCATAGCATTCGGCTGTGGTATGCCCATTCTCGCCATGAAACCTACAATATTTGTTTTGGTTTCTCCGCTCCGGGCCAGACTTCAGCGGCGGTGGTAGATGTAGAACCTAGAGGTGACTGAGCTTTTGATAGACATCCTCGATCACCATGGTTAAGGTGGTGTAGACGTTGTACTTTTGTGGCTTTGGTTGTTTGTTATCCACCTGGCTCATCGAGGTGTTACCACCCCTATTGTTTGGAGCCGGGTTGTACCTCTACTCGGCTTGCACCTGATGATTACCTCGCCGCTTCTTGCCATTGTTTTGGTTGCTCACCTGCCCTACCTCTTCCTTGGCCGAGGTTGCCGCCTTGCTCTTTAAGGCCTTCTTAGCCTCCTCGGCATTGATAAATCCTTGAGCCCTTGTCAAGAATTCTTGGTAGGTCTGGGGCAGTCTCCGATTGAGGTCTGTGCTATACGGAATGTCTTTCACCATGCTTGATAAGGCTCCCATCAGAGCCACCTCGTCAGAGATCCCCTCGGTGGCAGCCAACTGTTCCCCAAATCGGGTTATCCAGTCCTTCAGGGATTCATTAGGCCCCTGGTACACCATTGAAAGGTTTTGTTTGGGCGAGATGTATTTTTTGACACCTATGAACTAAGTCAGGAAGGCGTTCTTTAAATCATCCCAGCTAGTAATAGAATTTGACTTTAGGGACCTGAACCATCTCCTGGCGGAGTCAGAAAGATGATTCTTGAAGGCCCAACACATAACCTCCTCGGGGTACCCATGCAGGACCATATGCCCTGTCTAGACTTCTAAGTGATCATCCGGATCACTCCTTCTGTCATATAGTGGAATAAGGGGCGGTACCTGGATAATATTTTATGTAAATGGGTGGTCGTGGGATGTTTACATCTTGTTCAATTGACTTCCTATTTACTTTTCTAGCCTGGCCATCTTTTCGGCCAAAGCTTTGTTTTTGGCCGCGAGTTCTTCTTCTCTAGTCCTCTGAACGCCTTTGTTACGTCAAGCGTTTAGCTTTGTCCTAAGGTCTCCTTCACGCACAGATGAGGATTCCACTGGGACAGCGTTCCTCCTGTTCGCATCCTGCTGCAGTCGAGGGGGCACGTCCCTGTTATACGCAGCTTGCGCCACAACCTACTCCAGTGTTCTCCTCCTTGCTGCCCATTGTCTGCTCCCCATAGATCTGTTCGACTTAGTTGGGTAGGGATTGTTGGCTCTACTATCACCGACCTCCTCGACGTCACCACGTTGATCACCAATCCCTTAGTTCCCAACGACGGCGTTCACCGGGTTCATCGGCGCGTCCTCCAAGTTCTGCCCTTGATCCCGCCTAGCAAGGGCTGTAGCCATCCTTTCCGCAGCTGCAGCGAGCATTTCGACCTGCTTTTGAAGCTGGTCAATACGGTCGGGGGGATTTCTGGCGGCCGGTAGTGGTGGATTCGTTGAAGTCCCCGCGACAGTGGGAGTTCGGCCTGCCTGGCTTCTTTGGCTGGCCATCACGCCGCGAGTATTCCTGGGAGGCATGGTTGTTGTTTTTGTTTTAGAACTGGATTAGATTTCTGGGTTCGGATGCCCTCCTTTTAGCGCCAACTGTTGACGGTGTTTTTCTGACAACTCGTAATTACCTCTCCGGGAATTCTCACAGTAACACTCACAGGTTAATTAGAGATTAAAAGCAATGAAATAACGTAAAGAAGACAAGAATTTATAGTGGTTCGGTAAGATTTCTTGGCCTAGTTCACTTGTGGATGCACTAATCTTTGTGAGATTACAAGCTCTTCCCTGTATAATGAAATAGTGTGTAACCCTTCAATGGGTTTTTTTGGCTCTATTTATAGGTCTTTACATATAATGATCTCACCTGCATTTCCCGAGAGAGCAATCTTCTATCTCGGGATTTAGGGGTGGCGTATTCATGATGACAATCTCAGGAAATCAGGCCAACCTCTCTTACCGACTACCTGATTTCCTGGCTGCGACAGTAGCATTTGGCATAGTGCATCCTTCCCTGAGTTGACAAGATTGTTGATGGATTTGACTGGACATGCTGTCTCGACGTAATGGCCACCACAAATTGAGTCATGGTGCTCGACACGCATCGCCCTACATGGGCTCTTGACGTCCAAAGGGCACTTTAGCTACAGTGGTTTTCTTGACGCCAGCGACCGATTCTTAACGTGGAGTCCTCGGCGCTTGTTGTTTGGAGAATGGTCGATTGCTCGACCATGGTGTAACACAAACCGATATCGATATTTTAATCGATGTTTTTTCAATATCGATATTATAATAAAAAAAAATTTAGAGACCCTAAAATATCTGAAATTTCAAAAATTTCAGCAAAATTTTCGTCCATGGAGGGAACCTTGGTGGCTTGATGGGGGAAGAATAAGCGATTTTTTTTTAATGGGTTTTCTTTTTTTGAGAATTATGTTGTAAAAATCACACGTAGGTAGTCTTATTTCAGTTTAGCGTTCCTTCGTGTCTTTCTACCATAGGATTTCAATCTAGCAGTTTTAAACAATTACCCTATCGATAGAGAAAGTACAACCCTCCACTATATATTTCTCTTACTTTAGCGTATTTCGCATTGAAAATAGTGCACATACGTTGCTTAGGGATACATTTTCCAACGTGGACAGAGGTTGGTTTCGAGGTTTAATCCACACGTGAAGAAGCACGTGTATTGTTTTCTTTCTTAATCACGCACTAATCCCCAATTCACCCGTCATCATTTTTCAACAGGCAGAAAACAAACGAAACTAGTGTCGGCAAAAGAATCTAAAGATTATAATAACCACATTTAATAAACACTAACGATAACAACAACACAACGACTAATCAGAAACAACCACCGTAAAAAAGTAACACAATCCAAATACTCTAGAACAAAATTGAGTTGAAAAATAAGAAATGTTTGGTTAATAGGGTAGAATTAAAAGATTAAAATTATTTTTAATTTATGTGTATTTTTTATAAAAAAAATATTATAATAAATTATGAATTATAATTTAAATTATGGTATAAATTTTTTAATTGAAGTTCCATAATTTGTGATATTGAAGTTTTTAAACACTTTTGACGTAAGCGCGGTGCAATGATCGAAGGAAATTTTTGAAAGCGACACCATTTTGTTACTACGGCACTTTATTTAATGAATACGATCATGTGTTTTCTGTAGAATGAATTAGTTTGTGATGATAATCTTGTAAATAAAAAAGTAAACAAAATAGTAAGTTTAGCATACTAAACTTTCAAATGCGAAAACATTTGATTTTATTATCAAAATAAATAAATAAATCCGTCCTAAAATAGCTAGGATCTATATGATTGAAATTTGGATTTAGTAATCCATGGAATGACCAATCTCATGTATCCTCTAAAAAACATCTTGTATAATTTATTGAAAGATTAGATTGATATTATTATGTGGGAGAAATTGCAAATTACATTTGAAGCTAGAAAAAAAAAAAAATGTTTCTGATAAAGTTAATTCCTTAACTATTAGCGTTGTAATCCTTTTGTCTTTAAACTATTTTTAGGTCGATAAGTTCTTGGGCATGTTTTTATTGACACTTATGGTACTAAATCTAAAACTGAAAGTGAATATTTCAAAATTGACAAAAGTTCCACATGTGAGCTTAAAATTGTACAGAAGTTGCTTCTTTAAAAACCCCTAATAATAAGAATATATGTGTTTCATATGATTGCTTTTGCGAAATTTTAAATTATCACACGACGAAGAAATTATTACCTCGTTAAAACATATTACGATAAAATGAAAGTGTATTAATAAATAGTAAAGGGTAAAAATTTAGACTCAATGCACTCTAAAAAGGATATTTGTCTCATTTTTTTTTAATGATTGAAAATGTAAGCAAATAAACAAGAAAATGCCACAAAAGTAGGCCTTGAATTGATTTTAGCAAAGAGAAAATGAGATAAATACTCTTTAAAAGATCTTTATTACTATAGATTAATACCCTTTTGTCAAAGATCATTATTAGTCAAAAAATATTTTAATCAAAAGTAAATAATAAAAATCTTAGAACAATGCATTTAAAAGAATGAGTTCACCAATTTACTCTTTTAGCAATGATTCCTACTATACAACCTAGAGTTGCAAGTTTGAATCAAGTTAAATCGGCTAGCTCTGGGCCCTTTACTGTTGGGTCGGGTCCTACCCTGTCCAAACCTCTTTTGAGCCCGAAACCTTATTCAGGCTTGACCCAAACATTTTTTTCTTGAAAATTCCTTATAAAATTTGGCCCGACCCTATACCCGTCTTGCTTAAGGACCACACCGGGCAGCCCGGTCCTGAACTTTCACCTCCAATACAAACACACCTACCGTAGGGTTTCTTAGGTCAAATCTGATTATTTCATCTCTCTGTCGCTTCTACCAATTTTTCTCTCCCCTTAGAGCAGACTAATAGCTACGGAAGCAAAAGGCAACAAACTCAACGGTGTCATGGCGAGTCTAGCCCGACGTGGTGTTGTAGCCATTTTCCCTCCAGTACAAGCCTTGTCGTGGTAACCTCACTAAGTGTGTCGACAAGTTCTTCCAATTCCCGCTTTGCTTGAGCAGCGGTGGGGCAACTGTTAGAATAGATGCCTAAGAAGCATGATCTTAATTTATCTTTGACATCATATAAAATGAAATTTCATGTACTCATTAATAATTCAAATGATAATTGTATATCATTATATTTAATGAATAATTACCATCAAAATATGCTAATATGATTAAATCTATTAATTATGTGTGTGAAATGTTCATATACGGAAAATATAATTGCAAAGGATGTAGTACGAATCAATAAGTTCTCAATCCGTGAGAAATTATAGTTGGGCATTCTTCAGCTTGTGTTCACCAATAATTTTCACAAAACATAAATTTATTTTATACACTCAATGAACACAGAGACTGAAAGGAAATCACGAGAAGAAAGAGCAACTACTTTTCTGTAGTCCAAACATTAGATTCAATAAATAAATAAATAGAGAGCTGCGGATGCAGTCAAACCTGAGGAAAAAAAAAAAAAAAAACCACTTTACAGCTTTGAAATACTTGTAGGAATTCTCTAACTTAAAAAACGAGTTAAACAAGTACCTGGAAACTTAGAAAACACACACTTCCTCTTATTACCTATGAAGAAAGGTGAATAATGGAAAAGAAACCAAATAATAAAAAAACATTATTAAACAAAATCAAATTAGATACACTTTGAGCTTTCCCTAACTTGATCATTTTATTCTTGAATTCTGCAGTTGCGAATGGAAAGGCCCTGTATATTGATACCGCGGATCCATCAACCAAAAGAGTCGGCAAAAGCTTATTTCCAGATTTTGACGGATTTGTCATGACTGGCAGAGGCAACCATCCCTGATACTGGTGATTGTGCCAACGCTGATATCACGCCCTCATGAGCTTGAATTGTCATACATTTATTCTCAGCAATGTTCCATAGCTCCAAAGACTGCAAAATTTCAATGATTAGAAAGTAAAAATATATTAGTAACCAAACAACACAAGTACAAAATGATTTGGTATAAAATATTATACAACTTGACAGATAATTTTGCTGTATATAACATTGATGGTAAAAAATAAATTATTCTTTTAGAATATATATATATATATATATATATATTCTTTTAGTAGTATTTTCTTTGGTGTACTTTTGGAATATACTACCCACATTTTTTTTTTTTTTCTAGTAGTAGCAACAGAAAATCAGATGCAACAGTGAGCTCTTGACAAGCCAGGGTAACATTAGATTGTACATGGTGTATTTTCCTAGAGAAGTGGGGTTTCTTCCCCATAGCAATATATTAGAACATAAGACTATGTTGGTCAACCTCCCATTAGGTTAAGGCTTCGTTTGTATTACCATTCGAATCACAACTCAAAACTTTTTGCTACGATGTTGTCTCTCACAAAAATCCAAATTCAACCTTTTCTGCTACGGTGATTTTTCTAGCATAAATTCACATTTCAACTCAAGTTCTCAACTTGAACGAGCAAAACGAATGGTGCCTAAGCTTTTGGGATAATTGGTAATCTAACATAGCATCATAACAGCAGGTCTTGAGTTCCTGTAATTATGCTCTCTTAAGTTGTCATCGCGTACTGGGTCTTTATTATGTTTTAGACTTATACGTGTTGGGCCTTTTAATTAATATTTGTTTTACCCATATGATTGCCATTGTCATGTGCTAGTGTCAGAATATAGAACTATTATTGGTCCACCTCTTAATAGTTTAAGAAATTGGTATGCTAACAACATTAGAGCTAGGATTTCACAATAATCCACCCCCTCAACATCTGGATATTCCTAGGAATTCTGCAAAGCCCTGTCATGATATAAAAACTACTACTAAGAGATTATTAATGAAAAATACTTAATACAACCAATGGTGCTAATCAGCAATGGCCTTTGGTTGTTATGTGACAGCACCTGTCTCAGCCTACCAATTTCATGATTGAACCAAAAGTCGGTAGTGATTGTCATAATTGAGGACATAAGAGTTTATAAAAACTAGCTGCGAAAGACGGGAAATTTTTCTTTTAGGAGGTCGAAGGCATATAATACTTTGACCATGGATATTAACCATTTTGAGTTTTATTAGGGGGGGAAAAAAATGCTAGTGGCCTAGCATGCTCTTTTTCTCCTCCCCGTCTCTTCTGCTCCGTGCACTAAACCTACTATGTGAGTGAGGCATCACGCAATGCACAAGCAATGGATGTTAGTTAACCTTAAAATAAAACAAGCTTACAACCCCAATATCATGATACCTACAAACACAATTTATAGTGGAATTGCATTATCATGTGTTTTCCAACAACACAGTTCTCATTGACCACCCTTTTAAAGCAAATGGCCTTTTCTTTTTGCTGGCTTTAACAGCTACCAGTCCTAAGATTTGCTATTCCTAGACTGCTAAAACTTTAAGCATAAAAAGATTTTGAATTCTGATCCTCAACCAAAACAAAAAAAGCAAAATTTCACCTGGTAGCCTCCAATGACCAAGAGAGTGGAGTAGCTTGGATGGAATACACAGGACTGGAACATGTTTCCGCTGGAACTGAGTTCATGGATGCACTCTCCGGACGATAAAGACCAGACTCTGACAGCATCCTGACTAACAGATGCCAAAAGATCTCCATTTGTATCCCAACAAAGAGAATGTACCTCTGTTGAGTGCCCCTGAAGAAAAAAAGGTTATTTTTTCTGATTAGCAAGTGGCAACAGATCATAATGTGAGACACTCGTGAAAAATAGGAAACCATCAAATTGTCCCAGGAATAAGAATCATTGCTCCCACCTGGAACGAGTATGTTTGTCTGTCACTCTCAACATCATAAATGGAAATAATATTCCCAGCTGCAGCAGCCATAAACTGTCCGATTCTCGGCTGAAATCTCACCTGAGCTGAACCTCCCTGCTACATCAAATAACTAGATTTAAAACAAAAACTAAATTATAACTAGAAAAGCATCCTAAACTTAAAGAATCAAGCCAAGAAGGGTAGTAATACTAGCCTTCGAAACACGGGTACAATTATACTGACTCAGATTCCAATAGCGAATCTCACTATTAGCATCACAAGAGCATAAAAGGTCGGTCTTCTTGGGGTGGAAATCAAGTGACAGCACATGCGAGGTATGCCCTGAATAGGCATGCATGCAATAATTCGCTGCAATAATAAATCACAATAATTTAGAACAAGGCTAGCATAAAAACAGACTGATAATATTTTGACCAAAATCTTCACTGATTGTTTATTAAAAACTGATTTTGCAAGATCTTAAGTAGTGAGTTTCATGGAAAATCCAAAGAAGTAACAAATGCTCACAGTATTAAGGTCATAAACATGAATAGAAATGATGTAATGACGTCAATATGAATGGCAAAGAAATAGCCATTGAAAATTACGAACATAATGAGATCAACAATCAGGAGGAGAAATATTGGCCTTAGCAAGTAGAGCCATAACACCAGGCAACGTAAAAATTGTAATATGGTATCATGTCATACGCTCAAATTAACAGAGAGAAGTAAGGATGAATCATTGGCATACATGTTACTTCTCACATATCACTCATTGTGCTTACCTGACCATCTTTGGGTTCATGCTCTAGTCAGGACAAGATATAGATTTATGAACATGTCAAGGATAAAAAACCTATCTTCAAAAACTTTTACTTAAAATCATAAGATAATACTTGAAGAAAGTTACAATTGATGATGCATCAAGACAGAAAATCAGCCTCTCTAAACAAGCAACAAACTGCGAGAATAAAGAATAACGAATTAAAGATTCATGATGTGGATGGAAATGAAAGCATCTGGATCATATTGGCAATGAAACAACTTGGAAATTATAAATTGTTTGCTATTATTGGAATCATTTGGAAATTATAAATTGTTTGCTTTTATTGGAATAATTTTGACAAATATATAAAACCAGCATTGCGAGAGAGAGAGAGAGAGAGAGAGAGAGAGAGAGAGAGAGAGAGAGAGAGAGAGAGAGAGAGAGAGAGAGAGAGAGAGAGAGAGAGAGAGAGAGAGAGAGAGAGAGAGAGAGAGAGAGAGAGAGAGAGAATTTACTTCTGCAGCATCCCAAAGTCGCACTGTCGTATCAAATGAAGATGTTGCCAGCTGAGTGGAATTTGGTCTAAATCGAACATCAGTTATAATCAATGTGTGTTCTTCCAGGGTGCTCTCAGTTTGCAGTGTCTCCATGTTCCAAAGAACAACCTACTGACATGGAGAAAAAAGGATAAGCATCCCCAACAATTTGTTAAACGTTGAGTTATCTTAATTTTGTATGTTCCTAAAGCAGCTGGTAGTTCTAAGAACCTCAATATTGCATTAGAATGATATTTTCTTTTCAATCTATTTTTTTTTTCAAGGAAAATAATTGATAAAATTAAAAAAAGAAGCAATAAAACCCAATAAAAGGGATTCAAAAGTAATTTATTGACACACTTTCAGGGGGGAAAAAAGAAGTCTAGTATTCCAACTTAGTTTCTTGCCTCCACAAGGAAGTTAGGTTGACATGCAGTTAAAAAAAGCAAAAAGACAAAACAACCAAATAACTAATTGTGTTAAAGGTGAGATGCAGTTAAATTCATTAGATGAAGCCAATTTAAAAAAAAAATAAAAATAAAAATAAATAAATAAATAAATAAATAAATAAAAATAAAAATAAAAATCAAAACAAATATCCTCAAAATGTGAAGCTCATTTCTTCAGGATACAATTGACAATACCTTTTTGTCATGCCCAGCACTAGCTAATAATTTCCCATCCGACGAGAAATGACAGCAAACAACTTTATCATTACTTTTACGTGTCGAACTAACTTCATTGAAGGAAAAACCTGAGACGGAGAAAACCATGTCATTCTGCAACTTATGAGTTCAATTGTCATTGCTCAAAGCATGAGACTATTAATACCCTTTGACGCTTCTGCTGCATGTTCTGGATTCCGTTTCAATGTGCCAAATAGATCTCTTCCGTCTCCATCATCGGGTGATAAAAAAGATTCCACATTGTCTTCTAAGGAGCCAACATCACCAAACTGGTCCATATTGTCCTGCGGTTACAAATATTAGTTAAAAACATATATTTATACAATTTATCAAGCAGTTAAGTTGTAGCAGACTATGATACAGATTGACTTCTCAACTTGCATGACCCTGCTAAAATTACTAAAATTCAAGGCCCGAGGAAACAAGTACCCCAATCTAAACACTAATCAAATTACTTGTTCTCAAATTGAAGAATTATGCCACCCTTGTTTATGACCTTATCAATTTAGCTGGGTATAATTTATTCCAAATCTTAAAATCTAAAGAAGGTTTTAAATACTTTTAAGTCAATAGTTTAACTTGCAATCAACATGCTCAAAAACACAGTTTAAATTCATCTCCAACGGATTATGCGAGACAAAAAAAAAATACTAAAAAGAGTTTACCACCGGTTTGTTGAAGACGCAATACCACCTGCTCCATCCGCACCATACATCATCATACTTTTCGACATGCTATTAACGTTCGCAAATTACTTGGCATAGCAACTCCATCACCAGGGGTATGAGTTGATGGAGTGGATGGTTGAGAGTTAGGTGAAGGACCAATCAGTATTTCCAAATACCGATCTTGTTGGCGACTCGGAAGAAGAAGGTCCTTTCCTTTTTCGGTTATTCTAGTAGAAGACAATCAATAGTCATTATTTCCGAAAAAGAAATCCCTTTAGTTATCATTGCAAGGGATCCCGATAATAACGTCATTATGTTGAAGCAAAGACTACCGTTGCACTTGCTTGGGATTGCAAGGGATCCTGTTGTTGTTGAGACGAAGAGTGTTTGCATCTGTTGCATGCTCATCTCGCTTAAAGCAAAATATGTTCGTAAAATTTCCTGTTATAGGCTCTAAGGTCATACGAAAACGGTATTTACCTAAACCAAAGAAAACTAAATATAGTTATATATGGTGTATACATAAACATTCATATCAGAGCACAGTAACATTCCCCTAATTAAACAAAGCAAGATGCGCATGTATAGCGAAATAGCTAAAAGAAAAAAGCACCCAAGAAAAGTGAATATAGGTGGCCAATGAATTGTCATGTTAAATTTTTCCAAAGAAAAAGCACACACGAGGATTTCATGATTTTCATACAATTGAAGTATTAGGCCTGAACATTGATAGCACAAGTTCTAGCTAGGCTAAGGTGTTGAGAAATGAAGTGTTACATAGGCCTGAGACAGACATGCCTACAGATTGAACTTAATTTGTTACCAAAATCCTGGTCTTATTTAGCCATCTATGAATGAACTACTCGTTCTTTTTTGTACCTTACATTCATTAGAATACTAATTAGCTAAAAAGAAAGCATCTACCTATTTAGATCATTAGTTTCTTCAGGGGGAAATTTAGAAACAGATGAAAAGCAAACCTTTTACTATATTGTACTTGAATATAGTGTAAATTGGCGTAAAGATTATATGTTTGGATATCTTTGCTGGCTTTCTTTCAAACCCTCAATACAAGTATGGTCCTAGAAAATATCCGGACACTAATTTCTTCCAACCCACTCAAGGCAGGAAAATTCTCATCAAAACCGTAAGGAACGTGCAATGGGGGATTCACAACAAAATTTAAAAAACCCATAAAGAAAAAATCTGAATTTAAACTTTAATTTCCCTCCAAAGCTTCAAACCACAATTTTCTCCAATTTTTCTCATTAAACTTCCAATAAATTTTTGTCGAGTTTGTCTGGATTCCTTACTGCTGTTGATTACATGATCAGTTTGATTATATATTCTTTTTCAATAATTTATGATGCTTTTAGGTTACTTCAACTACAGACCTGCTCAAATGGGAAACAAACAGCAAATCAACCAACCACATATATCAAGCAGAACAAGACATTTATTTAACACCGTGGTCCTGCCAAGAGGCTGTGTACACTTTTATTTTTTTTCTGGAAAAGAAACAAATAATTTCTGTTAATGAAGAAATTATATACAAACAAAAGAAGGAAGAGATGAGCTCCAAAGAAACCAAACTAAGTTTACATTATTAGGGAGGGGACCATGAAAGCTGTATTTGAATTTGAATGTGCCACACAGAGTAGTAAGCACTCTCACTGCTTTCAGCCTACCAAACAACACATTTAGTATTTACTATGACTATGACTGTGAGTTAAAAGACTTAACTTGGATGCTTATTTTGAATCCTCTTGAAATTCGATTTCGTAAATGAAACATCAGGATGCACTTATAGAATATCAATCATGCTAATTAATGAATCACTCACTTGTGGTGCACAACAATGCTAGGTCTCTAGGGTGAAGAAGAGGAAAGGAGAATGAGATGGTAGTTCCAAGAACTAAAACTTACCTTTGATGAAGCAGATTGCATTGGAGAACCTATAGATCCATCATTGGCAATGGATTGGCCATCTTTTGCATTTAAAGGTCCCCTAGGTAAACCTCTAAACCTTTGAGGATCCATGTCACCATACATAGCTGAACCAGTAAGATTACTCTGCCCCTGCACCTGCGATAAGATTTGTTGTTGTTGCTGCTGCGGCAGAAGCTGAAACTGGCTTGCATTTTGGAGGAAAGGTTTCTGAATTTGTGAACCTAAACCTGGCCTAATTTGGTCTATACCCTGGATAAATTAGAATCAATAGTTATACACTGGGACCAGAAACATATGCTGCATTAATTCTTTGTACATATAAAGTAAAATGTTAAACTTACTGTTAAAGGCCACCCCTTTAAAGGAAGACCACTGACTCCTGGGTTCAGACCTGTTACAGAAAGAAATAACCAAACACTATTTGATGATGATGATGATGATGATGTTGATGATGATCAAAATAATAATAATAATAATAATAATAAATATAATAATAAATCCCGTAATCATGAAAGCATCAACATATCGATCATGCAGCAAGTCAATCCTAGAAAAATTTATGAAGATTGTTGGGGTAAGCTAGGCAAAAAAGTTTAATTGTATTGAATGTTCAGAACATGCAGCAAATCAAACTAGCTTGCCCTTAATTGTATTGAATGTTCAGAACATGCAGCAAATCAAACTAGCATCCCACTTTCGCTGTCTTTCTTTTGGAAAATGGTAAGACACTAATTATCTCCACGAATAAGTATTTCAAAGCAATCTTGCTCTCAAATTACATTCTTCCTATTTTTGAGCTCAAGATGTTGTGCTCATGAAAATTCAATCATTCTGACAATGAAAAATATGACACAAAAATGCAGATGTACGTTTACTCCAAAGGAAAGAACAGAAGATCAATATACATGTTCATATGTATCTATTGTGGAATTATGAGAGAGTGAATTATTTTATTCCACTAATTTTAGCCAAAAGATTACACGACTATATAATGGAGAGGCTGAAGACCTCATTCCAGTAAACAGTGAATACAAATGTCAAGCCTACGTACAATAGTCACATAAAATATGGAAACTAAATAACAATTGAGATTGGGTAATCTGCTACCAGAATCTCCTTATTCCAAGGAAATAAAACTGTAAACAAATCAGCCAACAAATCTCTCAAAATCAGGGAAATAATCAGAGAATATCCATATCTATGTATGTTTTTATTTATATTTATTTCTCTGTTCACTATTTCTTGGTAGAAAAGAAGATTGGAAATCTGAGCACAGCCACAATTGGATTGGTATGATGGCATCGTAAACATAGTACAAAGGTATCTTAGTCCAAACTTGTGAATTGGTAGACATGGCACGCATACTGATTGATAAAACTTTGACCAATACTCTCGAAAGACTATTATATCAAGGAGTGGAAAATGTAACTACTTATTTTAGGCTCATAACAGAACAATCATCCTAAAAGGAGGGCAAAGAGACGAAAAGGGCTAGTGAAGCCCCCTTTTTTATTGAATCGTTACAAAAATTTATGGAGATTGAGCATTTTAGATATATATTCTTTTTCCATTTACCTAGTTTGTTTTCTTTCTTTTCTAGCCTCTCTCTCTCTCTCTCTCTCTCTCTCTCTCTCTCATAAAAAAAAAAGTCCCATACCTGCATTTGCTATTCCAGGTTTTGACTGCATCATTCCCTGCCCATAGATTGAAGAGGGATCCATGGGCAAAGATCTTTGTGCAGTTCCCATATTAACTTCGCCTTTGATGTCCTATGTAGACAAGACAATAAATGACTAATGAGATTGAGGGAAGAAAAGGACGAGAACATAGCAAGATTGACATTTTCCAAGTACTCACAGGACTCTGCTGAGTTCGCGCCTGTATTTGTTGCAATGCTGCATTGACACTACCAGGGCTTCCTTGAACCAACTGACTGCATCGGGAGAAGCTATGTTGAATCAACTACTGACTAATACAGATATCAGAATTCAAACGAATGAAATCTATGACAAAATTACCCAGGGTGGTTTGTAGCTGATTTCAGGAGAGCCATTCTAGCATCAAGGAGTGGTTGAGATGTTTCCGAATCCATTGGATTAGGGTGCTTCATTCGTTCCTCATACATTTTCGCTGCCAATGCACTAGCAGTAGACTGCCCAAGCATTCCTTCGGAACTAATAGCATTAAGTGGACTACCAAGAGCAGGATGATTAGGATCCCTCCGCTGAATCTGAGCTTGGCGCATAAGTTGCTGCTGCATTTGCATTTGTTGTTGCTCTTTTGCTTTGATTTGTTGTGCCTTCACATCATTACCGAAGGAGTCAAAGGAAAAAGAAAAAGCCAGAAACAAACACAAACAATCAGTTAAGAAGCTAAGTGAGAGACACCATCCATATCCCATAAAACTTAAAAAGCTACCTCTATGTAAGCAGCAGCAGAATCGGAATGCTTATCATTCGTTCTAGCAATAAAAATGTCCCAGAAGACAGACCACCATTCAAAGAGAAAACCGCCAGGAGCATCAATAGCTGCATATGATTGATTAAGTAATTACACACACTGCAATATTAGTCCAACACCCCCGGTATACGAGTGTGTTAATGAGATACTCGAGCAAGGTGTTTTGGATGTATTTCAAATAGACCATAATCTAAACTAAGCAAAAATTTTCAACTCATTAATCAATTGAGCAGTTACAACTCAAAAGAAGAGTAATATATAAATTAACTATGATAATGTATTACCTACTGGATCTGGGGCAACTTTCCCTTCAGTCATGAAGGACTTTGCGGTAGCATGTAATTTTTTCTTCACCAAATAGTCATAAATGTACACATCAAGCCTGCCAAAATAGCAAAATAACAATAGCTTTTAATTTTTTATATCCAATATCTAAAAGAAACAATAAAAAGATCAAGACAAGAAGAAAAAAAAAATAAAAGCAAAAATCATAGAATATACATCTTATCTGCTTCCCAATTACTCAACGCCATAGTTCCGGGTCAAAAGCCAACCAAAGCTGCCAAAAACGAAAGAAAATAATAATAAAAAAAAATTACTCGATTACAGTCTCCCATCGGAAAACTAAAGTCACCAGAAAAATTCAGATTCGATAAACAAAATTACAATCCCAGTTAACCTTAATTAAAGCCACATTGATGGAAACAAACCTCAGAGCCAGTAAAGAGGTGGATCCGAACTCAGATCACCGACGATCGTCGTCGTTGAACAAGCATTTGCACACCTGACGTAATTCATCAACCGTTAGCGCAAAAAACAAAAAAAAAAAAAAAAAAAAAACACATTCAAAATTCATCGGACGGAAAATTTTGCAAATTTTCTCAAGAAAGCGAAAGAAAATCCGCGGAACTCATGACTCATCGGCGACATCAGTACCTGCGTTGCGAAATACGATCCGAAAATAGGGTTAGGATTCGTGATCCGAGAGAGAAAGCGTCACGGAGTTCGTGAGTTCGGAGGTTTAACAGCGAGAGTGATTGATTGGAAGACTGAAGAGGAAAGAAATTTGAGCAAAAAATATATACCGAAGCCGAAGCGGTTAGGTTCGGAGCTGCGACTCGGATCCCGAGCCTGAGGTTTGGTACAATTTTTCGGTTGAGGATTCTGAGTTTTGATGACCTGGTATATAATGGTCGCAGTGTCAGTGCGATGGGAGTGGTACTTTCATATAGTGATGAAATTTTGTACGTAACAATGGCCGGTTTAATTCGCTAATTTAAATTTTTAATTTAAGTTAAAATTTAATTTTATATGAGAATTTTTTATTATAATAAAAAATTTAAATATGATTATTTATGAGAGTTTTTTATTATAGTAAAATTTAAATTTTAAATTTGAATCAGTGAAATAAACGAGGCCTAAAACATTGTTCCTTCACATATTTAAATTTTTAATTTAAGTTAAAATGTGATATTTTTTAAAAAAAATTATTATAATAAAAAAATTAGATGTGATATTTTTTAAAAACTTTTTATTGTAAAAACTTAAAATTAAAAACTCAAATTGATAAAATGAAAGATGCTTAAATTTATACTTGATATTTGAACCTGCTGCTTAAGAAATTTAGACCGCCTACCTAGGCCTAAGATTTGTCTTGGACGGGCTGCGGGCCTTGTCTCTGAGCCCGCCTGAAAAAGTCCAAAAATTAAATATATTTATAAAATTTTTAGTTTTGTATGATGTTGTGTATATATATTATATACAATATTACTTATTAATTTTATTTGTATATAAATAATTATTAAGTTATTTATTGTAAAAATTATATAAAAATTATAGTTAAGATTAAAATTAAAACACACTATTAAAACAATTTAAAGAAATAGTTTTGTTTATTAATTTTTAAATTTGTACTAAATCAAACACTTCACTCGGGCGGGCCACTCGAGCATTCGGGCGGACAATATGGCGAACTTCAAGCAATGGGCTTGCAACGGCAGCATGCCTCTTTTTTTGGTTGATTTTCGAGCTCGCCGAGCCCGAGCCCGGCTTGAAACTTAGATGGGACATAGGGTCCTGCCCGCTGCGCTCGAAAATTTACAGAATTCGGGCAGGCCTGCCACCCGTAGTTCCAACACTACTCTCATGTATCATCTTTCTGCGTGATTTGTTCAATCAAATTTTGAACAATATATATATAAAAAAAAATAGCTAAAATTAATTATGAAAATTATACATATACTAAAGGAAAGGAAGAGTTTCACTGTTCACGCTACAGTGCTATGTTTTACCCTCTTGATTGTGTAATTACCATTTTGCTGTTTGATGCTTTTTCATTTGATTTTTAATTCTTGCCGTTTTGGTCATTTGCTTCAAATGGAGTGTTTTAGGTCTACTCATTTTCTCTTTCTATTTGCTGCCTTCTACAACCTTCTACATCTTTTTTTTTCTTCATTTCTAGAGCAAATTTTCTTCCTTCCGTTTGCTGCCTTCTACAACCTTCTACATCTTTCTCTTTTTTTTCTTCATTTATGGACCAAAATTTCTTGTTTCCCATCTTCTTTCTCTTTGCGTATATATTTTTGGGTGTTTTCTATTTTATTTTTTTAGTCTTCTTTGGTTGTATATGCATGGTCGTTTTGTCTTACACCATTTGTTCTCTTTGTCTTTAGTTTTCTTGATATTTTTTTTGTTTGTGTTTCATGGATTTGGTCATTTATTTCAGATCTATGTTTTTACACACTTTTTTCTTGCGTTGTTTGGTCATTTACTTCAGATTTATGTTTTTACACAATCTTTTGTTGCGTTGTTTGTTCTCTTTGTCCTCAACTTTCTTGGTTTTTTGGGTTTGGTTTTCCATTCATCCTTGCACTTATATGGTTTTTGGATTTCTTCATTTTTCTTTTTCCATTTGTTTAGGCAAAAAAAAATTTTCCCCATTTTTTCTCTTCTAATTTTTGTGGGTGTTTTGAGTTTTGTTGTTTTCTTTATGGTTATTCATTTATTTGTTTTTTGGTCGGTATATTTGGGAAAAATTATTTTCGTTGTTGTTTTCTTCATAATTTTTATATTTTTCCCTGTTATTTATTTTTTCGTCCCTGTTTTTGTTTACTATATTTTGATTTTTTTATTTTTTTAATTAACATTTATGAATTTTGACAATTCTGTACAATTGTCGCTATCTAATTGTATAAATATTTATGTTAATCTTTTACTCTGACACGTGCATTTTTTTATCTTTTGGTTTTGTATAATGCATATATAAGATTTAACTGTCTGTTATTTACTGGTTACATTTTCCGATCGTCTTCATGCTTTGTGCCAACTGTCGTTCATTAATCATTACTTCTATTAATTTCGGTTTGCAAGAATTTGTATCGGAGATTGAGCAAAACATTGGTAACTTTCTGTATATATAATGTATGTTATTCTATTGCTATAATTTTTTACTTTCCCTTTGTCTTCGTTTTTTAGATAATATCATGTATCATGTTCTATTCTCTCTGCTTCTCACTGTTTAAATATCTTATTGATACTACCCTTTGATTACTAATGTTACCGCCTCCTTGATATTCCCTTGCTCTATTTCTACTGCTCAGTAATTTTGGTTGCTTTGTTCGATCTATCCTTTTGCTTGTGGTTCATTGACTGAGGTATTCAATTTTTTTATTTATTTTTTTAATTTTTTTAGAATATTGATTTATAATGTTATGTTAATATGTTATATGAATTATTTTATGTGTTGATTTATCTGTTCATTTTAATATGTTTTTTATGAATATAAATTCTTTTTGCGTTATTTGATACAACACTATGTTTCACTTTTATTGGATATTTTTTTATTACTTATAAATTATATATATATATATTCATTTATTGTGTTAATTTGGGCAATATTTCAGTTATTCGTTTATTTCAGTATGTATTCATGCTTATCCTAATATTTATTTATTGTCTCTTTCTACTTTTAATGTTTGTTATTTAAATTCTGTATAATATTGTTAAGTCTGCAGAAGTTAGGTTCTTATTTTAGTTTTTGCCTTTCTTTGTCAAAAATTCAATTTTTTCATTTTTAAAATTTTTAATTTCTTCTGGTTATGATGTTGTTATAGTTATTTTGTTGTTAACATGTGCCGGGTTATTGCTATTATAGACTTGGCTATCATTGATGTTGCCCTTATTATTTTGGATTTATGCCAATATATTTTAATTCGTTCTTCGTTTTACTTATACTATTACTTTGTATGCCGGTATTATTCTTATTTTCTTCCCTTTTTTACAAACATTCTGTTTAAAAATTTTTCTAAGATTTATTCCTATTGATTTTGATATTTATCTATTGTCATTTTATCATGTTCTGTTTACTTTTTTACTTTGTTTTTCTTAAATATGTTCTTTTTGTTGTATCAATGTATATTGTTGTTTTAAACTATACTAATTTTTCTTACTTATGGCATAAACTCCTTAGTAATATAGCTGGCAGCTATGTATATTGCTAGATCATTTTTCAATTACCCATGGTATATGTTCTTAACAATAAATGATTATACCTTAACCAAATATTTATATACAATCTTATGCTTTTTTAAATGTTTCTTGATTTTTTTATGGTATGTACTCAATTTATAGTGTAATATGAAGCATTTATTTTTTCTGTACACAAATTTAATGTATATATATATGATATGTTAGTGCAACTAATTATATTGCAGAAATTATTTGACTTTTCTTCTTTTTTAGAATTTGCTTTTTATATACTATATTCGTTATGTGATAATAAAATATTTTCTGATTGTGTCTATTTTGAGCATATTTGGTCTATTCTTATCTCCATAATATACTGCTAAAAATCATGTTCTGCTTTAACAATTGACGAATGCTTTACTAACCCATTTATAATTCCACCAGCCATTGATCAAATTCAAGGACAATCAAAAATCTTTTAAATCTTCTTTCAACAACGAGACACCCAAATGAGCACAATAATTTCCAAAATATTTGAGGACATCCATGTTCCATCATCGTCACCAAAACAGAAGATCCACAGAGGTAAATGATGTTTACTATCTTTTATCAACTATACATAAAAAACAGTTATATTATCTTGATTACAATTTTAAACAATTTATCCTTTTTCAGCCCACAACTAATACCAACAGCACAACTATGAACACCAACCACATTTGATCCACACGCTCCAACGCCCAAGAAATTAGGCACAAGGTAAGACATGTTCAGTACAACAAATATTGTCAACTAATTTAAATATATATCTAAAAATTCTTTCTCTTTTACAGCCTTGAATAAAGAACAACAAGACTGTCTGGAAAACGTCCAAAAACAAGGTAATATAAATATTTTTAAAATACTTCTTTTATACTATAAAATTTATAAAATTTTAATTTTCTTAACACTTATATTTACAAACATTTTTTTCACCTTTATATTTGCAGTTGAAAAAAAGAAAATGCTCAAGGAACACAACAATGTTGTATTGTACTTTGTACAATGTGTATATATACATATATTATAAATAACAATATTATGGGCCCATTTAGTTCGCTGATTCAAGTTTTTAATTCGAGTTTAAATGTGATTTTATGTGAGAGCTTTTTACTGTAGCAAAAAAGTTAGATGTTACTGTTTCTGATAGCTTTTTACTATAGCAAAACTCAAATTCTAAACTCGAATTGGTAAAATGAACAAGGCATATATATACATATATATTTGTGTAAATATGTTTGTACAAATTTTATATCTATCATATAATACAATAATGTATAATGTATATGTACATATAAATACATTTTAAATAATAATACTATGTATATCAATGTAAATATATTTGAAAAAATATTACATTTATCATATAGCTTGTTGTATCTAATAGGTTACTTTAAAATGAATTAGGAAATAGCATGTTTATTATAATTGTTAATTAAATAGTAGTTTTAAACATAACAGACGATTTAAAGAGTAACATGTAAATTTATTAACTTAAGCAAAAATTATACAAATACAAAAACAACCTCCTTTTATAGGCCGGCCTATCGGTAAGTTGGTTTTTCATTGTTAGATCAAGTCAAAATCACATCAGATTGAAAAAATATGCAAAACAAATTATTTATAATGCAGATCTGTCAAGTAAAAAGTAGAGAATTACCAATAAATATAAAAAATAATAAATATCGATAAAAGAATTATGTAATTTAGAGTTTGATGATACCAATTTGCTAAATGTATTATGGATTTATTAAATTTAATTATAGAGTAAATCTAAAATTTATTGAATAATTCCTAATTTACTCGATAAATTTTGAATTTACAACTATTTACTTTGTCATTTAATTTATTCTTTTTTAATTAAATTAGATTTTTGTCATTTAATTTATTCTGCCTAAAATAAAATATTATTTACATTTTCCTCTCAATTAACTACATTCTTTTTTTAAGATATATTTAAGTACTATTCCTTTGAAAATTTTCATTTTCAATATCAAAATATCACTTTGGTTATGTGTATTTTTCGATAAAATCATTTTGACACTTTTACATTTTTAGTAGTATTAAAATGTTATCTTGATATTTTAACAAATGTAATATTGGTGTCCTAAAACTATTTTTGAAGACAAGGAATGACTCTTCTTTTGTTTTTAATTTAAGTGGTCAAAAATTAGAAAAAAAAAAAAAAACTGGAAGTAAAAGTAAATATTATCTTTATCTCCAAATGTCAATAAATTATACTTTTGTTATCTTTTTTACCTAACTTTAGACCATCAAATAAAAAGTGAAATGTATAAATGATAATTTGAGTTTGAAATAAAACATCGGCTTTAGAGTATTAAAATCATTATTTTTTAAACGCGAAGATGCTATTTTAATATTTATAAAAGCTAGTTTAAACGCAAAAATTTTTTAAAATAGAAGATAAATACCTTTTAAAAATGTATGGATCAGAAATTTTATCTCTTACTCTTGATTAATAACATTTTTAATCAAATAACTATACTAGTAAAAAGGTATTAATCAAGAATTTAGAGATTAAAAACTAGATTCATGCATTTTTTAGAGTAAATTACGTGATTTTCTCAAATTTATTTTGAACCAATTTTTAATTAATACTAGTAAGAAAAAGAGGATATATTATATAAGTTTAAATTTCAAACATGCATATACTTATTATTAGAAAATTGAATTAATGTAATAAAAGATTATTGTTGAAGTTAGAACCAACTTTCGGAAGAGAGAGGTCAACTTCCTTTCTTATTTTGTATTAGGGTATTTTATCATTTTCTCATTTTTCTCATTTTTAGTTGAAATAAAACTCTAGCATTTTTTTCTTGTCTTTTTTTGATAACGATTGCTCTCTTTATTTATACTAGTTTACTTTGCACATATTGAAGTGTTAGAAACAGTTAAAGAGTTTATTATTTATTGAATAATGAGAAATTCATTTATACAATTATTTAAAGATTTTTGAATTTATTTTAAAAAGGAATGTGTCTAATGATAACAATTGACAAAAAAAATTATGTAAGAATACATTTGAAGAAATTTATTTTAACTAATTAAAAATAAAATAAGATCACATGTGAAAAATTTACTCTCGTCAGAGTAAAGTGAGAAATAACGTATTTTTAAAAAATACATTAAAATTAAAATGTGAACAAATTCACAAAAGAATAAAGTTAAAAAAAGTAGAGGTATTGCCGTGTGACAACTCTATAGAAAAGAGTTTTGACTCTTTTATGTATTGTTAGATTATATAGATATTAATACTAGTTGAAGTCCGTGTACTATAGTAATTGTTGATACCCGATTTTGTATTAGGCCGATTCGAGGGTCCAAGCCCAGCTTTCACGTCATGTGACGTTATTGAGCTCACTTTGTGGACTCAAGCCAAGCTCAAAGAACTATCGTGGGTTGTGATTTAGCGGGCCATGTGTGATCAAGTAGGCCCTTTGTCATTTAATTGGATCTAATTTGAATCTTGCTTAGGGGTATTCAAAATTAATCGGATTAAATATAAATGAGTGATGGAAAACTCCTAAAAGCCTTCCTCTCATCCTTTTGGAAGCTCAAAATTCATAAGTCTACGCCTTAGAACCTTTTCCTCTTTGCCAAGATCGATCTCTGTATTTTGACACCGATGAAGGCCCCATTCGTGTTAGAAATGCCTAATGAAGCCATTGTCTCTGATAGGCACATCCTGAAACTTCCTCCAGCCATGCCAGACATGTCTAATGGAGGCTTTTTTCATGGCAGGTATGTCTCTCAAAGCATCTTCTTCGTGTCTAATTATGCCTAACGGAGCCTTTTCTGTGTGAGGCATGCCTCCTTTGAACTTTTTCTTGCCCAGCTCACCTGTCAGAGTGTTGGTTTCTCAAACTGAATTTTCAAAAAAAATGTATGGAATCGTAGTATCGATCGAATCACATAAATCAAAATTTAATGCAATCATTATTTCATGTTAATTTAACTACAAAGAAATTAAAGAGAAGAAGAAGAATTTTACTTTCATTTGATTAGGACGTAAATCTTAAACTCCTCCAACATTGTCTTGTGCTTTTAAATTTCAAGAACACTACGGATCTTTATCAACGTATCTCCGGATTAACATGAACTCGAGCGTGTGAGCATTCTAATGAATTTCTCAACAAATGAGATGGATGAATAGAAAGATTACCTATAGTTATCACTCACTTTTCTCAAGAATATGTGATAGCCCTCAAGAGATTTTGTTTGGTTTTACTTTTTGTTCTCCCGTATCTCTTTTTTTCTTTCTCTGGAAATCTCTTTTTTATTTCTCTTGAGGAAAAAATAGACCAGCCAAAAATTGATTCCTCCTCAAGTAAATGTGTAGCTGCACATTTACTTTTCTTTTCCTCACGCTGACGAAACATGCAGCAGCACCTTTCCTCCCACTCCCTTTTTTTTTTTTTTTTTTTTTTTTTTATTTTGAGGAAACGTGCAACAGCACGTTTCCTCCCCTGCAGCCTTCATTTTCTTTTATTTGTATTATAGCCAAACCTCATTGGCCAAAATAAAATTAAATAAAATTAATTTCTCTAGATGAGAAACGTGGAGAGATATAGGAGTGTGAGAAAAAATTTCATTCTTTCCGTAAAAGTGATTAGATTCATCCATATTAATTTAAAATAATTTTAAATTAATTTTAATATTAATTAATTGAATTAATTAATATATGTATTTAAAATTCTCAATTATAAATTAATAATCATAACCTAATATGATATGTATAGTTTACAATAATTTTATGAAACCGTTGAGAGGAATTATGGACATTAATTTTAAGCTCTAATAAATTTGACGATTAATTAACACCTTAATTAATATATCAAAATTATTAATTCTAAATTACTCCACTATAAATTTTAAATTGCACTCTTAAAATTATAAAACAATTATGTTCACGGAACTTGTGTTGTCCATTTATATAGTCACTACATACGAATTAATCCTCCATAAACGGTTCATATTTAAAGCTATGAATTTTCCGTTGACCTCTTTAATTATATATTTCTCCATAAGTACCATTAATCCTCTAATGAATAATATATTTTATGATCCAATCATAAAATTGAGTGCTCTTATTATTCAAGTCTCGAATCAACACTTATGCGAACTGTTCATCTACTTCATTATGAAGGATGGATTTCATCTTGTAAATTAATATTCTCGGCTATTTATTTTACTATGCTCCCAATATACCAAGACTTTGACATTATTCATATGTGTCATTACTCAATATGTCAAAGAACATAATATCATAAATAAGAGTCTATTAATTATTCAAAAATAAGATTAATTCATATATGCCCATCATTGATTAATATTGAATGCTCTATTTAATAACAAAATTGATTAGAGTTTCATAATTAATCGTGTTCCGGTCCTATGTGGTCATATTACATAAAATGCATTCATTCCAATAATCTCATTATTAACAATCTAGGATAAGATTATTTCATTCAGAATGTAATGAACCACATTAGTAATTTTAATTTAAAGATCCAAATTTTAATTTGTAATTACGGACAAGTTTAGATTACTATACTTTAAACATTTTTCATATGCATATAACACTTATATACAATGTTTAAAGTTACATATAAAATAATCTAGGAATTTTGATATTTATAAAACATCACATGCATGCAAAATAATATTAAAAAAATTCATCATTTCATAACTAATCAGCAAAAATATTTACATCTTATTTGATTTATGGGCATATACCCCAACAATCTCCCACTTACCCTAAAGCAAATGAGGCATGTCTTTAAGTCCCATACTTTCAAGATGTCTCTCAAAACACCCAGCTGGAAATGTTTTGGTAAACAAATCAGGTTGTTGTACGCGGATATGATCTTTTCAATTGAAACGTCTCCTCTGGAAACAATCTCTCTGATCAGGTGGAATTACCACTTAATATGCTTTCCTTTGCGGTGGTTCCTCGGCTCCTTGGCATTGGCCAATACTCCATTGTTGTCACAATAGAGTATGATAGGCTCATGCATGTTTGGAACAACTTCTATTTCCTTCAAAAATTCGTGAAGCCAGACTGCTTCTTTAGCTGCTTCACAAGCTGCTAGATACTCAGCATCCATGGTTGAGTCAGCAATATAGAATCAGTATATCCAATAGGAATCAATCCCTGCTAGAGGATACAAGCATATGGTTTTTCATCCTCCTCAAATATTTAAGTATGTGTTTGAGTGCAACCCAATGATCTTATCCTGGGTTTGACTGGTATCTTTTAACCATCTCTACTGCAAAGAATATACTAGGTCTAGTACATATCATTGCATACATCAGGCAACAAACCACCGATGCAAGGGGAACTCGTCTCATATCCTCTTCCTCTTAAGGTGTCTTTGGACACTGCTCCTTGGAGAGATGAACTTCATGTCGAGAAGGTAGATTCCTTTCTTAGAGTTCTGTATCAAAAACTTGACAAGCACCATGCCAATATACGATGCTTGAGATAGTGCTAAAAGCCTGGGGGTGTCCGGGGGTGTCCCGGGGTTGTCCCAGAGGTGCCCTAGGGCTGTCCCGGGGGTGTCCTGGGGGTCTCCCAGGGGGTGCCCTGTGGATGCCCTGAGGGGGCTCCCAGAGGTCTCCCGAGGGTGCTCCAGGGATCTCCCAAGGGTCTCCTGGAGGTCTCTCGGGGGTCTTTAAAGGGTCTCCCGGGGTCTCTTAGGGGTGTCCCGAGGATGCCCCTGGGGTTCGAGTTCCCCGCTGGTGCCCCGAGGGCGCCCTAGGGTGCCCCAGGGGTCTCCCGAGGTTCTCTTGGGGTCTCCCTTGGATGTCCCGGGGGTGCCCCGGGTGTCCCCAAGGGCACTCCTTTGGGTCTCCCGAAGGCTTCCCAGGGTTCATCAGAGGTTTCCTAGGGGACTCCCGGGGGTGTTCCGCCCGGGGTTGTCCCTAGTGATGTCTCGAGGGTGTCTCAGTGGTGGCACGGGAGTGCCCCGGGGATTCTCCTGGGGCTCTCCTGGGGGGTGCCTTAGGGATGCCCCCGGGGGTGCCCCGCGGCTGCTTTGAGGGGGCCTCAGGGGTGTGCTGAGGGTGCCCCGGGGGTGTACCGGGGGCACCTTGGGGGAGCCCCATGGGAGTCTTGAGATTCACCCGGGTGCCTCCGGGGGTTTCCTGGGGGTGCCACGGGGGTGTTCTGAGGTGCCGCAGGGGTGCCTCGAGGGTGTACTAGGGGGTGTTGGCTGTGCCCCTTGGTGTCTCGGGGGGTTCCCCAGGGGAGTCCCGATGATCTCTCGGGGTGTCCCGGGGGTTCCCTGGGGGTGCTCCGAGTGTCTCTTAGGGGTCGCTCTGCTGTCTCCCGGGGGTCTCCCAGGGTTTCCCGATTCCCTGGGTGGTCCCGGGGATGCGCCGGAGGTCCCTAAAGAGTGCTCCAGCGCTGGGGTATCCGAGGGCGTCCCAAGGGTGTCCCGGGGGTCTCCCGAGGGTATCCTGGGGGTCCCAGGGGTGTCTTGGGGGTGTCGTGGGATCTATGGGTTGTCTCAGGGGTGTGTTGGGAGTGTACTGGGGGTGCCTCGGGGCTCTCCCGGGTGTTTCCCGCGGTTATCTCGCGTGTCTCTCGGGGGACGCCCAGTGATCACCCGGGGATGCCCTGGGGGTGTCCCGGGTGTGCCTCGGGTGTGTCCTGAGGGCTCCCGGGGGTGTCCCAGGGGTTTGCTTGGGGCTTTCGGGGGGTGCGCCGTGGTTCCCTTGGGGGTCTCTCGAGGCTCTCCTAGGGCTCTGTTGAGGCTCTCTCGGGGCTCATCCGGGGGTGTCCCGAAGGTCTCTCGAGGGTAGCTCGAAGGTGGCCCAGGGGTGCATAGGGAGTGCACCGGTGGTGCCCCGGGGGTCTCCCGGGGTCTCTCGGGTGTTTCTCTGTGGTCAGCTGGGGGTGCCCTAGGGGTGCCCCGTGGGTGTCCCGGGGTGCCCCGGGGGTGTCTCAGGGGTCTCCTGGGGGTTTTCGGGGGGTCTCCCGTGGCTCTCCCAAGGATCTCCTGTCGCACTCCCGAGGGTCATTCGGGGGTCTCCTAGTGGTCACCCGGGGGTTTCCCAAGTGTGCCCCGGGGGTATCGCGGTGGTGGGCCGGGGGTGTCTTGAGCGTGCCCCGGGTTGCCCTGGGGGTGTGCCGTGGAAGCCCCAGGGTGTTCCGGGGCTACCCCGGAGGTGTCCCGGGAGTGCCCGAGGTGTCCCAGGGGTCTCCTGGGGGTTTCCCGGTGGTGCCCCGGTTGTGCCCGTGGGGCGCCCGGGGGTGTCCCAGGGGTGCCTCGGGGGTCTCCCAGGGGTGCCTCGGGGGTGCGTTGGTGTTTGTAGAAATTTAGGCGTTTATTTTTACCCGTTTTGTCTCAGGTTTGCCCACACACATACATCTTCATGGATTCTAAGAATTGACAAGAAAGACATTGGTTTTCTAAACACAAGGCTTTGGAGCAAGGATTATTCATGGTCAAAGAACTCAAGTTATCATCTTAATTGGCCGCCGGGTATAATTCCTAATTGAGTTCTTGTTTAATAAATTAATGTGATTAATTTATTTATGCATAAATTAATATAATCTATAGAGTACTGATTAACGCCCAAAAGTGATGTTCACAAGCGGTTAATTGTTGCACAGAAGGGCGGTCATATCCACAAAGAGATAACAAAATAACAAGAAAGACTAACAGAATAAGAGCGTCAAAGAAAAGTGAATTAAAGAAAAAGAATAGTTTTTGAGATTTTGTTGCAAATAAAATAGAAATGAGGGAATTTGTATGAAGAAAATTCAATAATAAAAACGGTAAGGTGTCGAGAATCCCTAATGTTTCGTTCCCCAATTCAAGTTTTGATTCACAAAATAAAAGAACTGAATAGATTAAATCACTATGTTGACTCCGGAAATATTATTATTACAAGTTATCTAAAATCGACAATATATCAATATGACAATATTACAGTAAAAGACAATTTGTAAAATAATTTGAATAACAAAACATTGCGTGACAGAATTACATAAGAAAAGCGTGACTGAACTTATATAAAAATTGGCATGCAATATTTTGAAAAGTAATAGAAAAATAGATGAGATTTAATTAATTCAGATGTTCAACTTTACATCATAAGGAATCAAAACCCCGAATTGGGTCACTCAACAGAAGTTCATCTCTAACCTCACCAAGAGAACTCTAGCCTATCTTGCAAAACATTCTCACAAGTTCTAGAGAGAAAATATGAGACTGACAGCAAGACGACAGAAAACTGAATATTAAAAGCTTTTAAAAACCTTAGGCTAACCCCTCTATTTATAGTGTTCAGAGGTTGCCAGTCAAATAAGGAACCAAACAATAAAAATAGAAAATTACAAAAAAAGGGGAAAAAATAAAATTACACATAAATTAGGATAAATCATATATTTGATTTTGGGAAGAAATATGGTAATTTGCTCAGATTTTTGGAGGAGAATTCGGATTCATCATCTAGAAGACACGCGTTGAAGCTTGGTTGGATGAAGGAGTCAATCTCGCCACGTGTCACATTTGGAGTGGTTGGCGTGTGCTGGCGATTCACAGAGCAGAGGACAGCTGTCGCGCGTGGAGAAGGACTTAGGCTGGCACACTGTCGCGCGGGACCCACGCGAGGAAAGCCTTGGAACGCGCGTACATGGTATGAGTTCCCTGAGGTACCGCAGGTCTTTGGAGGTGTGCGCGATGGCTTGGAGAAACTTGGTTTCTACGGCTTTGACTCGGCTTTTGACTCGGCTTAGCTGAACGACTTGGCTCTGTGTTGTTGAAAATATGGCTTTCTTGGCTTATTTTAGTGTAGCTTTTTATACTACTTTTCATATGTAAATAATTAAGCAAAAACTAGACAAATTCCAATTAAAAATATTATGAATAAAAATAATGGAATTGCTTAATTAAAGCTGAAATATTTTAATATTATATAAATCAAAAACAGTATTTAGGGTGCATTTTCATGCACTAATCACAACCCCCAACCAGCTTATTGCTAGTCTTTAGCAATCCAAGCGCAAGAGAAATCATGTCACAAAGAAAATCTAAGTCTCAACTCGCTTAGTCACCTGAGTATTTCAAACAAACTGTTAGCAAGAAGTCAAAAGATACTATCAAGATTAGTTCAGTCATAACTCTAGAGTCGTGTGTGTGTGCTCCAAACGGTAACCTTCTTACCACTGACCATAACACATGCAGCTTTGAAAAATTCACCAAGTAGAAGTCTTAACTCTATTGATCTCACAAGTGTCAGGAATATTTGAGTGCAAAGGTTTTCTCTCATGGAGTTGGAAATGGAACAATCAACGCTCAGTGTGAGGGAGGTCAAATTTAGGACAAGCAGTCAAATGAACATTGACCAAAAGATAGGTTAATCAACCACTAGAACATTCCACCATTCTTACCACAAACCAGCTTTTGGGATTTCATTTTGGTCAAACAGAAATTTACAGAAATGAACAAAGAGCCAAAAAAAATGCAAGGAAAATAAATTACTTTTTTTTCTTTGTTTTTTTTTTTTTTTTGTTTTTTTTTTTTTTTTTTTTTTTTTTTTTTTTTTTTTTTTTGTTTGGCAAGAGACAACCTGAAGTGAATGTAGAAAGGTGTTCTTTTAACAAACAACTATATAGCGTCGAATGTGATTAACACCAAACTATAGGATTTGTGAAATGTTGCTCTTGCTCAGTTTTTTTTTATAGAAAAATAAGAAATAAGGCTCTATTACATAAGATCATTCCTATCTAACCCAAAATTCATCCCTCAAGCATATGCACCAAGCATACCACTAACCATGTAATGATGTTCTAACGGTGATTTTACCAGCTTAAAAATGTCAATGAGGGCTCAAAAGTCATTTACTCAACTCTCTTAACTCACCAAAAATCAAGCACTTAAACTCAGAAATTTTCTCAGCTGACATGCATTAACATGCATCTTACCACAAGGTTTAGCATGTGCAAAAAGAAACTCTAGAAGTCATTTCTTAGTAACCAAGACAGCAAAAATTGACTCAAACCAATCATTTTGAAATCATACTCAGACAACTTTGTAAAAATTTTAACCCAAATATTAACATGACAAAAATCACTCTTACACATGAATGTGCTCACCACCCCCAACCAAAGTTAGACAGTGTCCTCAATGTCAAAAATAATGGAAATATAGAGAAAGAAGACACCTGGACGATGAGCTTTCCACTTATAAGCATAGCATGAGCTTCCTGATATGATTCTCCAAAAACACACATAAAAAAATTGTAAAAAAAGAAATAAAGAAATACAAAAAATCAAAATATGGTATAGAAGATGTGAGCAAACTACTCAAGGCTAGTAAATGGGGTCATCGAGAATGATCTCTTCCACCTGGTTCACTCGCTCGAAGTAATTCTTCTTCAGGATCTGCTTGTCATGAGCCGCTTTCATTTTTACCTTGATCCCAGAATTGCGCTCTTTCAGCATGTCGATCAATCGTTGTTCTTGTGATGGATCAAGTTTAGATGAGATGATGACTGGGAATGTGTCTTCATCTCCCAAGAATGCATGTTTTAAGCCCTCAGGTGGTAGGGCTAGCTTGACTTTTGGAGCCTCCTCGGTGGATGAATTCAGTTTTTCTACTTCTGTTGGGAGCTCCTGAAAACTTGGTGACCCAAACTTGATTCCTCTATCCTGTGATTCTTTGAAAATGGCAGAAGTGTTAGCCACCTCACAAGGATTGAAACTCTTAGATTCAAAATTTTGGAGGAGGTTTTCCAGATCTTCAGAGTTGCTTTGCGGCAGAACCCCCTCCTCAACAAGTGTGTCGATCATAAATGTTTGGAGACACTCATCATCATCATGCAGTTGCTTTTGAATATAAAAAATATTCACCTTAAGGGTCATATTCCCGAAAGATATCTTCATGAGACCATTCCTACAATTGATAAGTGCGTTTGCTATGGCAAGGAAAGGTCTTCCTAGAATGATGGGAATTGATGACTCCATATTCACCACGGATTGTGTATCCAGGACAAGAAAATCCATGGGGTAATAAAACCTATTGATTTGTAACAGAACGTCTTTTACTATTCCCTGTGGTCTCTTAATGGATTTATCGGCCAGTTGCAGAACCACATATGTGGCCTTAATCTCTCCAAGACCCAATTGCAAGTAGACCGAATAAGGCATGAGGTTCAAACTCGATCCTAAGTCTAGTAACACTTGGCTAAATTCATGTGTCCTGATCTGGCAAGAAATGGTAGGACAACTTGGATCTTTATACTTTGGCGGTGTCTTCTGCGCAATCACCGCGCTCACTTGTTCTGTCAAGAATGCAGTCTTCTTGATGTGGTGCTTTCTCTTTATGGTGCACAGATCCTTGATAACCTTAGCGTAGAGAGGTTGGGGAAAAAGGCACCTTTATCAGAATTTTTGTTGGCTCTTCTTTCTTCTAAGCCGATTCTTCATTACTCAAAGTGGTACTACTTGTCGATGGCATGTCTGAATTCTTACCACTTTGAGTATAGATGGCGTTAACTTCCTTGATGTTTTGACCTTCAAAGTTGGAAGTTTGAGCCATGTTTTGTCCTCTTAGATTGGACTAGGCTTGTGATGGAAATCTATTGCGCTCTTGAACTGTTAAAGCTTCTGTCAGCTTTGTGATTTGACTTTTTATTTCCTTGCTCTCTTCCACTAGTTGCATGAGCATTGAATCAACTCTTTGATTTGTCTTATTTTGCGCATCTATAAAAGCTTTTAGGGTATCCTCTAGAGAATTCCCTTTTGGCTACATGTTATTCTGAGGCGCAAAATATGTCATTGGTGGTTGAGATTGTTGCTCTGATTTCCATTGCCCTCCAGATGATTATGCATGCTGGTTTGGATCTCTCCAACTAAAGTTTGGGTGGTGTTTCCAGCTATCATTATAAGTGTTTGAGAAAGGTCCATAAGGCTTATTGTATGTGCCCAATACATTGCACTGCTCCTCGTATACCCCTCTCATTTCACCAAAAGTGAGACAATCTTGAGCTAGATGGCCCATTCCACCATAAACGAAATAGGGCTCATGTGCCTCTGTCCTTGCTACCATGTGGGATCCTTTACTATCTTTACTTTTGAGGACCTCGATTTGCTTTGTCAAAGCTTCAACTTAGGCCTTGAGACTGTTCTCTTCCCTTAATTGATAAACTCCAACTGGTCGGGACCTACTGGTGCTCTCAGTAGCACTCGGCCTAGTCCAAGTGTGAGCTTTCTCAGCTAACTCATTCAGGTACTCGATAGCTTCGTTAGGATCCTTCTGGAGAAAATCTCCATTGCACATCATCTCAACAAATTGGCACTCTCGGATTGTGAGTCCATTATAGAAATAGCTTACGAGGTGCCAACTTTCATATCCTTCTGAGCGAAATTCGAGATCTGTCGTTTCAAATTGTTGGTCTTATCGTGTGGGAAATACTTGTTGAAGAATGTCGTCGTCATTTTTTCTCACGTACCAATGGACCTGGGCCTAAGAGAAGACAGCCAGCTTTTGGCCTTGTCCTTCAGAGAGAAAAAAAAAACTTCAATTTGATGATGTTTGTGGCCTCAGCACGGCTGTGAAAGGTGGCCACCACCTCTTCAAACTCCTAGATGTGTACATAGGGGTTCTCGTTCTCTAACTCGTGAAAAGTTGGGAGAAGTGCAATCATGCCCAGCTTGAAATCCGTAGGCGGTGCAATCGGTGGGAACATGATGCAAGATGGGGTGGCCGTGCGTGTTGGGTGTAAGTAATCTTGCAATGTCCTCTGTTGAACTTCCTCTTGTTTTTGAAATGCGAATTCCAATGACGAGTGCGAAGATGGAGACGTAGAAGACGAGTCGGATAGAATTTCACTAGGGGTTTCTAAATCTGGACGTTGAGCAAATCTCCCTAGTTTGTCTCTATACCGATGCATTCACCCTAAGCAGCCCTTTTTAAAATTTTTTTTTGTTTTTTTTTTTTTTTAATTAAAAAGAAAATAATTATATAGTAACGTAAATTGTAACCACCGAGAGTGCTCCCAGGAAAGACTATAGCTCTTGGCTCAATGAATAGTCTCCTAGACAGAGCAACGTTCCCAAGAAAGATTGGTGGGGCAAGGACCACTTAAGTACCAACTTTCCTAGACAGAACTCTCACAGATTATACTTTCCACGTAATCACACAATTATTCTCAAAATGAATTATTAAATTTTATTGAATAAATTATGAAATGTAATGTAATTAATGGAAACTATTCCTAAAGTCAAAAGCCTAAATCTACCAAATTATGAAAATCCTAGATTATGAATTTAAATCAATCAATTAATTACCATCTTAATTATAATCCTAAAAATTAATGAAACTATAAAAGGAAAAATTAAATTAGGCAACAATTAAAATATACAAATGAGGAAACAAAATAAAATCCTAATTTACCAAAAATAAAAGATTACAAAATCAAATCACAATTAATTCTAAAACACAAATCCTAAAAGTGTGAGATTTTTTTTTTTAGTAACAAGACTACGGAAATTAAAAAAAATGAAAAACGTAAGAACTTTGTAAAGTAAGAAACAAATGAATATAGCAATCAAATCACAACTTTTTTTTTTTTTTTTTGAAATAAGAAACGAGAAAGAGAAAAAGAAAAGAAAATAACAATTGCATACAAACGTAACACAAAAGAACAAAACAGCAAACAAAAGTTTTTTTTTTTTTTTTTAATAATATGGGCTAAAAACAGATCACGCGAATCAAGAAAGAGAAATTAAGAATAAAAATAAGTGTATATATATATATATATATATGCACTTACCTGCTTAAAAATTTACTGATCAATCTTATTAGTAGAACCTCCCCAACAACGGCGCTAAAATTTGATTAATGTCCAAAAGTGATGTTCACAAGCGGTTAATTGTAGCATAGAAGGGTGGTCGTATCTACAGAGAAATAACAAAATCAACAAGAAAGAGTAACAGAATAAGAGCGTTAAAGAAAAGCGAATTAAAGAAAAAGAATAGTTTTTGAGATTTTGTTGCAAATGAAATAGAAATGAGGGAATTTGTATAAAGAAAATTCAATAATAAAAAGGTAAAGTGTCGAGAATCCCTAATATTTCGTTCACCAATTCCAGTTTTGATTCACAAAATAAAATAACTGAATAGATTAAATCTCTATGTTGACTCCAGAAATATTATTATTACAAGTTATCCAAAATCGACAATATATCAATATGACAATATTGCAGTAAAGGACAATTTGTAAAATAATTTGAATAACAAAACATTGCATAACAGAATTACATAAGAAAAGCGTGACTGAACTTATATAAAAATTGGCATGCAATATTTTGAAAAGTAATAGAAAAATAGATGAGATTTAATTAATTCAGATGTTCAACTTTACATCATAAGGAATCAAAACCCCGAATTGGGTCACTCAACAGAAGTTCATCTCTAACCTCACCAAGAGAACTCTAGCCTATCTTGCAAAACATTCTCACAAGTTCTAGAGAGAAAATATGAGACTGACAGCAAGACGACAGAAAACTGAATATTAATATTTTATTTTGACAGCAAGATGGGTTGTAATTATTTTGCATGGAACCCGGTCAAATTCCATCTCAGCCGATTGTATATATTTATATTTTATGTTGATAATTATATATTATATGTCCATGCATATAACATGTCATATAGATTAGTATGCCTACTCATATGTTTTATAACATGCCATGTATAGGCGCGCATTTATTATTGTTTATTTCATTTATTTAAAAGAGTTTTAAAAGGATAAAATGAAATAAGAACTATGCACTAAAATCGATTTAATAAGATTAAATTGATTTAGTAGTAAAATTGATTTGCAAAATAATGTTATATGTGAAATTGAATTTAAGAGTTAAATTTTAGAATTTCACATGTCTTAAAAATAAATATTTTATTTATTGGGTCTTGAAAAACATGAGATGATTTTCAAATAAAATACATATTTGTAAAATAATGAGTGGGAGAGGTTGTATGACAATACGACCCACTGGTCTCCACTGTTAGCACAAAACGGTGAGATCCGGAGAGGGGCTTTACGGCGACATTGAATTGCCCTCCTAAAGGAAAGTGTTCTTGCCGGATCAATAACAAGGTTGGCTTCCAAGAGATAGGATTTCAAGATGTATTTCTGAATTCACTACCCAAAGGTAGCAATCCGGAGTTAAGTCTATGGGATCTGAAATGGTTAGTTACACTCATAAAATATAATGAAAATTATTGGTTATATTTTGACTAAAATAACAGTAGTTAATAAATATTAAAATATGAGATATTTTGATTATATTTATTAACTGATAGGAGTCTCCGTTCAATTTATAAATAATTTGACTACACAAAGGTACACTTTATTTGTGGTAAATTAGATTATCGTTGGCACCTAAAATTAAAACATGATTTTTGTATTTTTCATATGCATCATGCATCATATTTAATTGTGCCTAAAATTATATGTTTTGATATTCATGCACATAAATTGATTAGATGAATATTTTACTTATTTCCAACAATATGTCAAATTCTATAATCTCACTACACAAAACTGAAACAATGACTAGAAATAAACTATGCGAAGTGGTAAAGTAAAATAAACAACTCACATTCATGTTATGAATATAAGTTTGTCCCAAATGGAGGATTGTCCTCCTGTCCCTAACAAAACCACTATAGCTAACTGTTAGCTAAGGTTGTGCATGGTAATTCACAAGTAGCATGATAGCATGGAGATGGCTGATGAGATAATACAGTAATCAAATATTGTATATGGGAATCCATATAAGAAAGGCTTGGCTAAATACTATAAGGGCCTTGACCAAAAGACAAAAGGAAAGTCGTTTCCACCAAAATAAAGGAAAAGAATCGAGTGAATATGATTTGCTAGTTCTGAAAACATGTTTAGTAAAAGGTGACTCCTATTCCTAGATAGTAGATTCGGGTGTTACTACTCATGTTTATTTTCTTTAAGTCTCAGCTCTTAGAAGAAATTGTTTCCCAAAACAAAGAAAGGAACTCAAGCAAATACGATTTGCCAGTTCTAAAAACATGTTTTAGTACAAGGGTGATACCTTATCCTGAATAGTAGATTCGGGAATAACTAATCATGTTCATTTTCTTTATTAAGTTTTAGCCCTTAAATGCAAAAATTGCTTCCATCTAAACAAAGAAGAAGAATTAAAGTATATAAGATCTACTAATTCTAGAAACATATTTAGTAGAGGATGATTCCTCATCCTGGATAGTTGATTCGGGAGCAACAGATGATGTTTGGTTTTCTTTGGAAAATATTAGTTCTTATAAAAACTTGCCATCAGGGACTACACGATGGTGGGAATACCACGAACATATCGTCATAAACAGGGGGAGAAGTTAAACTTTAGTTTTAGAAATACCTTGTTGTTAACAATGCTTATTTCCCTCCAGGCATAAAGAGAAATTTGATTTCTAATTCCAAATTATTAGAACAATTGCCTATAATAATAATCTAGTCCACATCTTTTGGAATGGTTCTGATATTTGTTCTAGATATTTGGAAAATGATTTATACCATTTAAACTAATGCCAGTAATGAAAAACTCATGTTGGATAATCTCCTCCGAAGCCTTCAAACTGACTTGAATCCCCTTGAAAATCTCCAGAAAAATCCTTAGTTATAGCTGCTTTTCTTTGGTTCTAGGGTACTTGCCATATCTCCTCTTTTTTTCACTCTCCGTGTCCAACCCCCCTTCTAACAACTTTCTTTTCCTTTTATATCACCTCCCGAATGTGCACAACTCTCCAAATTTGAGAAAGGCGTGTTGCAGCCCATGGATGTGCGCTGCAGCGCGCGTCAACAAGGACTAAGATTTTCCAAATGCACACCTATGCCCACGGACGTGTGCTACAGCGTGCGCCTCAATAATCCTACCAGATTTTGGGATGCGCGCCTAAGCGCGCAGTTTCTGGCTTTCAGGCATGCTGCAGCGCCCCAAAGGCCGCTGCAGCCTAAAGCTGAAATGCTCTCTAGAATGCTCTCTGGAATTCTTTCTTGGAATGCTCTCTAAAAGTCTCAAGCTGTAGCTTGCTTCTCATACGCTGCAGCCCACACAAAAGGAGATTTTCATGGACTTCTTTATCTTTTCACTTAATTTTCTCCACTTTGTAAATCCGACAAAATAGATTAACGTAAACATAAAACTAGTGACAAATTAACTGAAATTTTCTTAAAAACTACAATATATGATGGGGATAAATTGATGAAAAATCAACTTATCAAATACCCCCACACTTAAGCTTTTGCTAGTCCCGAGCAAAACAATGTAAACAAAAGAATAACACAAAATGAAACAAAAGAAAACAAACAAAACTAAACAAGAAAAAACACAAATAAAGAGTGAGTGTTCCACATATCCCGATGATCATTCTTTGGTCCTCAACATCCCCTAAAATCTCAAGTTTTTATGCAAGGCGGTCCTTTGTGATGTTCTAGAATTTCAACATGTTGGATGCACACAAAAACACTCAAGTCTCCTGCCTCCCACTTAACCATCCGGTACCCAGATTCACTTATTCAACTTAGAAATACATGATTAAGTAACTTAAAGCTTAGGATTCCATAGGCCCAACTTAGTTCCACTCTCCACTAATGTAGGCTAAATGAGTCTTGGAGATCAAAAGGACTTTGCAAGCTTGTAATGTTCGGCTAGGGCTAAAGGTGGTTGAGAAAAAGACTTTTCGGCTCAAAAACCCTAGGCATATAACTTTCTGATCTCAAGCTCACAATTGGAGTTCCTAACACCCCCTACACTTGAATTATTCTCACAATACCCACTCATGTACAAGCACCAAAATGAAAAAATTAATAGAAACAAATTAACAAAAAATAATTTTTTTTTTTGAGATACAAATAATAAATACATTTACACACAATTTTGCCCCTAAGCATAATCACCCCTCAAGTTCACTCAGATGAGGAAGTCTTGTGCTCCTTCTGCTCAAATGTAGACCAAAGCTCAAGTAACTTACTAGACTATTAACCTAGTAAGCTATCTCAAGGGGCGTGCACAAAGCTCTTTTGCTGCAGTGGCATTACCTAAATGTGCCCTCCGATGGCCAGGGTTCCAACTAAATATGCCTAGAGTCATGGGGAAGGGAAAATGATATTTATTGTAGTAGGTGAGTGTTGTATAAATGTGGGTAAAGCAAAGATCAGGCTAAGGCTCAAAGGGTACATTCAAGGGATACAATCCAAAAGGTAGGCATAGAAAGGCTAAATCGATCCAAAAGGAACCGTTGACTATCTAGCCTACGATTCTCCTCAAGTTTCCCTAAGTTGAGTTCTAGAATCCCTACTGTATCATGGACTTGGTTAATTGAATAATTTTCCTCTAGGTCCCTAAATGATTAGTGATAAGGTCTTTTCTTGGGAGAACTAGAGAGTTTCATGTTCACCAATTGTCAAGCACATAGAATTAACAAATGACACATTGCACAAAAAGTTAGGGAAATTAGGAGATAATATTATCATTGGTTCATTAATCATCAGGAGTAGTGTAACAAGTCTTTAAAATTTTTTTTAATAAAATTATATATATATATATATATAAATAAACAAACTAAAAATAAACAAACTAAAAATAAACAAACTAAATGAACAAACTAACAAACACAATCAAAATAGGAAGTATTGATAGCTTCTAGAAGTTCCCCCCACACTTACAGATTACATTGTCCTCAATGTTATTAAAATATAAGCCAATAATGAAAGTGTAAGTGAAGAATACTTGGGAGGCAAGATATGACTCTCGCCTCCTAAGGTTGGTCCTCATCCATGTTGCGCGAAGGTGGTGGTGGCTAAAAGTCGGGCTGCTGCTGCTGATTGCTGGACTGCGGTTGCTGCTAGAAGTCCGGCCAGTAAGTCTTCCGGATGTGCTCAGAGAAATGAGGGACACACGAATAGCTGCTGACGCCGAGACTCGCATCAATGTGAGTTTGGGTCAGTGCCTGCTCCAGTGATTCCAAGCAAGCGGTGTGGTGTTCCGCCAACTCAATGATCAGCTTTCTAGTCATGGCGGACTGACTCTGGAGATCGACAATCTACTCCTCATGCCGATCAACCTAGCTAGCGAAGTCCTCATGAGATGTAGGGGCTGTCCGTTTCTGCTTCAGCTGCAGGGGCTGGGATGATCTTGCTCCTCCATCTTGCTCTGAGGCCGCTCGGCCGGAAGCGATCCGGATGATGCTATTGAGATCAAAAGCCCGAATGGGCTTATCAAGATGTCCATCCGGCAGGGCCACTCTAGCGGCTAGAGAAAGCTCCGTCAGCAACGATGGGTATGGGAGGCTAATGTTGTTTCACCGCAGGGCGTGGTGAATACTATTGTTGATGATGGCCCTCACATTCAAGGGCTCTCCCCTCTTAATTGCCAGTAGCACCAAGGCCCTTTTTTTTGTAACCTTCGAGATGTGAGTCGAAGGACTAAGCCTAGTGCAGACAAAATAGAACCACACCTTGGTGTAGTTTGCCAGATATCGAGCCTCAAAGGCGGATTTAGTGTTTTGCTTTATTGTCCACCTCGCAGGCCCATTGCAAAGGGCTTCCAGAATTTCCTGCAGAGCTCGGTCTGAAAAGTCTTATTGCTGATCAGAACTAGGGGCGGGGATGCCAAAGTGATTGTTAAATGTCTCGGCATCAAATTTAATCACATGCCCTCTCACCTTGGTCTTGTTCTTGGTACACTTTCTCGCGTTCACAAAAAATTCGTGAACGAGAGTAGTGGACCCCGCTACAGGCTCAGAACATAATTATTCCCAGCCTCTATCCCGAATAACATTCTTGATTTCCGGTGGCAATTCCTCATTTCTTGTTTTGAATCCCCTTTCTCGAATGCAGGTCCGACTCTTATTGTGCCTTCCATATTGTTTTTTTGCGTCCTTCGACACAAACCGACTGATGTCATAATCGGGAGGAGGCACTGCTGGGGCAGGGCATTCTACCAGGGTAGGGATGGGTTGGCGGTTGTTAGAGCTTGCCCCAAACTTGATCCGGTTTCCAGGTGCCTTCCACGACATTTTTTTTCAAAAAGAGCCCAAAATTTGCTAAGCAAACACCCCAAAGTTTCACTCCAAATTATGATTTTTTCCACCAAATGAACTCCGCCCAAGCTCAAAAAAACTCCAATACACAATAGTTTTCTGAAAAAAAAAATCGGCAAAGTTTCCCCTAAAAGTCTAGTGTTTTTCTTGCATAGAAATATATATTTCACAAGTGCTTGAACTCCCTAGAGAGTTCAAGGCCCAAATAAATAGAAATCTTAGGAAAAATGAAGGGAAAAATGCCACTTACTTGATGCCTTGAAGATTTGGGAAGAATTCAGATGAGAAACACCAAGCTCTTCAATAGATTCGCTTGAAGGAGAAAGTATTGGGTGATTTTAGGTGAAAAGTGAGAACTTGGCAGGATTTGAGAGAATTTGAGAGGATTTTTCGCTGAGAAAATTCAGGTGGTGGTTGAAAATTTTTAGAAAAAGGCAAAAATGGGGCTAGGGTCTTTGTTATGAAGCTTTCATAACTTAGCTGTAGCGCAGATGTGCGCTGCAGCGTGGTCTTTTTCGCGCTCCAGTGTGCAAAAAATGGAGCTGGAAATATTGTTGGCCAATGCGCACTTAGGCGCGGTCTTTTTCGCGTTGCGGTGCGCCTCTTGGAACTGGGAATCCTTGGAGACATGCGATATAGCGTATGAATGGACACTTCAGCTTGAGTCTCTCTTTTTTTTTACCCTCTTCAGGTGATATATCGCCTCTTGATAGGCCACATATCACAGCTCCCACTGTTGGTTGCGCACATCATCCATGCCTACTATTGGTGTGCTACAGCGCATGAAACCTGCGCGCTTAGGCACGCGATTTATGATTCTGAGAATCCATTTCTGGGTTACACGCGCTGCAACACAAGCATGTCCATGCTTTGGAATGTTGGTCACGCTCCAACCTGGCACACAACTAGATCAACACTTGCCCCTGGAAATCTGACTTCTGGAAATTTAGTCTTTGGAAATTAGTGACCTCCACGAACTTGTAATCAACCACAAATATATATATATATATTTATCAACACTTGCTATAAAACTTGTACTAGAAAAACCTATTAACACACAATCAGCAACAAAATAACTCAATGTTCAACAATTCAAACAAAATTTATCTAAAATCAAAACAAATAAAGGGGTAGAAACTTGTGTTGCATCCGAAGAAGTGCTTGATTTAACGTCCCTAGCTGGACATGAACACGACTTCATCCTCCTGGTTCTAACTCGATGGTACCGAATGAAGACGCTCTCTTGATCTTAAATGGTCCTAACCATCTTGACTCACTTTTTCGGGGGAGAGCTTCAACTGAGAGTTGATAAGAAGGACGCATTGGCCCAGAGTAGGTCTTACCACGAGGTTTGCTAGTCGTTGATAAGTTGATTTTTCATCAATTTATCCCGTCATATATTGTAGTTTTTGAGCATATTTCAGTTAATTTGTCACTAGTTTTACGTTTGCGTTAATCTATTTTGCAGGATTTGCAAAGTGGAGAAAATCAAGTGAAAAAGATAAAAAGTATGCGAAAATCTCTAATTTGTGTGCACTGCAGCGCACTAGAGGCAAGCTATAGCCTGTGACTTCCAGAGAACATCCCAGAGAGCATTTGAGCTAAAGGCTGCAGCGCACCAACGTACACTGCAGCGCGCCTGCCAGCAGCCGCGCGCACATCCAAGAGCCAATGAGACGCGCACTTAGGCGCAAGTCAATGCGCGCTGCAGCGCACGTCCGCTTAGGCGCGCCTAGAAACCCTACCTTCTCGTGTGACGTGTGCTGCAGCGCACACCCATGGGCTGCAGCACGCCTTTCTCGAATTTAGAGAGTTGTGCATCATATAAAAGGAAAAGGGAACAGAAACGGAAAAATGGAGAGAGAGGGGAGATTGAAGCAGACACGACAAAAACCCTAGAACCAAAAGAAAGCAGCTGGAACTAAGGACTTTTCTGGAGATTTTCAAAGGGATTCAAGGAGTTTGAAGGCTTCAGAGGAGATTATCCAATAGGAGTTTTTCATTACTTTCTCCCTTTGTATTTCTGGAATTGTCATTTAATTTTCTGCTTTAACTATGAATTTTTGGTATTTTGTAATTGTGTATTTGATTTTGAGCATGGATAGCTAAACTCCTCACGCTAGGGGGGTTTTGATCTAATTTAATGAAAGCTGTATTTTAAGAATCTGTTTGCTTATTGAATGTTTTATACTCAAATCTTTTGTATCTCTTATGCTTAATTTCTAATTTAATTACCCATTAGATTAAAGACCTTAGATGTATGAAATTAGGCTCGGAAGAGTTAATTACATACGTTGAGAATTAAGAGATGTAACCTAAGAAGATATTGAGTCGGGAGGCTAGTATAACCTTAGGAGATTGAATATGGACAAAAATTAATGAATGCATAATTGGTTAAATTAATTGGGATATTAGTTTAATTAATTTAGCATATTATTTCACTTAGTACTCGGGAGAGGGAGTGAGATTATCTTAGTACCCATGATTTAAGATTGAATGTAACACATCAATAAGTGACATATTTAGAGAAATATAGCATAATTAGGTGAAGTCAAATGCCCCTAGCTCATTTTATCACAGAGATCCCTTCAATCCAATTCATTTTGGCATCCGTTGATTGCATATTTTAATTAGTTACGTTGTTCAATTTAGTTTTAATTCCCTTATTCTATATTGTCTAGATAAAATTGATTTAGATTAATAGCAATACTTAGCTCTTTCCTAGTTAACAATCCCAGAGGACGATACTCGATCTTCGGATCATTATTACTTCGTGATTCGTACACTTGCGAGCACATATGCTATTCTAAGCAAAGTTTTCAATAATTTTTATCGCGTATCAGTCGTGCTTCTTCTTGGTTTTCTTCTTGGCCACCACCTTTTCATTGTCCATCAGGGTGGCAGTGGCTTCGACCCTCTTAACAATATACTCCCTGCATCATCTTTCTTGGAACAATGTTCATTGCTCAATTTTTTCATGGTTAGGGAGTTGGTAGGACCATTCCCCAAAGAATCTTTCAGCATAACTTCTTGAGTGAACTCCTTGATACAAGATTTCACTTCCTCTACTCGGTTACAAGTTGGCTTCTCTTGTGGAGACAGCTTGGGATTTAAGATGTTGAAGATGGTTTTCTCCTCATTGACTCCTAGAGTCAAGTTCCCACTGTGCACATCTATTAAAGCCCTTCCGGTAGCTAGGAAAAGCCTTCCAAGGATAATGGGGATTTCCTAATCTTCTTCCCTGTCCAGAACTACAAAATCAACCGGGAAGATGAACTTATCCACCTTTATCAATACATTTTAAATGATTCCCCATGAGTAGGTAATGGACCTATTCGCCATTTGCAGCGATATGGTTATAGGGGTGACTTCTCCAAGCCAAAGTTTTCGGAACATGGACAAAGACATGAGGTTTATGCTTGCCCCTAGGTCATAAAGAGCTCTCTCAAAAGTTGGCCCACCAATTGTACATAGAATGGTGAAACTACCGGGGTCTTTAAGCTTTTACGATAGCTTCCGTTGGAGGATTGCATTACACTCCTCCGTGAGTTTAACTATCTCATAGTCCTCCAATTTTCGCTTCCTTGACATTATATCCTTCATGAATTTTGCGTAATTTGGCATTTGCTCAAGGGCGTCCACAAAGGGAATATTGATATGGATCTTTTTGAAAATATCCAAAAGCTTTGAAAATTGATCATCCATCTTCTTCTTTTAGAGTCTTTAGGGGAATGGTAGCTTTGGTTGAATGATAGGAGGATTGTTCGAAATTGACCCTAGATTCACTTTGGGTGCTTCCTCCTTTTTCTCCTCATCACTAGTCTTCTTCTCAAGCTCTTCCATCGGTGTGGTGTTCTCTTCAACAACTTTCTCATTTTGAGGATTGGGGCTTTCCACTTCCCTTCCACTTCTCAAGGTGACTATGTTACATTGCTCCTTGGGGTTTTTTATAGTGTCACTAGGAAAGTTCCCAAATGATAGGCTCTCCATTGAGTCAGCAAGTTGGCCAATCTATGTCTCCATAGTCTTCATAGTAGCGCTCATGTTTGTGCAATGAGTCTCAATACTATCAAGTCTAGTCTCATCTTTGTTGAACCGCCCCTGGTTTCTACAATGAACTTGCTCAACAGGTTTTCTATCGACGGCTTGCTCTGAGATAATAACTGGCTATACCCTAGAGGAGGTTGCAATGCATTCTTGTTGTTGCCATAAGAAAAGTTTTCATGGTTCTGGAGTCCTGGGTGGTAGTGAGTAGGCAGGTTGCTTGACATGTTATTGCTTCGGTAGTTGGAACTCCTGTTATTCATATATTGCTCTTATTTTGCAGCACCACCTTCACCTGTGTAAGATGTACTTGCAACCATAGCCATCTCCTTACTCGATGTGGCTTCCTTTGCAGTCAACTCTGAGATCTTCTTGGTCAAAGCTGATACTTGTGCTGAAAGAGCGACCAACAGATCAACTTCATGCATTCCTACAGCTCTTTTCGCATTTGACCGCCTACTCGGCCATTGGAAATTGTTGGAGGTCATCTCCTCCAATAATAATTTGGCCTCCTCATAGGTCTTGGACAACATCGTCCCACCTAATGCCGCATCCACAATCGTCCTGGTTTGTCCATTCGGACCATTATAGAAGATCTGGATTTGGAACCAGTCCCGGTATCCATGTTGCGGCCATTTTCTAGTTAACTCCTTAAAGTGCTCCCAGGCCTCATAGAGAGGCTCAAAGTCCAACTGTCTAAACTGTGCAATCTCGCTCCTCAGTTGAGCGGTCTTTGATGGAGGAAAGAACTTGGTAAGAAATTTCTATGCCAAATCTTCCCACGTGCCAATACTACCCGTTTGAACTGATTAGAGGCAACTCCTCACCTTGTCCCTAAGTGAGAAAGGGAACAGGCGCATTCTAATAATGTCTTGGTCCACACCATTCATCTTGATGGTGTCGTAGATCTCCAAGAACATTGCTAGATGCACATTAGGGTCTTCAGACGGTAACCCCCCATACTGATTCTACTGAACCATATTTATCAATGCATGCTTCAGTTCAAAATTGTTTGGGTTAATCGTCTGCCTTCTGATGCCAAAATAATTCTCATTCACTATAGGTCTGAAGTAATCCCTCAAAGCCCTCTGCTGGTTGTTGTTGTTACCCTCGACCATGACCCAATTTCTATTAAGATGTTCCCTTCTTAGTCTCGAAATAGTTCTCTTGATTTCTGGGTCCAAAGGGACAGTCTCTACGCTGCGGACTCTATGCATACACTACAACCAAAAGAATAGATGAAAGATATTAAATGGACGAAAGTTAAGTCAATAAAATAAAGATAAAGGTCTAAATTAAAATCAATATATTTCACAGCAATATCAGCTTAAATCCTAAATTGCCAATCCCCGGCAACGGCGCCAAAAACTTGTATGCGAAAATACTTTTGCTTAGAATTTAGTGTGTGCTCGCAAGTTTACGAATCGCGAAGTAATAATGATCCGAAGATCGAGTATCATCCTTTGGGATTGTTAACTAGGAAAGAGCTAAGTATTGCTATTAATCTAAACCAATTTTAGCTAGACAATATAGAATAAGGGAATTAAAACTAAATTAAACAACTTAACTAACTAAAATATGGAAACAACGGATGCAAAAGTGAATTGGATTGAAGGGATCTCTGTGATAAAATGAGCGAGGAGGGATTTGACTTCACCTAATTATCCTATATTTATCTAAATTTATCACTTATTGATGTGTTACATCCAATCGTAAATCATGGGTACTAAGATAATCTCACTCCCTCTCCCGAGCGCTACGTGAAATAATATGCTAAATTAATTAAACTAATATCCTTATTAATTTAACCAATTATGCATTCATTAAGTTTAGCCCATATTTGATCTCCTAAGGTTATACTAGCCTCCCGACTCAATATCTCCTTAGGTTGCATCTCTTAATTCTCAACGTATGTAATTAACTCTCCCGAGCCTAAATTCATACATCTAAGGTCTCTAATCTAATGGGTAATTAAATTAGAAATTAAGCACAAGAGACACAAAAGATTAGAGTATAAAACATTCAACAAGCAAACAGATTTTTAAAATACAACTTTCATTAAATTAGATCAAACCCCCCTAGCGTGAGGAATTTAGCTATCCATGTTCAAAATCAAATACACAATTACAAAATACCAAAGATCCATAGTTTAAGCAGAAAATTAAACAACAATTCAAGAAATACAATTTGAGAAAGTAATGAAAAACACATGTTGGATAATCTCCTCTGAAGCCTTCAAACTACCTTGAATCCTCTTAACAATCTCCAGAAAAATCCTTGGTTATAGCTGCTTTTCTTTGGTTTAGGGTTCTTGCCATATCTCCTCTTTTTTTCACTCTCCGTGTCCAATCCCCCTTCCAGTAACTTTCTTTTCCTTTTATATCACCTCCCAAATGTGCACAACTCTCCAAATTCAAGAAAGGTGCGCTGCAACCTATGGATGTGCGCTGCAGCGCGCGTCAATGAGGACTAGGATTTTCTAGATGCACGCCTAAGCCCACGAACGTGCACTACAATGAGTGCCTCAAAAATCCTAGCAGATTCTAGGATGCGCACCTAAGCGCGCCTTGAACTACACCTAAGCGCGCGATGGCTGGCTGGCAGGTGCGCTATAGCCTCAAGCTAGAATGCTCTTTGGAATTCTTTCTTGGAATGCTCTCTGGAAGTCTCAAGCTGTAACTTGTTCTCATGTGTTGCAGCCCACACAAAAGGAGATTTTCATGGACTTATTTATCTTTTCACTCGATTTTCTCCACTTTGTAAATCCTACAAAATAGATTAACATAAACATAAAACTAGTGACAAATTAACTGAAATTTGCTCAAAAACTACAATATATGTCGGGGATAAATTGATGAAAAATCAACTTATCACCTGGCTCACTGCCTAATGTTACAATGTTCAAAAGTTAAGATTTCTCATGACAATAACACATATCTGTGGCATCTTAGGCTTGGTCATATTAACCTAAACATGATTAAAAGACTGGTAAAGGATGGTTCTTTACTTGAACTAAAAGTTAGTGAGCTTCCAGTCTGTGAATCTTGTCAGGGAGGCAAAATCACTAAGAGGCCTTCCACGTCGAAAGGAGAAAGAGCCACATAACTTTTTCAGCTGATACATTCAGATGTATGTGGACCGGTAAACATCTATGCAAGATAAGGTTATGAATATTTTATTACGTTTATTGGAGATTATTCGAGATATGGTTATGTTTACCTAATGTAATGGGAATCTAAAACTCTTAGAAAGTTTAGAGAGTTTCGAGTAGAAGTTGAAAAACAATTAGGTAAATCAATCAAGACACTTCGTCAGCTCGAGGGGGTGAATACTTGCACCAAGAGTTTTGGGATTTCTTGATTGAAGAAGGTGTGGTATCTCAATTGAATTCACCTGGTACACCACAGCAGAATGGTGCAGCCGAAATGAGAAATCAGACTTCGCTATACATGATAAGATCAATGTTGAGTTATTCTTCACTTCCTACTTCATTCTGTGGTTATGCCCTAATAACCACTGTGTATATTTTGAATCTAGTACCATCTAAGTCTGTACCAAAGGCACCCCTAGAGTTGTGGAATGGTCGAAAGCCAGTTTTGAAGCATATTCGCATGTGGGGCTGTCTGGCTCATGTGATGAAACAATAGACTGAGAAGTTGAAACCAAGATCAGAAATATGTATATTTGTGGGATATGCAATAGGTACAAGAGAAGGATTATTTTATATAGTCACAAGAGTCAAAGGGTATTTGTATCGACAAATGTCACGTTTCTGGAGCATGACTATATGATAGTTTTCAAGCCCAGAAGCAAAGCAGTTCTGGAAAAGTTACTTTCCAATAATATTGGACCACAACCCACAATAGTTATTGGAACGCTAAGAGAAAAGACCACGATTCCTAATCAAACTCTTGTGGCACCTCATCGTAGTAGGAGGGTAAGCAAGTTACCTGACCGGTATACTGGGGAAGCACATATCGTCACTGTTGATGACGGCAAGGAGGATCCGTTAACCTTTAAGGCTATGATGGATGATTCTGATAAGGAAAAGTGGCAAGCAGCTATGAAACTCAAGATATAGTCTATGTACTCCAACTCAGTCTGGCAACTTGTAGATCTTCCTGAAGGGGTAAAACCCATTGGATGCAAGTGGATCTTCAAGAGATAGAGAGGGGTGGATGGAAAAGTAGAGACTTATAAAGCAAGGCTAGTGACAAAGTGTTACACCCAGAGATAGGGAGTTCACTATGAGGAAACTTTCTCATCAGAAGCCATACTTAAGTTCATCCGGATACTCATGGCCATAGAAACATATTTTGAATATGAGACATGACAGATGGATGTCAAGACAACTTTTTTTAATGGTTATCTTGAGGAAACCATCTATATCGATCAGCCAGAGGGTTGCATAGAGAAAGGCCTAGAGCAGAAAGTCTGCAAGCTGTAGAGATCCATTTATGGATTTAAGCAAACTTTTAGATTATGGAACATCAGGTTTGATGAGGCTATTAAGTCTTATGAATTTGATCAAAACCAAGACATTTCAAATGAAAGAAAAGAAGACGTTCTTATTCTTTATAAGCCGGAATATCTAATATTCAGTGGGAGTAGTTAGTCGTTGTCAGTTGAACTCAAGATTTGATCATTGGGTAGCCATGTATCCTTAAGTGTATAAGGTAAACAAGAAACTATAAGATAGTTTAGTCAGTGAAAGAGTTATCTTTAGCTAGATACACAGACTTTGACTATTAGTCATGCATGGATTTTGAGAGTCAACATCCAAATCTGTGTTCATACAAGGTGAAGGATTCATGATACGAAAGGTTGTTGGCAAAGTGTGATTGCTAATTCTATCTTTAAAAGTTAATGTGTAGTAGCTTATGAAGCAGCAAAAGAAAGCAGCCTGACTCTAGACATTCTTAACTGATCTAAAAGTTGTTCCAGGCATACATCAGTTATGGACACCTCGAAAGTTTTAGGATTGGAGACATATTCTACCTACTTTAGGACAAGTGGGAGATTGTTGGGAATGGTGTCCTAGAAGCATGAGATGTAATAGGATATTTATTATTTATTTAATGAAAGAGTTTATTCATTATTTCATGTCCATGTATTTTTGAATATTTTATGAATATCAATGAGAATTCCATGATTATTTATGTGACCTTAAATGTTGTACATAAGTGTTATATACGAGAGGATAATGTTTAAGGATAATAATAAAAAAATGTTCATAATGAATTTAATTAAAGTTTGGAATCTTTAATTAAAACATTATTAATACATGTCATTCCCATTTAGAATGGAATGGTGTTATCTGCACAGTTAATATGGCGAGATGTTGAATAAATGTATTTCGCATAATGAGATTATGTGGAACAAGGACATAGACATAATGAGATTATGTCGCCCGGGGATCCTCCGGGGGTCTCCCAGGGGAGCCGTGGGTGTGCCCCTGGGGTGCACTGGGGGTCTCCCGGGGGTGTCTCAACGATGTCCTGGGGGTCTCCAAGGGGTCCCCTTGGGTGTCCCGAGGGTGCCCCGAGGGTGTCTGGGGGTGTCCCAAGTGTTTCCGGGGGTACCCTGGTGGTGTCACGAAGGTCTCCTGGGGGTGCCCAAGGGGTCTCCCAGGGTTCTCCCTAGGGATTCTTGGGGGACTCCCTGGGGTCGCCCGGGGGTAGGAGTCCCCCGGAGGTCTCCGAGGGGTGCTATGGGGGTCTCCCAGAGGTCTCTCGGGGGTCTCTCGGGGGTGTCCTAGGGGGTGCCTCAAGGATGCCCTGGGGGTGCGCCGAGGGTGTCCTGTGGGTGCGCCGGGGGTGCCTCGGGGGTGCCTCAGGGATGCCCCTGGGGGTGTCCTGTGGGTGCCCTGGGGGTGCCGCAGGGATGTCCCGGGGGCGCCCAGGGGATGCCCCAGGGGCCTCCCGGGGCTGCCATAGGGGTGCCCCTGGGGTGTCCCGGGGGTCTCCCAGGGGTGCCTCAGGAGTACCCTGGGGGTCACCCTGTGGTGCCCTGGGGGTGTCTCGGCGGTGCCCCGGGGTATCTCGGTGGTCTCCTGGGGGTCTCCCGGGGCTCTCTTGTGGGTCTCCCGGGGGTGCACTGGGGGTGTCCCGGGGGTGCACCGGGGGTCTCCCGCGGGTCTCTTAGAGGTCTCTCGGGGGTCTACCTGGTGTCTCCAGGGGGTCTCCTAGGGTTGCCCCGGGGGTGTCCCAGAGGTACCCCAGGGGGGTCGCTCGGTTACCCTGGGGGTGCCCCGGGGTGTCCCAGGGGTGTCCGGTGGTGTACCAAAGGTGTCCAGGGGTACCCCGGGGGTGTCCCAGGAGTCTCCTAGGGGTGCCCCAGAGGTGTCTGGGGGTGCCCCACGGGTGTCTGCGGGTGTCCAGGGGTGCCCTGGGGTTGTCTCGAGAGTCTCGTAGGGGTCTCCCGGCGATGCCCCGGCGGTTTCCGGGGGTGCCCTGTGGGAAAAGTCACATGGCTATTAGAATGCTTTGACAGCAGATAGAAGTTTAAACGTAAGTTTTGGAACATGGAGAACATATGTAAAATTTATGTTTTATGATAATATAATTAGGCCTTTTTTCCTGCAATAGGTTGCAGCCTAAACAAGGCTATGGTGGTGCGGTTATGCATCACTTTGAAGCCGCAGCACATGAAGTTATTAGTGGCTCAAATCCTGAATCCAACAAGTTATTGCAAGCAGACCTATATATATATATATAGAAAAAACAATATTAATGTGTGTCAAAAAATTGTGGTGTTCCACATAAATGTATCATCCTTAATTTGTAGTAATCCATTGACAGAATTATGCATTCTGCTCATCGTCTTTTATGTGTTTAATATAAATGGCGGTAATGGTAATAAGATGTGATACGATGTAAATATCATGTGATCTTTGATGACTTTAAACGCATACATATTGCACACATATATTTATACATATATACGTGCGCGTGTACAGGCACGGTTGTGTTGCCTTGTCTGCTTCGCTTTTCTCCTTCATATTATGTGCTTGATTCTTCCCAATTCTTTAATTTTTTGTTTTATGCTTTTGTGGCAATTAAGTATGTTATTTTTTCCCAAAAAAATAGCATGAAATTATTAGGCAACACAAACACTAATTCACACTTACACAAACTCTTGCTATAAGAAACAAGACAATATAAACTCAAATGACGCTTTGGGGAAATAATATGTATTGTATTCCAAAATGCAGACACTTAAAGAAGTGCACTAAAGATCATGCACAAACGTGGTTCTTTAACAGATTCTCTATAATCGCTGAATTCTTTTTTAACTGATATCAAGAATCCCACAGCAGTACTAAGGTCACACAAGCAACGTAACAGACTACCAAAAAAGGAATTTAGCCAATGAAAAACACAACCAAACACACTAAGCAAGTGAAACAAATGCACAAACAAGTTAGGGTTAAACCTGTTCACTACAACAAATATGCCCATTTGCGACGACATTTGTCGTCGCAAAAAATAGACTATTTACGACGACATATCGTCACAAATAACCCTCATTAAAAAAAGTCCACATGTCGTCGCTAATAAATTCGTTGTCGTCACAAATAATTTTGGCGCGCAAATTTCGATGACGCGGATTTTTGGCGCGAATGTAATCCACGTTTTTCGGACGACAATTGGCCATATTTGCGACGATTTGCATAGATTATTTGCGACGACATTGTTTTAGTATCGTCGCAAATAATTAGTTGATGAGAAAGTATGGGCGGGAAAAAAAATTATTTGCGACGACATTGTTGTCGGAAATAATTTTTTATTTGCGACGACTTTGTCATCGCAAATAACCGTGCCCTAATATACTCTCCTTCTTCTTCTTCATTTTCTCCCAACTCTCTCTCTCTCCTTATCCTGCAAAATCTCTCTCTCTCTCCTGCAATTCTCCCGATCTCTCTCTCTCTCTCTCTCTCTCTCTCTCTCTCTCTCTCTCTCTCTCTCTCTCTTTATCCTCTTTGGGCGGACATGCATTGTCACGGGGACTCTTGGGTTAATACCCATGCGGAACAGACTTTCGTAAGTATTTTTACTTTTCCTATTAAATTTTTTTATATTTAAATAGTAGTTTTATATCCCGTAAAAATAATTATAATATCTTATTATGTAGAACACTCTAGAAGTGGAGAGACAAAGAACACAGACTACTTCAAGCGCGACTAGACCCCCCCTTGACGGGCATGGGGTTTTGGAGCAAGTTCTTGGCATGCGTAGAGGACATAAGAAAGGAGTGGGTCTGATGCTCTCCTAAAACCATTACTCCGGGGCTTCTCCTTTATCTGATGGTTCATTCTCGGACGCAACATCATCGGCTCAACCTAACTCGCGTATGGATCGTTATTTAAAGAAATCGTACCGGGAACAAATGAAGATTTATGACAATCAGGTGAAGATGTTAGAGTTGGTGTCTAGATTGCAGCCGAACATCCAATTACCTACGATTGCTCGTCCAGAACCAGTTAACCTAGACGCTCCTCTGCCTCCTTCAGATGATGACAATCCCGATGATGATTCAAATATTGGCGATCTTTGTAAACCTAGAGGAATAGTTACATTATATGTTCTGTATGATTTTTCACTTTATTTAGACTTTTATATTTTGTTGAACATTATATATGCACTTCATGTAGTATTCATAATATATTTTATAAATTTATTTAGATTTATTGTTTTTAATATTAATTTATATTTTACTTTTAATGTATCTTAATAAATTATATTTAGTATGTAACATAATAATGTTTAATTAAAATTATTAAAAATTAATTAATTGCCATTTTTAAAAAAATGAAAAAACAAATTATTTCAGTTTTTGCGACGGCATTTTTATACTTGTCGTCGAAAAAAAATTTGAATTATTTACGACGACCTTTTGAAATTGTCGTCGCAAAAAATGTTATATCACGACAAATTAACCAACAACGTATTTGCGATGATGGTCGTCGCAAAAGAAAAATGTCGTCGCAAATGTATTTGCGACGACAATGTCTCGTCGCAAATAAAGTATTTGTAACTATTTTTTTGCGGCAACATATCTGCGACAACATGTCGTCACAAAAACTACTATTTGCAACAACATTGGAGTTTTTGCGACGACTTTTTGTCGTCGCAAAAACCCCTTTTTCTTATAGTGGTTGTTATTATAAAGTCAAACCAAATTAAGTAGGTAAAGGAAAAGCCAAAATAGCCACAAATAACTACAACAAAGCTTCCACCTACGAAAGAGACAACCATCAATGTCCAAAGCAACACGAAATGGTTAAAACCGAATGTTTGGCGAACTAACGCACATACACTACATGAATAGCACAACATATACCGCCCACCGTGAAACTTCCAACACCATCAGATGCATTGCATCAAAGTAATGATGTTGGAGAAGCGACGCTCCAAGCATATATATCGCTCCAAAACAACTAGCACCACCGCCCCATTTTGCAATTGTCTCGGATTCGTCTTTTGTGCCTCACAACAGTGAACATTGCCCCCGCCACCACCTTGACCTCATTGTTGTGCGCTCTTGTATGAAAATACAAGGATGGGCCCAACAACGTTCCTCAAAAAGGTGTTAAGGCTCTGACCACAACACTCAAAGATGTTTAATATGAAGATTCGTGTCATGGTTCGAATTAAGATTTGTGATTTGATATAATATTTTTTCTCATAAAAAATACACATAAATTAAAAATAATTTTGAATTATAATTCTGAATCTATAAACCAAATATCCTCTCATTCTCTCTCAAACTAGCGCTCTCACTTTTTCTTCTTGATCATTTTCTTTTATAATTTATGCTACTAGTTAATTAGCCAGAGTAAATATATATGATATACAAATTATGCATGTTATTTTTTATCCAGTGAACTTAAGGTGAATGATTTAAATTTTACACCTTAAAGTGTATAGATTTGCGTGCAGTGTGCTTGCAACTACAATTATTAAAGTTGTTAATTAATTCAAATATTATGCTTATCTGAAGGATTTTTTGAAGAATAGTAGACGTATGCACTTTAGGCGCTACCGACGCGAAATCTAACTCTTTAATTGTTTGTCTTATAGTATTGAAATACAAGTCCGTTTATTTCACTGATTCGAATTTGTAATTCGAGTTGAGATGTGATTTTATGTGAGAACTTTTTACTGTAGTAAAAAAGTTAAATGTGACTGTTTTTGAAATTTTTTTACTATAATAAAACTCAAATTCTAAACTTAAATTGATGAAATAAATAGAGTCTTTATACTACAAAATTCACAGCTGAGCAAAGAACCAGATTTCTTATTTTATGCTTTAGATCGCATTTTTTACTAGGCCAACAGTTTTTTGCATAATTAATTTTTCCGGTGGATCATGGGGACCAGAAAGATGTCACGTCTCTAGAAAAATCATGACTTCTCTATGATTTTGTGATAATAACAATAACATAAGTGTGTTACCTACGCACATGTATGATGTAACTAAGTAAACAGAAAATACCCTCTAAAAAAAGATAAGCATATTGCAGGGAAAAAAATATTATATATATATATATATATATATAATATATGGGATTTTGCTTTAAGACTATTCTAAGCAAGCCAAAACAAATAACAAAGGTGGCAGTGCCAAGTGCAAATAAACAAGAAATTGTGATCAGCTCCTATTTCTATATGGATCTCATTTATCTCCTTTTTTTAGAAATTTGTTACAGTGATAATCACCAAAGTGAAATTAGTAAAATAATTTTTTTTTTAATTTTGTGAAGAATGATCACCTAATCATTTTTCATAAAATAGTTGTTACTAATCGTTCTGTAATTATTTTAAAAATAAAAATTTTTAAAAGGTTATTTTTCTAGTAAGATTTTCCTATTAAGTCGTATAGAGCTCCTTTTCTTTTCTTTTTGATTTTCCCTCTCTTTCCCAAAAGTGCAATTGCCTAATTCACAACCGAAATTATGGCGCTAGTGTTCGGTACAAAAAAGTGTAGCCAGAGGACCTGGCAGAAAGAGGTAGATCATTAATGCTGGGACTGTAGGAATAGTGTCATGTCCACTGAGTTATTGATGATATGTAACTATTAAGTACTTGTTGGGATAATTCTATTTTTAAATTACGGTGATTTAAGTATAAATTTTAAATTAAATTTAAGTTATAATTTAAATTGAAATTATAAATTAAATTTGTGTTTAGATGTATATATTTGAGTTATGATTTGAATTGAGAATTTATTTAAGTTTGTATTTGAGTTAATTAAAATTTAAATTTATATTTAAATAGTATTTTAATAAAAATTTAATGGTGATGAAAAATTTTAATAGAATCTATTCTTTTCATTGTGAACGCATAGAAAAGAAAATTCATCTCAATCAGAATTAAAATAAAAAAAATTATGATGTTTTTAATAATAGAAAAAATATTATTTATTAACTTGAGTTTGAGTTTAAAAACTTGAGTTAAAAGAGAAATTTAAACTCAAATTTTAACATCAAACTCAAGTTAAAACTCGAGTTAAACCTTAAGGTCAAACTCAAATTTTATAAATGAATATAAACTTAAATAAAGTTGAGTTCGAACTTGAATTTTACTCTAAAAGAACAATTATTAAATAATCCGAGTTAATTGTGCGTGTTTTTATTTAATCGGTTAGATATTTAGAAGTATCAAGCACATGGTTACATCACTAACTGATAAATTTGTTACATCTTGATAAAAAAAAAATATATATATATATATATATATATAGAGTAAATTAACAAGTTGACACCAGCTTTATTTAGCATATCTTTTTCATAGTGTAAATTATAAAAAAATTATCCCAAATTTTTCAACTATTTTTTCACAACTAATTGTTTCTTTATGAAATTACAATTTAGCATAATATGTTTGACTTTCTTAACAAATTCCTCCACGTCCTTTTTTTAATAAGCTTCTCGTCAATGATAAGAATAAAAAGTTATTACAATGTCGGATTTAGTTTTTTTTAAAAAAAGAAATTAGACGATAATATATATATATATATATATATATATATCCAAACAATTAGCATAGGGTTAAAAATATATATATATATATATATATATCAGATTAAAAAAACAGAAAGAAATAAAGAAAGAAAAGGAGTAATGAGAGAGCAAGCAATGGGAGCATTTGTTAAGGGAAAAATGGGAGGCAAGTGTTGTGATTAAGCTTAAGTTCTTGCAAGAAAAAAAGTTTTGAATCCTACCATATAGAAATAAATTAGTCTTTACCACACGCCTCGCACGTGTGATTTATTTAAAATAAAATTTTTACACATTGTTTTTTTTTTTAAAAAAAAAAAAAAAACTAAAGACATCAATAAAAAAAAAAAAAAGACAAAAAGGGAAAATATCTTAAGAAGGAGAAAAAAATTATAAATAATTTTATAATTTTATAAATGGTTTATTTATAAAACAATTTATAAACAAAAAAAAAAGACTAAACAATTTATAAATAATTTATTCATTTTAATGAATTCTCAAATTTTTTTATGTTCATTTTAAAAACAATTTATTTATTTATTCTCTATTTTTTGCCAATGATATGCTGCAGGAGCCCACTTACATCGTTGCATTTTAAATTAATTTAATAATAATGGGTGATTTTATTTATTAGTTATTTAATTTTATTTTAGTGTGATTTTAATTTATTTTAGGTTTTTTAAATTATTTGTAATATTTTTATTACAATAGTATCAAAAATTAGACACAAAACAATATTAAAATAGATAAAATCAGACCACAAATCACCATAAAATAAATAAAATCTTAATTATTTTATCAATTTAAATTTATAATTTACAATTTTTATAATTAAAAATTTTTAAAAAATATTATATTTAATTTTGTATTATTATTACAAACTTTAAAAAATATTATATTTTAATTTAAATTAAAAATTTAAATCTAACGAACAAGACAATAAAAATGACAAACAAAGTCAAAGGGTGGTCCCCTTCCCTTTCCCTTCTCTCTCGGTAACATACAAGATTCCCATCACTTGCGCGTGGGCCTCACGCCATTCTCTCTATCTATTCCCGCGGGACCCACCACCCCACTCCCTCTCTCTTTTCACGCCATCTCCTCTCTCTTTCTCTCTCTTTTCCCGCGGGACCCACTACTTTTCACCCATCACTCCTCTCTCTCCAGCAGAGCTGCAGCAGCCAAAAAAATCCACGTGGCCTAACGTGATGGGAGAAACGGACAAACGTCTGGTTCGCTCAGACACGGAGCCAAAGCTCATCTAGCGGGGGCTTAGAAATTTTTTTTCCTTTTGTATAATTAGATAATATATTTATCAATTTAAATTTTATTATAATAAAAATTCTTAAAAATAATTATATTTAATTTTTTTATTATAATAAAAATTTTTTTATATAAAATTACATTTTAATTCAAATTAAAAACTCAAATTAATAAATTAAACGGACCTAAGCTCTCATTAAAATTAATGTTAATGTCTCATTTGTAATGTATCAACAGATATTTATTTTGATTAAATTTTTTATTTAGTTATTAGCCTCCACTAATAAAAAATTTTAGCTCCATCACTCCGTTCGCTCCCCTCAAAAAACAGATCCTCCATTATAGAAGGTAATAGATACATGCACGTAAATTTTAGTGTTGAATTGTGTAACATTCTGAAGAATTAATTGAGATTAATTAAAGTGATTAAGATTATTAATGTGCCTAATCTGATTTAATTAATTGAGTTTAAATGACTCTAAAGTATTTAAATTATTTACAGTAATTTATTTTAATCCAGAAGTGTGTATGGGCACATTTCTGGACTGTTATATTTTATATGTCATTTTTTTATTTTCCTTTTCTTTTCTTTTTTTTTTCTTTTCTTTTCATCCTTTCCTTCTTTTCTCTCCCGTGCAGCTCTCTCTCTCTCTCTCTCTCTCTCTCTCTCTCTCTCTCTCTCTCTCTCTCTCTCTCTCTCTCTCATTTCTGTCCCAAATCGAACGGGTTTTGAGCCAAGGAGTGATTTCAAAGAGTTTTCAACATCAAGAGAAGGATTCAAGGTAAGATTACTGAAAGAACCTCTCTTGAATTTCAAGTTTTTCGGATTCAAAACTTACTTTTGGTTCAAAACGGATTTTGATGATTTTTAAGTAAAACTAGAGTAGAAATTGGAGATTTTGGGTTCTTTGGACTTGTTTTAGGACCTAGAACCTGGATCTAGTGGTTGTCCCTTGAGATTTTGTGAATTGGGACTGAATTTGTAGGTTTTTGAACTGATTTCCACGAGTTTTCGCGAACTAGAGTTCTCCACCGGTCGACCGCATCGGTCGACCGGATCTTGCTATGGCCACCGGTTGACCGGTCCAGTCGACCGGATGCATACCACCGGCCGACCGGTGGTGATACACTTCTCTGTCACCGGTCGACCGGTGTACACAGGGTTTGACCCTGTTTGGCCTGAAATTGTTGTTTTGGCCACTATTTTCGGGGAGAACCCAAATTAGCTTCATTTGGGGACTTGGGATGAAAGGATTAGCATCTTTAATCCCTGATTCGATATTTAAAACCCTTGGAATGAAATTTGAAACATGAAAATGGATTAGGGCACACTAATTGAAAATCTTGGTATATGATTGAGATTGGATTACTTTAGGACTGAGGATTGATCCTAAAGTGGTGTTTTGTATCAGCACTCGCTGTGGATTCAGAATGAAGGGGCTTGAGGAAGCGGAAGCCGGAAAAGGAAACACTAGTCCCAGGTTTAATTGTGCGAGGTAGGATTTCTATCCCTTTTCCTTGTGAGCCTATTTTCAAAAAAGATTTCGACCTTGAAAATGTTTTAAAGAAATGCATTGGTTTGCGAAAGAAAAATGTTTTAAAAACCATGGCTTGTTAGTTTATGGAAATCCTTGGCTTGTCCTGTCCATGGAATCCATAGCTTGTCTAGTCATGGAACTTCATGGCTTTCCCAGTCATGGGGCCCGCGGCTTGAGTAGTTCGTGAGGTCATATGAACGATTTCATAATGTTAAATGGGCATAGTGTCTTAAGATAAGAGATCTTGTGAACTGGTAATAGAGTCTATTGCTGTAAGCCTAGATAAGATGCGGAGAGTGCATCCTCAGGGGCAGAACCTAAAACCGGTCCGGGTAGGCGAGGCACTTGGTGAGGTGAGTAATTTGTACTAATTACTCGCTAAAGCCTGTAATATAGATTATTTTTTGTTATATTTCCTTTGAGAAAAATGATGTGAGGTTCCGGCTGCTCTGTCGGGGCTAAATGTTTTATTTTATTTATTCATTCATTTACGCATTCATTATTTTAATTATTTCAAATTATATCCTACTGGGCCTTTCGCTCATGTTTCAATTTTTAAATGTAAACCCCTCCCAGGAGACTCGAGGAGCGGTGCGGTGTAGCTGAAGATCGCTACTATTGGATCAAGTGAGGATTGAGTTATCCTCTTGAACAAATGTAAGGAATTTGAGAAATTCTGTAAACTTATTAATATTTGGATTTACTAGACTGTGGTTGATGTCTGTTGTAATGATTATTTACATCAACATGTATGTACGATATTGTATGTCCTGTGGGGTGGAGCCATGTGTGCCAGAGGCTCCTGGATTATGTAATTTATTTATATTTTAATGCAGCTAAAGTGTGGGACCCGGTTGGGGATCTGCTTTATTAATCCCTAACCGAGCTCCACGTCACCCATCCCGGTTGGGGGGCGTGACAGAGTGGTATCAGAGCCTTAGGTTAAGAACCCCAGGATTGTACATACACGTGGGGCATCTGTTATCCACTGAACAGTCTAGTTTTATTTTAGTTGAAGGAAATGGCGCCTCGTCATAGACTAGGCACCCAGCCGGAACAACCGAATCAAGGGTTCTTTGATGCCATGTATGATGCCTTTCAAGGCCTGGCCACTAGAGCTCGGAATGAGCGACCGGCTGAGGATCGGAAACAAGGGTATTTCTGGGAATTCAGGCGAGCGCCTATCCCCTCGTTTAACACTGAGGGAGGACCCCAGGAAGCAGAGTTTTGGATTGACTCCATAGTCAAGCACTTGAGTACTATAAGAGTTCCAGATGAATACTGGGTGAAATTTGCGGTGTACAAGATGGAAGGATTAGCAAACACTTGGTGGAAACAGGTCAAGAGGAGAATGGATGTCGCAGGGATGACCTGGGAACAGTTTGAGGTGTTGTTCAATGATCAGTACTTCCCTCAGAGTTACAGAAAAGAAAAGGCACTGGAATTCATGTCGCTGCAGCAAGGTGACATGTCTGTGAGGGAATATAAGGCTAGGTTTAATGACCTATCCCGGTTTGCGCCATCTCTAGTGGAGTCTGAAGACATGAGATGTCTTAAGTTTGAGATGGGCCTCAAGAACTCTGTGAGGAGATCCTTGGTGGCTCTGAGACTTTGGAACTTCCGGGATTTAGTAGCTGCTGCTACAAGGGTGGAACAGGATAACTTGGCCTATCACTAAAGTAAGGAGGAAGAGGCGGGTCGAGTTTCCGTCTCTGGTAGACCTTCTGTTTCGGGTGGACCACAGCGGAGTGGTAGGAGAAACCGCAATCATGGGCAGATGGTTGGGGAAACAGCAAGCGGTGGCAGTAGTTCGTCAGGGAATGACAAAAATGCTCCATGCGGGCCCAGGTGTCACCATTGTGGGCAGGTGGGCTATATTAGGAGGAATTGTCCTAATCGGCCGCCGGCTCAACAAGCCCAAAGTGACACTTCCTACAGCTAAGAAGGGCCACCAGAGTACATGCCACCATACTAGCCGCAACAGATGCCATACCCTCTTGCGCCGACCTATCAGCCGCCTCAATATACACAGTTCCGGCCTCAAGCGCTGAGACCGGCACAACCGCCTTTGCCACAACAGTATAGGCCTCCGGCTTAGCGGCCTAATGTTGGTGACAGAGGAAAGGGAAAAGTACAGGGACAAGCATATACCCTGGCAGGGGGCAGCTCTGGAGGTCAGACCAGCAACGCGGTGGTTGAGGGTATGATCCTAATCTCTCATTCTTTTGCTCACGTGTTATTTGATACAGGTGTCACACACTCGTTTATATCAAGTTCTTTTGTTTGGACTTTGAAACTAAAGAGTGAGAATTTAGAAGTCCCGATGACTTTGAACTCCCCACTTGGATGTGTGGAGGTCATGAGTGTGTGCAAGTCGTGTGAAATCACAATTGGTGGTGAGCGATTGAGAGCAGATTTGATTATCCTTCCGATGACGTTGTTTGATGTGGTACTCGGAATGGATTGGCTATCAAGGCATGGTGCAATTGTTGATTGCTACCGTAGGAAAGTGACCTTGGTGACGGATTCCGGAACAGTGATTGCTTATCAGGTAGAGATGAACCCAGTCCTTGGGGAATGACTGTTGAAGTACAACGTTGGGGGACGGAAGAATCTAGCCTGTTTCTCCTCCTTTCTTGCCTTAGAAGGTGAATCTGAAGTGATCGGAGATAGTGTGGAAATCCCTGTAGCGGATGAGTTCACAGATGTATTTCCTGATGACCTACCTGGTTTACCGCCATATCGGGAGATTGAATTCTATATTGACTTGGTCCCGGGAATGGCACCTATTTCCATCCCTCCATACCGGATGGCTCCGACGGAGATGAAAGAATTAAGAATGCAACTTGAAGAGCTGGTAGAAAAAGGATATATCCGGAATAGTACTTCCTCTTAGGGTGCACCGGTGCTATTTGTGAAGAAGCACGACGGATCTCTTCGGTTGTGCATTGACTACCATCAATTGAACAGGGTGACTGTGAAGAACAAGTACCCATTGCCGAGGATCAATGAATTGTTCGATCAGTTGGGTGGATCACAGTTTTACTCTAAGATTGATTTGAGATCTGGGTACCATCAGCTGAAAATCAAGGAGGAAGACGTTCCGAAGACTGCTTTCAGAACTCGGTACGGGTACTTTAAGTTTTTGGTAATGTCGTTTGGGTTGACAAATGCCCCTACTGCATTCATGGATCTAATGAACCGTCTTTTCCGGTCATACTTGGATCGGTTCATAATCGTCTTCATTGACGACATACTGGTTTACTCGAAGACTTGGGAAGAACACGAACAGCATTTGAGGATTGTTCTTCAGACTCTTCGCGAGCACCAGTTGTATGCGAAGAAGGAGAAGTGTGACTTCTGGCTGACAGAAGTGAAGTTCCTTGTGTTAGGAATAGTGTCCTGAAAGCATGAGATGTAAAAGGATATTTATTATTTATTTAATAAAATAGTTTATTCATCATTTTATATGCATATATTTATGTATATTTTATGAATATCAAATAAAATTCCTTGATTATTTATGTAACCTTAAACATGGTATATAAGTGTTATATACAAGAGGATAATGTTTAAGGATAATAATCAAAAGTAATTGTTCATAATGAATTTAATTAAAGTTCGAATCTTTAATTAAAACATTATAAATACATGTCATTCCCATTTAGAATGGAACGGTGCTATCTGACCTTTAAATATGGCGAGATATTGAATGAGTGTATTTCGCATAATGAGATTATGTGGAACATGGACGCAGACACAATATGAATTTCTAATAATTTCCGTTAAGCATAGAAATTCTAATTGAGTCTACCGATGGTCATATATAGAATGATCTTCATCCTGAGTTCTTAACAAACTCCTATTTATGGATTTATGTCTTTTGATTTACTCAGTACGGATTCCGAAATCCTGAATCCTATTCCTTGTATTTTGGAGACATAATGAAGTAGGTAGCTGGGAATGTTATTATACGAGATGGAATCCATTCCTTCTTGAGAGAGAAGCAGATAAATAATTCTCTTGAGTGTTGATTCGGTACTTGGATTAGTAAGAGCGCTTTAGTTCATGAATGTGTTTTATGAATCACTATCCATTAGAGAATCAATGGTACTCAAGGATAAAGATGTAATTAGAGAGGTTAACGGATTCTACCTGACTCTAATTATGAATAATTTATGGAGGATCGATCTATATGCAATGACCATATCAAATGGACACTTCACAGTTTAGAAGTAATTAATGTCTATAATTCTGAGAGTGTAATTCCAAGTTTATAGTGGAGTAACTATTGGAATTAATAGAATTAATTAATTAATTAAAGTGTTTAATTAATTATTAATTTTATTGGAGCTCGTAATTATAAGTCCATTAGTCCCCACGTCGTCCTTGTAATTCTACCGCACACAAAGGGCAAAATGGGAATTTTAGAATTACGGAATTCTAAAATTAAATACTCAAGAATAATTAATTGAGAATTAATTATTATTTAACTAATGAGATTATTTAAATTTGAATTTGAACATATCTAGATTTATCCATTTAAACTTATTTGATAAGTTGTTTAATTTAGAATTCAAATTAATTTAAGTTTGACTTAAATTCGAATTTGAATCTTAATTAAAATTGGACTACTGGATAAAGGATAAAATCTCTTCATTCCCTATCTATAATTGGCGCCACACACAGGGATAAAACCCCAGAGTGTGGCCGGCCACCAAGAGGATAAGGGGAAGGGATTTTTTGTTCTAAATTCAAAATTGGAGATAAGGATTTGATTCTATTTTGAAGTTTGACTTCTACTCTTTAAATATGAGATAGATAGAAAATTGTGAAAACAATTTTTGACATACTTTTAGCCCTAAAAAAAGGTGGTGGCCGAAATTCTCATATAGGGAAAAAGAGTGAAAAATATTTTTCTCCAAAAATTCCACATCGTGCATGTGTTGGTGTTTGTGGAAATTCGAATGTTTGAGAAAACTGTTTTGTCTCGTGTGTGCCCACACACATGTCTACGTGGAATCAAGGAATTGACGTGGAAGACTTTGGTGTTCTAAACACAAAGCTTGGAGCTAGGACTGTTCGTGGTCAAAGAAATTCAAGTTATCATCCGAGTCGGCTACCAGGTATTTTTTCGGTTGAACCTTGAATGATATAAATTAATGAGATTAATTTATTCGTGGATAAATTAATATAATCTATAGAGTATCTCAAAAGTTTTATGAAAATTTTTGTTATACACGATCCGCCTTTCCGCTGCGCTTCCGCCGCCGAATTCGATTCGGCATCCAACACCTTGGTCATGTGATTTCAGGACAAGGAATTTCTGTGGACCCTTCCAAGATTGAGACTGTGTTACAACGGGAAAGGCCAAAGAATGTGGCAGAGATTCAAAATTTTCTCAGACTAGCAGGCTATTACCGGCATTTTGTAAAGGATTTCTCAAGTATCGCTGCACTGATGACTCGATTAACCAAGAAAGAAGTCAGATTCGAGTGGGATGCTGAATGTGAATACGCCTTTTAGGAATTGAAGGTAAGATTGACAAGTGCACCAATTCTGACGATTCCTAATACCGAGGAGCCATACGAGGTGTACTCTGATGCCTCGGGGGTTGGGCTTGGTTGTGTCTTGATGCAAGGCGGACACGTAGTGGCTTACGTATCTCTTCAACTGAGACCGCATGAGCGGAACTACCCCGCATATGACTTGGAGTTAGCAGCGGTAATATTTGCTCTGAAGATATGGAGATGTTATCTTTATGGAGCAAAGTTTCAGGTCTTCTCTGACCATAAAAGTCTGAAGTACTTGTTTACTCAGAAGGACTTGAATCTCAGGCAAAGGAGATGGGTGCAGTACATGAAAGATTATGACTTCACTCTGCAGTATCATCTTGAAAAACCTAATGTGGTGGCTGATGCCCTTAGCAGGAAAACGTCAGGGACTCTAGCGTTATTAGCTTTGGAGGATTGGAAAAGGACTGAAGTAGTGAGTGAGTATGATCTTCAGTACCATGAGGATTATAACCAGGCTGTGGTGTATAATCTAATCTCTGCACCAGCTCTTGTGCAACAAGTCAAGCAGAATCAGTGGCAAGATCCTCATCTTCAAGGGATCTGGACTCGAATCCAGAATGGAGAACAGTTTGAGGATTGGAGAATCCGAGAAGACGGGACGCTGTACTTTTGTGACCGCCTCGCTGTTCCTAAAGTGGGTGAGATCAAGAAGGTGATTCTGCATGAGGCACACAAATCTAGGTACTCCATTCATCCGGGTAGTACCAAGATGTACCAGGACTTGAAGAGACAGTACTAGTGGAGAGGCATGAAGAAAGATGTTCGTGAGCACGTCTCGGAATGCGTGACTTACCTCCGGATTAAAGCGGAGCTTCAGAAGCCAGACGGAGAGTTGTAACTTCTACCTGTACCGAGATGGAAATGGGAGCACATCACGATGGATTTTCTGATGGGACTACCGAGAACTGAGTATAGGCACGATGCCATCTGGGTGGTGGTATATCGGTTGACAAAATTTGCGCATTTCATACCGTTCCGTGCGACCTATTCTCGGAAGGTTCTGGAAAAATTGTACCTGGAACATGTCGTGAAGTTCCATGGAGTACCATTGTCGATCACGTCCGATCGAGATATGCGTTTCAATGCAAGGTATTGGAGAAGTTTCCAGGAAGCCATGGGAACAGAATTGAACTTTAGCACAACATTTCATCCTCAGACTGATGGACAATCTGAAAGAGTTATTTAGATTCTGGAGGATATGCTTCGTGCTTGTGTTCTGGATTTTGGTAGGAACTGGAAGAAATACCTGTACCTAGCTGAGTTTGCTTACAACAACAGCTATCAGGCCAGTATTGGAATGGCACCGTTTGAAGCTCTATATGGTCGTCCTTGTAGGTCACCGGTGTGTTGGCTGGAACCAGAGGATCGACTGAGCACTGGGCCGGAAGTCATTCTAGAGAATAATGAGAAGATAGCTGTGATTCGGGAATGACTGTTGACAACCCAAATTCATCAGAAAAGTTATGCTGACAGAAGGCGTAGGCCTTTAGAATTCCAAGAAGGCGACTTTGTCTTGCTAAAGGTTTCCCCACGTAAGAGAGTTGTTCGGTTCGGTGTGAAAGGGAAACTTGCACCGAGGTATGTGGGACCATTCCCGATCGTGCAACGAGTCAGAGTGGTGGCGTACCGGTTGGCTTTACCGCCTGAGTTATCTCATGTGCATGACGTGTTCCATGTCTCCATGCTTCAGAAATATCAACCTGATCCGGAAGTTGTAGTGCAATGGTATGACGTTCCAATATAGGAGGACACGACGTACGGTGAGGTATTGGTCCAGATTATTGATCGGAAGATGAAAAGTCTGCGTCATCGTGAGATCCCGTTAGTGAAAGTGTTGTGGCAGCACCATGGTGTTAAGGAAGCAACATAGGAGCTTGAAATGACGATGTAGGAACGTTATCTGCATCTGTTCGTACTTTGAGGTGAGTTTTGATTTCGGGGACGAAATTACCTAAGAGGGGTGGAGCTGTAACACCCTGAAGAATTAATTGAGATTAATTAAAGTAATTAAGATTATTAGTGTGCCTAATCTGATTTAATTAATTGAGTTTAAATGATTCCAAGGTATTTAAATTATTTACAGTAATTTATTTTAATCCAGAAGTATGTATGGGCGCATTTCAGGACTGTTATATTTTACACGTCATTTTCTTTTATTTTCCTTTTATTTTCTTTTTCTTTTTCTTCTCTTTTCTTCCTTTCCTTCTTTTCTCTCCCGTGCGGCTCTCTCTCTCTCTCTCTCTCTCTCTCTCTCTCTCCCTCTCTCTCTCCTTCACTCTCACTTCCGCCCACTCTCTCTCTCTCTCTCTCTCTCTCTCTCTCTCTCTCTCTCTCATTTCTATCCCAAATCGAACGGGTTTTGAGCCAAAGAGTGATTTTAAAGAGTTTTCAACATCAAGAGAAGGATTCAAGGTAAGATTACTGAAAGAACCTCTCTTGAATTTCAAGTTTTTCGGATTCAAAACTTACTTTTGGTTCAAAACGGATTTTGATGATTTTCGAGTAAAACTAGAGTAGAAATTGGAGATCTTGGGTTCTTTGGACTTGTTTTAGGACCTAGAACCCGGATTTAGTGGTTGTCCCTTGAGATTTTGTGAATTGGGACTGGATTTGCAGGTTTTTGAACTGATTTCTGCGAGTTTTCACGAACTGGAGTTCTCCACCGGTCGACTGCATCGGTCGACCGGATCTTGCTATGGCCACCGGCCGACCGGTCTGGTCGACCGGATGCACACCACCGGCCGACCGGTGGTGATGCACTTCTCTGTCACCGGTCGACCAGTGTACACGGGGTTTGACCCTGTTTGGCCTAAAATTGTTGTTCTGGCCCCTGTTTTCGGGGAGAACATAAATTAGCTTCATTTGGGGACTTGGGATGAAAGGATTAACATCTTTAATCCCTGATTCGATATTTAAAACCCTTGGAATGAAATTTGAAACATGAAAATGGATTAGGGCACACTAATTGAAAATCTTGGTATATGATTGAGATTGGATTACTTTAGGACTGAGGATTGATCCTAAAGTGGTGGTTTGTATCAGCGCTCGCTGTGGATTCAGACTGAAGGGGCTTGAGGAAGCGGAAGCCGGAAAAGGCAACACTAGTCCCAGGTTTGATTGTTCGAGGTAGGATTTCTATCCATTTTCCTTGTGAGCCTGTTTTCAAAAAGGATTTCGGCCTTGAAAATGTTTTAAAGAAAGGGATTGGTTTGCGAAAGAAAAATGCTTTAAAAACTATGGCTTGTTAGTTTATGAAAATCCTTGGCTTGTCCTTTCCATTGATTCCATAGCTTGTCTAGTCATGGAACCTCATGGCTTACCCAGTCATAGGGCCCGCGGCTTGAGTAGTTCGTGGGGTCATATGAACGATTTCATAATGTTAAATGGATGATTTCTAAAGATAAGAGATCTTGTGAACTGGTAATAGAGTCTATTGCTGTAAGCCTAGATAGGATGTGGAAAGTGCATCCTCAGGGGCAGAACCCAAAACCGGTCCGAGTAGGCGAGGCACTTGGTGAGGTGAGTAATTTGTACTAATTACTCACTGAAGCCTGTAATATGGATTATTTTCTGTTATATTTCCTTTGAGAAAAAGGATGTGAGGTTCCGACTGCTCTGTTGGGGCTGAATGTCTTATTTTATTTATTTATTCATTTACGCATTCATTATTTTAATTATTTCAAATTATATCCTACTGGGCCTTTCGCTCATGTTTCAATGTTTTAAATGTAAACCCCTCCCAGGAGACTCGAGGAGCGGTGCGGTGTAGCTGAAGATCGCTACTGTTGGATCAAGTGAGGATTGAGTTATCCTCTTAAACAAATGTAAGGAATATGATAAATTCTGTAAACTTATTAATATTTGGATTTACTAGACTTTGGTTGATGTCTGTTGTAATGATTATTTACATGAACATGTGTGTACGATACTGTATGTCCTGTAGGGTGGAGCCCTGTGTGTCAGACACTCCTGGATTATGTAATTTATTTATATTTTAATGCAGCTAAGTGTGGGACCCGGTTGGGGATCTGCTTTATTAATCCCTAATCGAGCTCCACGTCACCCACCCCGGTTGGGGGGTGTGACAAATTGATTCGTATAAACACTCACTTGATCATTTGAGAGAAACGTGAATGAAATTGCACTACCTATTTCTCAATTTTATAATTTTATGTCTTCAATTAAGTCAGGAATGTGAATTAAATGAAAACTTCCCAAGAATTAAGAAGGAAGAAATTAAAAAAGCAAACCATATTTTGAAAATATTAAGTGCCCGTTTAGTTCACTAATTTAAATTTTTAATTTAAATTCAGATATAATTTTATGTGAGAATTTTTTATTATAATAAAAAAGTTAAATATGACTGTTTTTTAATGTTTTTTACTGTAATAACACTCAAATTTTAAAATCGAATTAGTAAAATAAACGGGACTTAAAAGTACATACACATGATAAAAACTTAAAAAAATAAAAAGAATCTGTTTAATTTACTAATTTAAATTTTTAATTCGAATTAAAATGTAATTTTATATTAAATTTTTTTACTACAATTAAAAAATTAAATGTAATTATTTTTAAAATAATTTTATTATAATAAATTTTAAATTTTAAATTTAAATAGATAAAATAAAGAGATCAGAATTTGTTTAAAAGTATAAACACAAGTTTGCGAAAGTGGTCAGAACTGGACAAAGGCCAACGTACTTCTAATGTATTTATTTCCATCAAGGTGCCAAGGGATTGGCCAGCCAATGAAACACTTCATTAGAGGTGTCAAATGGGCCGGGCCGTCCATGGACGGCCTGACCCAGCCCGCAATAGTGCTTGATTCGGCACGACACGGTTCGTTATTGTTACGGGCCGTGCCGGCACGGCACGTGTAATGGAGTAGGGCTGGGCCTCAACTTCTCAGCCCGCGGCCCAAGCACGGCCTAAGCACGTGGAGGCCTGCGGCACGGCCCTTATTCAGCCCGGCCCAAGCCCTGATTCGGCCCTTATTCAGCACGGCCCAAGCCCGCGAAACGACCCACGAAGAAGCCCGTTTCATTTGGTCCAGTGGACCCTTCGCGGGCTTGGAAGTTCGGCACGTGATGGGCAAACGGGAGGCACGTGACGGGCCAAATGGGAGGCCCGTCAAGTGCCGCACGTTGGGCCCGTGAAGGGCCCAACGGAAAAATACAAAATTTCAACCCTAAAATTCCCTATAAATACCCCTTAATTCCACCATAAATCTCACACAACAATTCACTCTCATCTTCTCATCTCACTCTCATTCTATCTCTCAACTTCTCTCTTTGATTTTGATTCTAAGCTTTTTTCTCGCGTTCATTCATTTTCTAGCTCTTTCATTTACAAAGTTCAATCAAGTTCTATCAATTTCCAGAAAATGGTCTCACCAAACTTTCCTGATTTCACTGCTCTTCCTGAGCTTGGTGATGAGACATTTTTTGAGGAAGAAATGATGCCTTCCAACCCCACGCCCACTGAACCAGAAAATGCTCCGGTGGATAATGCTTCAGTACACAACGAGGAAGCTGGAGATCGCAGTAGAGGAAAAAGACCGCGAACTTCTCCGGCATGGCAGCATTTCACCGAGGAGCCCCGACCAAATCCAAAAACAGGTGAGATGGAAATTCGTGCGGTATGTAAATATTGTAAAAAGCATTTTTCTAATAAAAAGGGTGAGGGTACTAGTCATCTGGATAAACATTGGAAAGTATGGCTACCGTTGCACCAAGCCAACAAACATTATCACTCACATTACAGGGGTTACAAAATTTTACATACGATGCACAACGTGCTCATGAGGCACTAGCTAAATTTCTAGCTAGTGCCGAATTCCTCTTTCTTTTGCAGATGATGCCTCCTTCAAAGAATTCATTCAGATAGCCTTTTGCCCACAATTTAAACGGGTAAGTAGAAACACAACCCGTTCTGATTGCATGAAAGTTTTTTATGCAATGAGACAATCTCTTGTTGATAATTTTAGGACTTTTAATGCTACTGTGTCTTGCACTTTTGATCTGTGGGAGGGTGTAATAAAATTAGATATTTATGTGTCACAAACAAGACTATGTTGATGACGATTGGGTTTTACAAAAAAGAATAATTGGTTTTGTTTATGTCCATATCCTCATAACGCAATGACTATTTTTTTAGTACAATAATAGAAAGTTTTGGGTTTTATGGGATATAAGATAAAGTTTTAACAATTACTTTTGATAATGCGTCACTAATAATACAACAATTAATTAACTGCTTTAAACGTAGTTTGAAACCGGCATTTGGAGGGGAAATTTTTCATCAACGGTGTGCATGTCACATAATTAATTTAGTAGTTCAGGCAGGAATTGAACATATCTCAGCTATTCTTACAAATATTAGAGAAGCATTATCCTTCATATCTAGTTCTGGAGCTCGGCTCTAAGAATTCAAACAATATTGCAGGAACAGTCAGATGCGCCCAAGAAAGTTTCCAACTGACGTGAAACATAAGTGGAATTCAACATATTTAATGTTGAAGGCGGCACTCCCATATTCACAGCTTATCACGACATATGTAAACAGTAAGAACGATCAAATTTTAATTTTCGATTCTGATTGGCAAATTGTTGAGTATTTTTAAATTTTTAGAAGTTTTTTTACAATGCTACTTGAATTACTTTATGGTGTTTATTATCCTCTGCACATTTAGCTTGACATCAACTATTTAATATTTCGTAAAACATTTTCTTATTATAGGGATACGAACTTTTTTTAAATATAGTTAACTTAATGGAAAATAAATTTAAAAGTTATTGGTCAGGTTGTCCTATGTTGTATGCATTGGCAACTATTTTAGATCCTAGGTGCGGAGTAGATGGAGCTGAATCATTAATGACTGCTACCGCAGAGAATTTAAATATAGATATGCAACTAAGTATTACTGACGCTAAGAAAATATTAGAAAAAGTTTTTAGTTTGTATGAAGTAAAATATAGCATAGGTCAAAAAGAACAGGGAACTTCATCAACTACCAGTTCGGGGCCTAAAGGATCGTCGTGGAGTTTCTTGAAGAAGAAAGAGAAAATGGCAGGATCGTCCTCAACACAAGCGTCTACAAAACTAGTCAAATATTTTGAAGCAAATTTTGTAATCGATGACGACAAACTAGACATCTTACAATGGTGGAAGAGCAAGACAGATCGTTTTCCAACACTGTCCATAATAGCTCGTGACATTCTGACAACTCCAATATCAACGGTAGCATCAGAGCAAGCTTTTAGCACAAGTAACCGAATTCTTGACGAGAAGAGAAGCAAAATGCATCCAGACATCTTGGAGGGACTAATGTGCGTTAAAGAATGGGAGGATGCCAGAAGACGAAAACAACAATACATAGATGATTCGATGCAAGAATATTTTTCTAACTTAGAAATAACAGAATCTTCTGGAAGCACTTAGATTTGTAATTTACTATTCCTAGCTACTGCACTCTTTTTTCCTTCTCTAAGGTTTTGTCCCGATCTCCCCACGGGTTTTACTTAGCAAGGTTTTTAACGAGGCAGTCATTTATGTGTACTCCTATTATGTCAATTCAATAAAATCACATCTTTTGGGGCATATGATATATATTTTTTTGAATAATTTTTTTTTAAAAAAAAATACAAGGGCCAAGGGCCAGGGCCGGCCCTTCAAGGGCCTAGACCGAGCCTGAGTTTTTCTTCTCAGGCCCGGCCCAGGCACGGCCTAGGCCCGTCACGGGCCTGGGGTCAAGTGTGCCGTGCCAGCCTGTCACGACACGTTTGACATCTCTACACTTCATCCAAGGAAAAATACATTAAAATTAAAAGGTCATTTACAGACGACCCTTTTTTGCTGGAAAAAGAGCTTCATCAAGCAAAGTGTCATCAAGATTATTTAAGATGGCATAAAAAACTATTGGAATTGTCTTAGGCATCATACATTAATAATGTGCTTGTTAGATTCTCGATGCAGAACACCAAAAAAAGAGAATTTGCTTATCAGACATGGTTTCATTTTTTTCAGAAGCAATATCCTAAAATTCTGCAAGAGAAAAAGAAAATGAAAAAATACCCATATGCATCTGTAATTAGGAGCCTCATGTATATTATGATGTGTATTAGGCCAGATATCTGTTATGCAGTGAGATTGGTGAGTCACTATCAGTCTAACTCATGATTAGATCATTAGGTTGCGGTGAAATGCATTCTCAAATATCTTTAGAGAACGAGAAACTATATGCTAGTTTATTTCAGAGAAAATATAGATTTTGACTTCCAATCAGAAAGGGATGGTCGATGGTTGACATTCAGATCTATGTTCACTATGAACGGAGGAGTCGTGGTATAGAGGAGTGTTAATCAAAAGTGCGTTGCTGACTTTAACATGAAAAATGAGTATGTTGCAGCTTATGAAGCCACAAAGGAAGCTACTTGGCTCCATAAGTTCTTAACTGATTTGAAGTCGTTCCAGGAATGAATCAACGGATTAAACTATACACTAAAAACAGTAAAACAATGGCTAATTCAAGAGAACCAAGAAGTCATGAGAGTGCAAAACATATAGAGAGGAAATATCACCTGATCAGAGATATAGTCGAGAGAGGCGATGTAGCGGTTCAAGATCGCATCGTAGAACAACCTTGCCGACCCGGTCACGATGACATTGCCATTAGATGTCTTTGATAGACACCTAGAAGGATTTGGGATTAGGGACATGACACACCTACTTTAGGACAAGTGGGAGATTGTTAGGAATAGTGCCCTTAAAGCATGAGATGTAGTGATGATATTTGTTATTTAATTAATAAAATAGTTTATTCATTATTTATGTGCATGCATTATTCAAATACTTAATGAATATCATTGAAAATTCTGTAAATATTTATGTGACCTTAAATATTGTATATAAGTGTTATATATGAGAGGATAATATTTAAGGATACTAAACGAAATAATGTTCGATTAAGAATGGATGGTGTTATCCATATCATTAATATAGAGGGATATTGGCTTAGTTTGGTATTGTTTTGTGTTCCCAAAATCAGTTTTTGTTTGTAGCAAAAGCTGATTTTAATGTTTGGTAAATCTCATCAAAAGTGCTTTTTGAAGACTCTATCACCAAAATCAGAAGCAACCAAAAGGACAACTTTAGCTTTTAAATTGAACGTGAATTGGCATAGTACAATTAATGCAACTTTCATAATACCCATAACACCCTTAATGAAATTTAAAATTTACAATCTTCCCAATCTAAAATTCAAACTCATAATATAATATAATATAATATAATAGTAATATAATATAATAGTAATATCGTAACAAATAATATCATAATTATATTAATAACTCTAATATTATTATAGTTTCATATAATATGATATTATAATAATGTTATAATTATTTTAATAATAAAACATTATAATTATAATATAATATTATAATTATTGTTTTATATTAATAATTATAATATATTGTATTGATATAATTATATTTATTATATTAATAAAAATATAATAATTAATATAATTAAATATTAACATAATTTTATAATTATGATATTATTATTTATTACGGTGTCTTACAATGTTATGGTTATATAGTATATTAATTATAATATATTTATTTAATATTAATGATTATATATTATATTATACTATAATATAATTTTTAATTATATTATAACTGAAATATTATTATTTCTTATGCAATATTATAATATGTTTTATAATATTGTAATTATATTAACCATTTTAATAATATTATATCATTATTATATGAAATGTTATTTGATAATACTTTTATTGTATTATATTAAATTTGTAATTATATATAATATAATATAATATAATATAATATAATCATAATTAAAATTATGTGAGTTATTATTTTAGTAATATTATTATATTTTATATCATAATTATGTAATATATTATATAATAATAGTTTTTTTGTATTATATGAAATATAATAATAAATATATATTATATTGTAGTTATATATATATATTATATTATAGTATAATATAATATAATATAGTCGTAATTTTTAACTATCCATAATAATTTAACTTTATAATTTATTAAATGATATTACATTGATTTTAGATCCATCATGATTATTATAATTATAGTTTACCAAACACTCAACTGCTTTTTGTAACAACTATTTTTTCTTTTAGCACAGCTAAAAGTAATTTTTTCAAAATCTACAACAATACTAAACTAAGCCATTGAATGAGTGTATTATGCATAATAAAACTATGTAGAACGGGAACACAGACATAATTTGATTTTCTGATATTTTCGTTAACTATAGAAAATCAAATTTGGGTATACTGATAGTCATATATGAAATAATCTTAATCCTGAGTTATTAGTAGACTCTTGTTTATGGATTCGTGTTTTGTTATTTGCTCGGTACGGATTTTGAGATCCTAAATCCTATTCTTTGTATCTTGAAACATGATGAAATGGATAGCTGAGAATGCTAATATACGAGATGAAATTCATTCCTTCTTCTTTGAAAAAGTAGATAAATAATTCCCTTGAGGGTTGATTCGGTACTTGAATAAGTAACGAGCTCGTATTAATGAATGTGCTTTATGAATATACTATTCATTAGAGAATCAATGGTACTCAAGGATAAAGATGTAATTAGAGAGGTTAATAGATTTTACCTAGCTCTAATTATGAATTATTTATGCAGGATTGATCTATATGTAATAATTATATCGAATGGACACTTTATGTTCTTAGAAGTAAATTATGTCTATAATTTTGAGAGTGTAATTTCAAGTTTTTAGTGGAGTAACTTTTAGAATTAATAGAATTAATTAATTAATTAAAGAGTTTAATTAATTATTAATTTTATTAGAGCTCAGAAATTTAAGTCTATGAGTTCCCGTGTCATCCTTGTACTATTTGCAACATAAGATTAATTGATGGGATTTAAAATCACTTGAAATAAATAATTTGACTATTTAAATAAATTAATTTTGGAAAATACTGTGATAGGACCATAGGAGGTCACACACCTCGGCACAGGGAGGTGTAGGGGGCGTGTGACATTGATATTCACAACACATTCAATTTCTTCAAAAAAACAACCCACAACACTAATTTCATTCAACAAAAATATTCTCAAACATCATAAAATTTCCACCAAACAAATTATTCTAACAACATTCAATATCACAAAACTCAAAAATAATTAACAAAATATACACTAAAATTGTGACGCCTCCCACCCTAGTGGCGGGTCACCAACCTTATACTTCTACTAGTAGGCCGAGTTATAGTCTAATCCATTACTTATTACTAGACTATAATCTCTTTATATTACGTTCATACACAAGTAAATTTTTTTCTTTAACCCTCTGGATCCGATTGAGGGTTATCACTAACATCTTCATCAATGGTCCTAACATACGTCAATCTTCACCGAATGGCTATAGGCTCATTTGTTGCCTCTATTTCGGATCTCAATTGTCGTTGAGAGGTAGTGGCTTCTGCGTCATGTCTTATTATATGGGTATTAGAAAACGGAAATCTCGCCTAACCACTGATAGCCTTATCCTCTCCTCTAGTATTTGGCGCTCACACTGCTTCACCTCAACGCAATATTCTATGTGAGGGCCTGATCCGATCGTGGAACTAGCCGATGTTGGTACTCTTCTATTGGACCTCTCCATATGATCTGACACTACTCCGCCTCACTAAGATTAAAAATCTGATTAGGAGCTAGCACATCCGTCAAGACCCTAGCCATATATGCTACGACCACCTCATCCATTCTCATACTAACACCCTCAGCTTGTAACATAAACTCCCGGGCTTGGGTGTAGGTCACGACTACACTTATCTGGGTTAGTGTCTCTCCACTCGGCTGCGGTGCCGGTTCTGATGGCTTGATCTGGGGAAGGAACTGATATTTCAACATGTGACAAAACTCTTCCCACTCTGCATCTTTGCTATTTCATGCTCATCCAAAGCCTGCCAAAAGATTAGGGCATTGCCCTCTAACAAACTAGCTAGTAGCGTAATCCACTCATCTCGAGCTATATCACGGGCTCGCATCACATACTCTACATGGTGTAGCCAATCCCTAACTCTAGTGGGATGTGAAAGCCCATCATAAAAGGGTGGATTACAGGTTTAGAACCTGGCTACAATTAGACCCATAGTCAAGACACCTCTCCTTGCTTGATGCACAACCTCAGCCGCTATGGGTTCTAGAGCCCTTAATTCCCGATCCATTGGAGGATGACTATGTCTGGCAGGAGTAGTTACCGACCTCTTTGGTTGTCGGAACAACGAGGATAGAAATGTTCTTACCCGTCCCCACAAAGTATTCCCTCGTGAGGTGGACGTTAACCGTGATGAAGGAGGTGACCAATCCATGAGTACCTATTTCGTCTTGCCAAAAGAAATAAACAATTTTTAGTTTTATTTCATAAACTAATTTACCTGGACTGTGCAAAAGCATAGGTGCGAGATTTGTCATGGCAGGAGTAGGAATGCCACTCTGATACCAACTGTGATGCCTCCCGCCCTAGTGGCGGGTTGCCAATCTTATACCACTACTAGTAGGCAGAGTTATAGTCTAATTCATTACTTATTACTAGACTATCATCTCTTTATATAACGTTCATACGCAAGTAAATTTTTTTTTTTTAACCCTTGGGTTCTTAACATGTTCCTAGCATGTTGTTTAATTATACTAATAATTCATCTTGCTAATATTTCATGATTTCGGTCAAGGAATTTATCCCTGAAACTCATCTAATTTATTACAATCCATTGTTCTTTACTAAGACTATAGCATTTCTTTCTTAAAACTAAATACGGAAACTGGTGTTCTATGTTACATTTCTCTACAGCGAAATTTTTCCTAAGCGGGCGAAGTAGACACTACTCCTGTGAACCCATGACATTTTGCCACCTTGCATCAGCCAGTAATCAAACAAAGTACTATATAGCTGGCTATTTACCTTTGTTACCTACACACGAGTAAATTGATGAGCAAATGCCCAGCAAGTATAGACCTGCACACATCTTAAAACTGGTAAAACTACATATAGTGTCACAATGCAGAAATGCACATGTGAAACATGCTTTAAAAACTGCTTTCTGACTTTATGTTCTTACTACTATGGGCCTGGGCCCCTGCTTATTGTCTGGTCTAGCCGGGATCTCATACTTTTTGAGATTTTCTCCCTTGGGAGGGCGATGGCCCGTTAGTCTCTTAACTTTACTGAACTTTGGATTTGCATTTCAAAGTGTTAAAAACTTTACTAAATGATATGTAATGTTTTCTCTACGTGCACATGCTAACATGAGATACATAATACTTCATGCATACCTTAAACCGAGCATTAGGGTAACCATATGTCGCCCTCTACAATCTAGGGCACTAAGCCCTCAAACACTTAAAATCCCATCGACTTAGGAACACAAGCAAATTCATAATTCTAAGTCTAACTATAGTTTACTCGAGTACAGATAAACATATATGTCTATACTTATAAATAATCTGCTAGTATTCATGCTTGCTGAGCGTTCTTCCTTTTTACTTCGGCTTTCATGCCAAAACCCGTTTCATGGAAATCAATATCAACTTCCTATTCTAGTGTCAAATTCCTCATACTTAGATTCCTAAATCTAATTTCAAACTTATTTTTGAACTTTATTCCTCTAAGTCAAACTTTCTAGCTTAAGAGGCAAATTCCTCAAACTTGTGTATCTCAGTTTCTGAACCTCAATCTATTCATTTCTGAGCCTTAGAACTGCTATTCATTCTCAAGAATCGAATTCATAACACATTACTTACTAACTAGGTTTTCTGGAAATTTCAGCAGAGTTTCGCCTAGTTTTTCTTGTTTCCCGAGCTTTCAATAGCTCATTCTAACTTCTGGTTTCGGTACCTGGAGTCAAGATTCATATTCCTTAACACAAATTCCAACATAAAATTGAACAAAAACACATGTTCTTCCTTTACCTAGGGTCACGCATTTTTTTTTTAGTGCAAATCCAACAAAATTTCATTCAATCGTTTTAATACCTACACCTTTAAACTACTATTATGGTGTTCTACAAAACCTTAGTTTTGATTTTTACTTTTGCGAATTTTTCCGAGATGAGTTACTATTCATCTAAAATGAAAAACATAGGATTTCACATGAAAAATCCGAAATCTTATCTCTTGACGTTGGGATTTTCCACTAGAATGCCTCGGGTTATGTTTATACCGAATTAAACGTAAGAAATTTTGGAGAAAACGGTTGATTCCCTTGGGTTTTCCTTAGTTTCTCTCTTTTCTCTGGTCGGTCACACTTAGGAAAAATAGAGCACTTTTGGCTTCTAATTCCTTCTTAGGCCTTTTAAGAACAAAATGAATATTTTATTAATATTTTTCTTATTACTTTCCAACTAAAAGAAAATACTTAATTCTCATAATTAAATTCTACTAATTCTACTTAAGTTTAACACTTAATTTGAGTACTTAATTTGAGTGGTTCTATGTTCCTCAAATTTTTCTTATCGAGACCTAACTTTCCGTTTCTCAAAACGAGTCTCTTTTTGGTACCGATAATTTCACTCCTAGTAAAGGTTCTGTACTGCATTTCTGGACTGTCAAGTACCATGGGTTAAACTTCTCATATGCAACCCAATTCTCTTGGGTATCTCATTAGTCAATTTCTTTTTTTGAAATTTTTATTTTAATCGATCCAGAATTGCCCAAGATGCTTACCCTTGTGGTATTAATTTTTGAACTATTTCTCACTTTAACTAACTCGAAAAAAATCCTATTTCAGGAACTATTGTTATTTTTTTTACTTCTAACATTTCTACTCTTTTTTTAACATGTTATTTGGTCGCATATCAAATATTTTAGTTTTTCATAACTAAAATATATCCGCTAAATCTTTTTACTGATACTTCACTATTCATAACTAATATTTATGAATTTTCTCTATAAAAATATTCGTATTATAAGTTTACACATTTTAGAAAAATTTTACCCTATGCATAAAATTTCAACATAATATTTTCTTGATCAAGTCAAAACTCTACTACTAATTATTTCGGAAAGAATTACGGTCAAATATCGACTGTTCGGATTAGACCTAAATTTTTCCAGTCATTACAAAAACTATGAAATCACTCACATTAAATTATCACTAAACCGGGGTAATCTTTATGGGGAGAGTGGTGACGGTGACGACAGTGGTGGATCGGCGCCGGCCGGAGCAATAGAGGGAGGGTGTGGGTTTCGAATTTTTTTTAGAGACAAAGAGAGGGTTGTGCTAGAGTGATAGAGAGAAAGAAACAAAAAGAGAGAGATTCAGAGGGAGGGGGCTGCTTGAGAGGGGCGGCCGGAGAGGGGCAGCCGGAGAAGGGCGGGGGAAGGTAGAGAAAAAATGGGGAAGAGAGAGAAAGATGATCAGAGAAAATGGGGAAGGGTCAGGGGTGGATAGTTATAATAGGTTTTTAGCGAAGACAATGATCGTCGTTAAAAGAAATAAATTCGTTCCTAAAACTATGAAAACGACCAAGTTCAAGTTTTGTCCAGTAAAATAATAATAAAATTTATATATAGTGACAACAAGCAATTTAGCGACGACATGTTTTAAAAATATAAAAGTTTTGAAAATATCTTTGAACCACCAAATTTCAAATTTTTTTCGGTGAAATTTCTGACTCCTCTTTTTCGGTGAAAATGAATTTTTTAGTGCCAAATTTGTTAATTTCCCGCCCCATAATTGGTTTCTATTTAGTTGTTGTCGCTAAATGTTTTCTGACAAAAAAAAAATGAAATAAATTTTATTTTACGTGCTAATTAGCGATGACATGATGAAAAGTTCCCACTTGTTCCAGGGGTGTCCCTTACACTCTTTACGATAACGTTTAGCAACGACATGTTGTCGCTAATTTCTTTCAAATTAGTGACGACAAAAACATCGCCGCTAAATATGTTGTTTCTTGTAGTGGGGATTTCCACCAAAATCAAACCGAAGACTCAAAGAGGATGAAAGGAGCAAGGGAAGAATCTAGGGTTTTCTAAGAGAAGCAAATGAAAGGGGCGGACACAGTAGTAGAAGCGTCGAGAAAGAAGTAGATGCCAGGGCTCCGTCTCGATGTGACATGACCGAAAGGTGGTAGACCAAAACCAAAAGAAGGAAGCAATTGAGGGCAAAACGATAAAATCAGAGCAAGCACTTCAAAAGATTATAAAGCCCCCGACAGGAGATGAATGAGAGGGGGATAAAAAAGGGCAAAGAGGGTGTTTCACTGTTTTATGTACAGTGAATCCACTTCTTTAGTATATTTATAATGTACATATATGTATAGACGAATTTTCAGCCCAGAAGAGGCCCTGTTTTGTTACTCTACCGCATAATTCGTGCATCAGGTCCCAGCAAAATGTACGTGCATTGGCTGTAATTGGCTTTTTTTTTTTGAAGGATTTTTTTTTTCTGACTTTTGACCGATTGGTTGTTGGCTTTTATTTCTACAATAAATATGCTTTATATTATAAGCCTCCTCCTTTTATTTATTTGATTGTCCTTTAATTAGTTTTCACATTTATTGTTACACCGTGGAAAAAGAATAGTAAAAATTGGTTAGATGAAATCAATACCAAGTAGTTTTTGTACGAGCTGTCATTACTTGGGGAAGGGAAAAAAAAAAAAAAAACTTTAGGACTAACAATTACGTAGTTGTATGTAATATTGTTGTGTGCATGCAGATATACCAGTGACATTACAAACAAGTTATATATAACTGAAGCATTTAATATGAATAAATCGGAATCCACATTATGTAACACAACTTCAGAGAGGGAAAAAAAAAAAAAAAAAACCATTAAAATCATATGCTAATACAATAAATACCATTTATATAGGGATGGTGGGATCAAAAAGTACGACTCAAAATTTATTGTTGTTGGTTGGAAAATTTAAAGAGAAAATGAAACATGCAAAAGCAGCAAAGCCCAAGCTGTGAAAGGACGAAAAATAGAGAAGGCTCAGAACTGTCTTATTTATGATAATAGGGACACTACAAGTGTACATATGCTTCCTTTGTAGGAATACATTATACAATATATATATATATATATATATAATGACTTCCCTAATTAAAGAGGACTCACTATCCAATATGGCATTTGATTTTGATCACCCTAATATAATATAACAACTATTAAGAAAAGCCTGAGTACGATGATGATTATAAAGAATGAAACCCCAGAGAGCTATTGACATATTACTCTTAACAATCCATGTAGAAACACAAATCATATATTTTATATATAGCTACTATTAAGAAGGTACTCATGATGATCAATAATATTGTTGCTGCTTAGTGACCACCACCAAATCCGGCTCCACCGCCACCGCCGAAACCTCCACCTCCACCTCCACCTCCACCGCCACCAAAACCACCGCCACCTAGTCCACCACCAGCTCCGAACCCTGCTCCTGCACCACCACCTACACCACCTCCGCCGCCAAAACCTCCTCCTCCACCACCGCCACCGGCACCACCACCGAGACCTCCACCAGCACCGCCACCAAAGCCTCCACCTGCACCACCACCCACTCCGCCACCTAGGCCTCCACCAGCTCCACCACCGCCACCTAGACCGCCTCCACCACCCGTTCCCCCGCCGGCACCAAACCCACCACCAACTCCACCACCATGGCCACCTCCAATTCCACCACCACCCCCTAGACCACCACCATGGCCACCTCCAATTCCACCACCACCCCCTAGACCACCGCCATGGCCACCACCAAGTCCCCCACCACCTCCTAACCCACCTCCACCGCCAAGCCCACCACCGTGGCCACCACCAAGTCCACCACCGCCTCCAAGTCCACCTCCACCACCAAGCCCACCACCGTGGCCACCACCAAGTCCACCACCGCCTCCAAGTCCACCTCCACCACCAAGCCCACCACCGTGGCCACCACCGAGTCCACCACCGCCACCAAGTCCACCACCACCACCAAGCCCACCTCCACCGCCAAGTCCACCACCACCACCAAGCCCCCCTCCACCGCCTAAGCCACCACCACCACCACCACCGAGCCCACCTCCACCACCTAACCCACCACCACCACCTAAGCCACCTCCACCACCTAAACCACCACCACCACCCAAGCCACCTCCACCACCTAAGCCGCCGCCACCGCCAAGTCCACCACCACCACCGAAACCTCCATGCCCAAAGCCCTTCCTCCCTAGACCAGGCCTATGCAAAGGCGGCCTAAAACGAGGTTTGATAAAATGAGGACGAGGGAACAAGTGCTTGTCCTCTTCAACCTTACTAACTTCAGCCGCAACCAAACCACACACAAGAAAAACGCTTAAGAAATAAGCCACACAACGACCTGAAAAAACCCTCATTGTCGTATAATAATCCTAAGAAAAAACAATAAGATTTATATCAAAGTTATATAATCAGCTCACAAGATGTGAAGGAGTACTTGTGCAAAGAAGAAGTGATGAGATATATATAGAGTGAAAAAAAGAAGAAGGTAATAAATGAAAGAATGGAAAGGAAGGTGTAAATTCACACAACTGTCACGATGGACGTAGTAAATGAGTTTCATCTGTCATTTGTGCACATAATTTATTCCTCCAACCGCCCTCTCTCCTCTCACAGCTCCGACGCGCTCCAACAGATTTAATAACTGTTTCTGCAATAGATTAGGGTTTGACTATTAGGGTCTTTTTCATTTTTCTCAAGACAATTGTTTTTCTAAGCTTTTTCTGTGAAAGTTGGTCAACTTTCGGAGTTGGTTTTTTCAAGTTCCAAGCTGACAATTCATGAAGAAACATTAAAAATCGGATCAAAATCCACAAATATTTGATTTGAATATGATCAATTTGTTTTGAGCAATTGGTAGAAGATTACTATAATGTGATCTCATTTAATATTGTTGTAGCTTTCATCTGATGCCATTAATGAAGCAAACAAACAATGTCCTCCCGGCAACATTTTCTCTCTCTATATGATCTCTATTTCTATCTCTATCTCATAGTTCTCATCTATGTAGCTGATATTGAAGACGAAAAATATAATGCAGCTAGAATTAGATAGCATTGCGTATATATAATCATATTCTTTCTCTCAGTTAATAATTTAGATTTAGATATTAATAAACTGAACAAAATAAAAAGTGATCATTTATGTACCGTGCCCTACATACTGATGATCAACCTCTCGAACTTAACTATTTCAGCGATATTGTTGTACAGTCGACAAAAAATTTAGAAACAAAACGCTTAACAATCCATCCAATATAATTAACACAAGATTTCAGCGAATATAATTAAAGTAATAGAATGAAAGAACACTGTCGACACATACATGTCATTACAAGCATATACATGTGTGTGTGTGTGTGTGTGTGTGAGTGTGAGGGCGTATTATCTTTCAGAAGAAGATCCGTGCGTGTACTGCATATTTTCATGTATTTTTATATGCTAGTGCTTTTCATTCTCACTAGTACCAAGAGTAGATACGACGACGGATTTAGAAACCATGTTTAATCAGTTTTGTCAAAAACATACAACGATGGTTTTTAAAGGTCATTTAAATACGCATGAAACACCATATGAATTCAGGGAGGGTATATTAAGCGATGGTTTCTGTACAAACCGCTGTGAAATGTGCCAAAGGTTTTCACGGATCAAATATTAAGTCCTTTTTTTTTTTTTTTTTTTTTTTTTTTTTTTTTTTTTAAAGAAGATCACGCAAGCAGAAAGCCTATTCCTTGCTCAAATAAAAATTTTACTAAACAAAAAAAAAAAAGGACTTTTGAAAACTATTTTAACAATTAAAAAAAAAACTATCATATTTTACCGAACAACACAAATAACAATTTTGAAATAAATATATTACGAATCCTCCTTGTATATAATCTTCAATATACGTATGACATAAATTTTCCCAAAATGGTAATTAAGTAAAGTTTCTCTGTAAAATCTAACTAATTAAAAATACTAAAATACGAAAAAAAAAAAAAAACTTAGATATATCCAAATATAAAAAAGGTCTTACAAAGAATTAAAATGTTTAAGGATTCTCAAAGTGCTCTGATTCTGATGGTCATAGTGATGGAAGCAAACATGGTGCAGTAGGCTCATAGGGGTGATAACATGCGTGGTTGTCGGGGTCACAGAGGTGGCGGCAATGGCAAGGTTGAGGGAGTGAGGAGTGTGGATTTGAGGAAAATCGGGATATAGACAAAAATTTTAACATTTGAGAGGGGAAGAAAATTAGAGAGGGAAATTTAGAGCAAGAGAGGGAGGATTTGAGAGAAAAATTCAGAAGATGGAGAATGGAAGAGAGTACTCAACATTATAGAAATTAGGGGAGAAACTTTGAAAATTTTTTAGAAAAAAGTTACGCGAGAAAGAGCTTGAAAACTTTCTTTCCTTTATATATATATATATATATATATATATATATATATATATATATATATATTAGGCAACAGTTTTCATTTTTGAAAACTTTCATCTAATGTACACATACGACTTTCAAAACACTGAAATCTCCATGCCTCATTCTTTTAGTATGTTAAACGATATAATAGGTGTCATTAAATAGGGTATGAGATGGCGGAGAGTGTTTAGGTCAGTTGGGGTCCGGTAAATCCAAAGGGTATGAGATGGCGGAGAGTGTACATATGTAAGTATTTCACTCGTTAGTGGTGGTTCTAATATGGCCAAAACACTTAACATGCCTTTAAAGTAGATGACTATGGTAAAATCTCCAACGGTATTGCGGTTCGCTTAGGCCAAAATCAAGCTGAAGAACACATGTTCTAGGATCCTCTTTGTTGCCAAAATCATAAAAACACTCCTACAAAATGTTAGAAAATCCAAAAAAATAATAATGAAGAGCTTCATGAATGAAGAATGGGGGGAGGAACGATCACGTAATTGATAGAGGAGTGACTTGAGGGTGGATAAGGCTTTTTGATGAAGAAGGGCTCCAAAGGCAGCTTTCGAGCTGCTTTGGAGGCTTTGAGTATGTAGTTTTGATGGTGGATAAGACGCTGATGGAGGAAAGTGATACGGAGGAGTTTAGTGAAAGAGAGCTCCGAATGCAAATGTAGGTGGGTCCGAGAGCGTAAAGACCGTTTGGGGCACTCATTTCGACGGTGGATGAGAGTGACTCCAAGGTTGAAAGCTTGAAAACTTCCGGGAAAGTATAAAAGAAACTCTTGAATCACTCAGATGATGGTGGAAACGGATTTGGAAAGTATTCTTGAGGAGTTTCTAAGGAGGTCAACACTTAAAAAGTTTGATGTTCCTCAAGAACTTAAAGAAGACTCTAAGTCATTGTAGCAAAAAAGTTAAAGGGAGATGATCTCTTAAGAGTTTCAGCACTCTTTTCATTTAGAGGAAGGCCATCAGATGTCATTTTTAGTTTGACAAAGAGATGGTTCGGAAATGGAATGGAAAGTGTTAGCGTTTATGCCCTTAGGAATAAATGTAATAATTTTCTTCGAGACATTTTGACTATTAATAAAGATTTGTTTATTTCATATATCTATGTATTGTCCTCTTTATGTTCATAATAGTTGAATGTATGATAAGCAAACCGAAAAGTCCGAGACCATTTCTAAATCTTTGGATCATGCATGTAATGTGTAGAACATGCGGAAGACAAGAATCTAAAGATGATAGTCTAAATCTTATGATCCATAATCGAGGGAATAAAGTTGGGCGCTTTATTCATGTTAAGATTGTTATGTTGTCTACTTCCTAACGGAGACGGCTTGTCTTGGTCGTCGGAGGTAGGACTCCATGGGTAGAGACATTGATATAGTTTCTAATGGTGAAATCTATATTGGATCGAACCAAAGATGAATTGTTTTAATTAATAATTCTGTTTGAATAAAACAATTCACTTTTGACGAATTATACTTAATCCTGAGATGGATGATGAACCCGTATACTTGACTTGTATCCTTTGATGTACTAAAGGGAGACATCCTGACATTATGTAAAGGTACGCTTGCCGGTACATTGGGGGTATGACTGTGTATGTAGATTCGTTATTCATATAGTGGAATCCATAGCTCCTATAAAGAGTCAATGATATCCTCTTATGCATTATCAGTGGATTGGAAAATACGAGCGCTCGGCCATTAGACTACTCTGTGTTATCAAATGGTTTACTATTTGTAATAGTATGAATAGTGTTTTTCCAATGGTTTGATAATGGAACATAAGATAAATGTAATCGGGAAGGTAAAACAGAACTTGACCTCAAGTCGATTATGGATATCTTATGGGATGATATACTAATATATGAGTCATGGACTAGAGCTAATCAGAGCTTTGTAAATATACTATATAAATCGAGAGTGCAGCTCTAGGCTTTTAGTGGAATAGCGCTAGAGTTTAATAATCATGAGACGGACTTGTTGGTTTACAAGTAGCGTTGTGATTATAGGAGCTTGATTTATATATGTCCATCGGGTCCCTTTGCTAGCTCACATAATTTCCTGTAACAATACGGTGTATTTCCTACATATTGGTAACTTGTGTTATTTCCGCAAAAGAGGTTCAAAGTTAATTCATGAGTGATTTATCGGGTGAATTAATTGATAAATTGATTCTAGATAAATTGGTTGAATTATTGTTTTAAGAGTTGTTTAATATGAGAAGACTATTATATAACTGTTTTGATCAGGCAATTTCTCTATTGGGTTGCTTGAATCAAAACTGAGGCTCTATGCAAGTTTACCATGTTGAAAAACTAGAAAAACAACTTTCATCGATCAAAAATGATGGAGGCGTCGACGGTCGGGTGGGTAGACCGGTCACAGAAAAATGAATCAACCGGTCCGGTCGACCGGTGGGTAGACCAGTTTGTGAAGGACAGGTCGACCGGTGAGTTATAACGTCTCTGTCTCCGGTCAACCGGTTGTAACGCGTAACGCGTGCTGATGTGGCAAAATCGACTCTGGGTGCGATTAAATCTTTGTGAAACCTAATTGTTACAGAAGTATGACTTCCTAAACAGTATAAATAGCCTATTAAGTCACATTACTCAAGAGATGACTTGAGAGATTTTTTGGAGGGTATTGATAAGAGATTCCAAGAGGAAAAATTGTTTAATTATCAAGAACAATTTTTCTTTGGCTCTCTTGTGATTGGAAGGAGATTAAGAATACCAAGAGGAGATTAAACGAAGTGTACCCACCCGCACACCGACCGTGGAAACGAGAATAGCAAAGAAGACCAGTTGGTTGAGGCTCTTCCGGTTGCTGTTTGGAACGCTTTGATCTGTCAGACGTGCTGTTTCCTGAAATCTCAAAAGGTATAATTTAGATCTTTAGTATTTATGTTATATAGCATCATGAACATGTTCTTGTTTGGCTTTGACGTTGATTAAAATTTTTAAATTCCGCTGCGCACTCGATGCCATTATTTTCCAACAATATTGTTAGCGTTTATGCCCTTAGGAATAAATGTAACAATTTTCTTCGAGACATTTTGACTATTAATAAAGACTTGTTTATTTCATATATCTACGTATTGTCTTCTTTATGTTCATAATAGTTGAATGTATGATAAGCAAACAGAAAGTCTGAGATTGTCATTCTAAATCTTTAGATCATGCATGTACTGTGAAGAACATGCGGAAGACAAGAATCTAAAGATGATAGTCTAAATCTTATGATCCACAATCGAGGGAATAAAATTGGGCGCTTTATTCATGTTAAGATTGTTATGTTGTCTACTTCCTAACGAAGACGGCTTGTCTTGGTCGTCGGAGGTGGGACTCCATGGGTAGAGACATTGATATAGTTTCTAATGGTGAAATCTATATTGGATCGGACCAAAGATGAATTGTTTTAATTAATAATTCTGTTTGAATAAAACAATGCACTTTTGACGAATTATATGTTGTCATCTTAATCTTGAGATGGATGATGAACCCGTATACTTGACTTGTATCCTTTGATGTACTAAAGGGAGACATCCTGACATTATGTAAAGGTACGCTTGCCGGTACATTGAGGGTATGACTCATGTATGCGTAGATTCGTTATTCATACATAGTGGAATCCATAGCTCCTATAAAGAGTCAATGATATCCTCTTATGCATTATCAGTGGATTGGAAAATACGAGCGCTCGGCTATTAGACTACTCTGTGTTATCTAATGGTTTACTGTTTGTAATAGTATGAATAGTGTTTTTCCAATGGTTTGATAATGGAACATAAGATAAATGTAATCGGGAAGGTAAAACGGAACTTGACCTCAAGTCGATTATGGATATCCTATGGGGATGATATACTAATATATTGAGTCATGGACTAGAGTTAATTAGAGCTTTGTAAATACGCTATATAAATCGAAAGTGCAACTCTAGGCTTTTAGTGGAATAGCGCTAGAGTTTTATAATCATGAGACGGACTTGTTGGTTTACAAGTAGCGTTGTGATTATAGGAGCTTGATTTATATATGTCCATCGGGTCCCTTTGCTAGCTCACATAATTTCCTGTAACGATACGATGTATTTCCTACATATTAGTAACTTGTGTTATTTTCGTAAAAGAGGTTCAAAGTAAATTCATGAGTGATTTATCGGGTGAATTAATTGATAAATTGATTCTAGATAAATTGGTTGAATTATTGTTTTAAGAGTTGTTTAATATGGGAAGACTATTATATAACTGTTTTGACCAGGCAATTTCTCTATTGGGTTGCTTGAATCAAAACTGAGGCTCTATGCAAGTTTCCCATGTTGAAAAACTAGAAAACAACTTTCGTCAGTGCAGACAGGTTGACCGGTGGGTAGACCGGTCACAGGTCGACCGGTCCGGTTGACCGGTCCGGTTGACCGGTGGGTAGACCGGTTTGTGAAAGACAGGTCGATCGGTGAGTTATAACGTCTCTGTCTCCGGTCGACCGGTTGTAACGCGTAACGCGTGCTGATGTGGCAAAATCGACTCTGGGTGTGATTAAATCTTTGGGAATCCTAATTGTTACGGAAGTATGACTTCCTAAACAGTATAAATAGCCTATTAAGTCACATTACTCAATAGATCACTTGAGAGACCTTTCGGAGGCTATTGATAAGAGATTCCAAGAGGAAAAATTGTTTAATTATCAAGAATAATTTTTCTTTGGCTCTCTTGTGATTGGAAGGAGATTAAGAATACCAAGAGGAGATTAAATGAAGTGTGCCCACCCGCACACCGATCGTGGAAACGAGAATAGCAAAGAAGACCAGTTGGTTGAGGCTCTTCCGTTCTTCTTTGTTTGGAACGCTTTGATCCGTCGACGTCTTTGTTTCCCGAAATCTCAAAAGGCATGATTTAGATCTTTGGTATTTATGTTATATAGCATCATGAACATGTTCTTGTTTGGCTTTGACGTTGATTAAATTTTTTAAATTCATTGCACTCAATGCCATTATTTTCCAACAATTGGTATCGAGCCATGTTATTTGTTCATGATTATGCTATGTACATAGATTTGTGATCTAAAAATATCTCTTTTATGCTTGAATTGATATTTTAGAGAGATGGCACTCTAGGGTTTCTATATTATGTTGTTGTCATGAATATATGGTGAATGAATGATTAAATAATTATTATTGGTTGTCATTTATGAATTATCAATGATTATTTATTGTTTAATTTTTACCGGTTATGGTTCCTTAGAGTTTAGAATGGTTGTATAGGAATTTGTTCTTTGCAATGTAATTAGATATGCGGCCTATCATCGCCGTTAGGGTTTATTTTATTTTCTCTAGTAGAAATTTTGTAAACCGGAAAACGGTATAGGAATTTTTATGTAAAATTCTTGGAGGAGATTGAAGATGAAGGAGATGAAGGTATCTAATTTTTCCTTGGTTTATAAAATTGTTTTGTGTTTTTTGAATAAATTGAAAAACTGCTTTGATTTCTGAAAATCTGGGTTACTGTCGCACGGGCACTGGTCGACCGGTTAGTGTAAGGCGGTCGACCGGTAGAGTATAACTACTCTGTCTCCGGTCGACCAGACCTAACGGGACAGTATACGATTTTGCAGTTTTTTGAGATTTTTTGAAGAAAACAAGGAAAATAATTTTATGATAACTAGAATTAGATTGTGATGAAGAATTCAAGGACAACCGGGAAGATTCAAGATGAAGAATCGATATATGTTTCGATTATTCTTTGTAATCTTTAATTTCTTTCTTTTCTCTAAGATGGAACCATAATATTACGGTTATTATTATTATTATACTTGTTGCCTAGCTTAATTGCTTTGTATGATTGCATATAATATGATTTGCTATATATGTGATAACATGACATATAGAATAGAGAGTGCCGCTCATTAAAATTGTTCATGCATATTTCTTAACATAAAACCTTGTTTTCCCAAAGATTGAGTGGGTGAGGGTTTTTTGAAGAAAAGACCCATGGCCTCCATCGTTGGTCCGCAGGTAACACATGGTGATACCGACCCCTAGGAAGGGATTCATTATGTACCGGTGTGGATCTCCGAGAGGATAATTTATTTGAGCATATTTTTATGGTTGTACACCCCTAGGTGACAATTGTAATATATGGATCAAATAGTTGAGACGATGGTTATACACTCAAGATTAATTTAATTATTAATCTCCCCTAGGAGCTCTGCTAATTAAATTAATGGCCAAAGAAAACGATTACCAATATATGCTGGATAGAGATTGATCCGGATGGTATATATTGATCGGAAGGGATCCGTGTTCCCAATTATGGATTTGACCGGGTCCCATGGAAAATATAAATTACAACCAAAATCGAATAAATAAATAATTACAATAATTATTTTCTTCCATTACATCAACGGGTCTTCGATTCTTGAACTCTTCATTCTTTGGCTTCGTTCTTCGTCTTCGGATTAGGTATGTTCTTTTACTCCAAAACGCTTCTGGAAACTTGCACAGTTCGGATTCAAAATCCTAATGGGCCAATGGGTCTAAATGTTTTTTTTTCGGTTAAAAATAATTTACCCATAATTTTCTTCTATCAAGAAAATTACTAAATTATTTTAGCCAACTGAAACTAATAAAATCATATAATAATACATGTTACCATATATATCTGATATACAAAGTTATAACGTTTATAACGTGTATATATATATATATATATATATATATATATAATATAACTTATATGTCATTTAGGATCATTACACGGATCCAATCCGTGTAACATGCACAGCAGTGCATGTTTCATTATGGGTCCATAAGGTAAGCAGCCCAACAATTATTCACTAAGGCTTGATCTCATCCATGGCCTTATGTTATTGTGGGCTTAGACTGTGCTTTTGAAAAGAAATTTGCAGCAATCTACAATTGCATCCAGCGCGGGAAGAGTTCGCAAGGAGGTAGGACAGCGGCGGCTAGGGTTTTTCATGCTACGCAGCTTTTTGTTTCTCCGCCAATTCATGTTGATAATCTCGTCATGCTATAGGATGCTCTACCTTAGAATTATAATAATTCCTAATCCCCAAATAAAATTACAAATAATTTTGATAGAACGAATTTAATGAGATCCATGGAACCATATAACTAACGACCAAATCCATCATCATGAATCAAATATAAACATCCATAAATGTAAGTGTCTACCCATCACATACATACATAATTAAATATCACATATTTAATATTGATTATCAAATAATCAGAGCATAAATTAATATAGTCTATAGACTGCTCTGATACCAATTGTTGGTTGCCGAATCGAATTCGGTGGCGGAAGCGCAGCGGAAAGGCGGATTGTATATAACAAAAATTTTCATAAAACCTTTGAGATACTCTATAGATTATATTAATTTATGCACGAATAAATTAATCTCATTAATTCATTTATTAAGAACTCAATTCAGAAAAATACCTGGAGGCTGACTCGGTTGATAACTTGAGTTCTTTGACCTCGAACAATCCTTGCTCCAAAGCTTTGTGTTTAGAAAACCAATGTCTTCCACGTCAATTCGTAGAATCTACGAAGACGTGTGTGTGGGCACACATGAGACAAAACGGATTACAATAAACACTCGAATTTTCACAAACACCAACGCATGCACGATGTGGAATTTTTGGAGAAAAAATTTTCCTTCCTCTCTACTTGAGAAATTCGGCCAGCCTTAACATTTAGGGCTGAAAAAATTGTTTCAAATTTTCTATAGAGAAATTTCGGCCACCTCTAAAATTAGGGCAAAAAACTATTCCAAAAATTGTCTCAAAAAATAGTATTTATAGAGTAGAAGTCAAACTTCTAGAAAGAATCAAATCGTTATCTCTAAGATAAAGCTTGTTAATTATCTCCTATTTGAATTTTAAACAAAATCTCCTATTCCCTTATCCCTTAGTGTGGCTGGCCAAGATGGGGACTCTCACCCCTGTGTGGCGCCAATACTAGATAGGGAAGGAAGAGAAAATTATCCTTTATCCTTTAGTCCAATTTTATTTCAAATTCAAATTCGAATTTAAGTCAAACTTAAATTAATTTGAATTCTAAATTGAACAACTTATCAAATAAGTTTAAATGGATAAATCTAGATGTGTTCAAATTCAAATTTAAATAATCACATTATTTAAATAATAATTAATTCTCAATTAATTATTTCCGAGTGTTTAATTTTAGAATTCCGTAATTCTAAAATTTCCATTTTGTCCTTTGTGTCTAGCAGAATTATTAGGACGACGCGGGGACTAATGGACCTATAATCCCGAGCTCCAATAAAATTAATAATCAATTAAACACTTTAATTAATTAATTAATTAATTCTATTAATTCCTATAGTTACTCCACTATAAACTTGGAATTGCACTCTCAAAATTATAGATATAAATTACTTATAAACTGTGAAGTGTCCATTTGATATAGTCATTGCATATAGACCAATCCTCCATAAATAATTCATAATTAGAGGCAGGTAGAATCTGTTAACCTCTCTAATTATATCTTTATCCTTGAGTACCATTGATTCTCCAATGGACAGTGATTCATAAAACATATTCATGAATCGAAGCTCCTACTGGTCCAAGTACCGAATCAACCCTCAAGAGAATTATTTATCTACTTCTTTCTCAAGAAGGAATGGATTCCATCTCGTATAATAACATTCCCAAATACTACTTCATCATGTCTCCAAAATACAAGGAATAGGATTCGTGGTCTCGAATCCGTACCGAGTAAATCAAAAGACACAAATCCATAAATAGGAGTTTGTTAATAACTCAGGATTAAGATCATTCTATATATGACCATCGATAGACTCAATTAGAATTTCTATACTTAATGGAAATTATTAGAAATTCATGTTGTGTCTGTGTCCTTATTCCACATAATCTCATTATGCGAAATACACTCATTCAATATCTCACCATATTAACAGTGTGGATAACACCGTTCCATTCTAAATGGGAATGACATGTATTAATAATGTTTTAATTTAAAGATTCCGAACTTTAATTAAATTCATTATGAACATTGCTTTTTGATTATTATTCTTTAACATTATCCTCTTGTATATAACACTTATATACAATGTTTAAGGTTACATAAATAATCATGGAATTTTCATTGATATTCATAAAATATTCATAAATATATGCACATAAAATAATGAATAAACTCTTTTATTAAATAAATAATAAATATCCTATTATATCTCATGCTTCTAGGACACCATTCCCAACAAATATATCGTTGCCAATTAGGATGCTCTACAAAACTAAGTGGTTGATCTAAAGCAGCTATCATTCGCGCAACTTTCATACGATTTACTTGCGGATCGTATTTCCAAGTGGTTAGACCACCGGTTGCGCGATCAAAAGATAATTGTATTTGGCGGAGTTCGGGTCCGCTAGATTGGCTAAGCTTTTGAAGACACTTTTCAGAATGTCATCTCAAGTGTGTGGTGCCGTAAATAGTGTCACCTTATAATTTAGATAAACAATATTTACACTGAGCTATATGTTTAGTGTTACCTTCATTATCCACCTCGTCAATTATGTCGAAGTGATCTCAAGCTGTCGAGGTACGCTTGCATTTCCTCCTGGAGGTTGCAACACTGGTCGATGTAGACGTAGACACAGTTGCACTCGCCACTTCTCCGCGCCCACCACCACTATTGCGACCACGACCCCCAATACGTCCACCATGGCTCGGATTAGTAGATTCCTACGTAACAAACTCATTAGTGGGAAATTGCCCTTCTTCTACATTGTGTTGGGCATCAACGGGAATACCACTATAACCAAAAGGATCCATTATAAAAAATAAGATGGATTTGAGAGAGAGAGAGAGAGAGCTTTAGGATAATGTGATAATTTTTAGAAAAATTGTGAGAGAGATTGAGAGAGATTGAGAGAAATTGAGAGAGATTGAGAGGGATTGAGAGAGTTTGAGTGAGAAAAATGTGTGGGGCATGAGGGTATTTATAGGGAAATTTTGAGGTTAAAAAATGATTTTTTTTCAAAAAAAATTGGGATAAACGGCTATTTTTTGAAATTCGAGCAGTCGGGCACTCAGGCAGTTTCGGGCAATTCGGGTTTTCAGGCAGAATTTGGGCAAAATTCAAAAAACTAGCTATTCGGGTAATTCGGGCAGTCGGGCACCTTGGGCAAGTCGGGGTTTTGGGAAAAATTTGGGCAAAAATTCAAAAAACTAGCCCTTTTTTGGTAATTCGGACAGTTAGGCACCTCGGGTTTTCGGGTAGAATTCGGGCAAAATTCAAAAAAGTAGCCATTATGTGCATTCGGGCAGTTTTCAGGCAGGTGGTTTCGGGCATTTTTCGGGCACTTCGGGCGCATAGAATTTTCATGCATTTTTCGGGTCGGGCAATTTGGGCATGGTCGGAAAAATTCAAAAAATCCTGGCGGATGGCAGTAAACGGCGATTAGATGGTGGCAGGTAAAGAGTCAATGCAAAATTTAGACTGTCTGAATCCGAACCCAAAAATCTACCTTAGGGTGGGAAATGGGCTTGCCCGCCCGAGCCCAAAAAAATTTGGGTTTCGGGCATCCGCCGACCCGAACTTCCAGCATCAAGCTGCGTAATTATCTCGTAAATTTTTGCCTCTTTCACAGATCTGGACGCATAACAGGCTAGGCCCATTAACTTTCAGCCCAATAATAATGACGTCGTCCCAAGAAATTTCCGACTCGTCCAATTCGTCTTCCTTCCAGCACTCAGGGTCGTATAGATCATACATTCTCTCTCTCTCTCTCTCTCTAAGATGGACTTCCACAGATTCTACCTGCTGTTCATCTTGTCGCTGCTCTGCTCACAAGCTAGGGTTTGATTTCTCTCTCCGATCACTCATTTTGTTAACTCCCAACTCTTCCGTTGTAGATTCTCGATCTGATTATCTCCTTCTTTGATTTCGATTTCAATTTGATTCAGACCGAAAGTTCTGGATCTGTTTTCTTCATCGACGGCTCTTCTCAGCAGTTTTTCCGCAAATCATCTGACGATGTCGTCAAGGTAATATTTTGCCCCAATTGCTTCTCCTTTTCAATTTATAGCGTGTACAGAATTCACTTCAAGAAAATTTATGTAGAACTGTGAATTTTCTGGTATAAATACATAGTAGATTCTTAAATGGCTGTTATTACATTAGTTGATTTTCACTTTTAGCATTTATATCAAAATGATGGGGGTTTTCAACATGATTTGTAAAACCCAAAGAATAGGTGCAATATTCCCGAAAATATAGGGTAGAAGTACACAACTTTTTGATAAAACACGGGGATATTTTTGTTGTTCTCTCTTGTATTTACGTATTGGATCGAAATTACAGAGCTTGTAACTTTTGCGGCGGTTGTTATAAGCTAGTTGATACTAGATCAAATTTTCGATTAAGATATTTCTACAACTCTTTCACCATTGAGAAAAGGGTTGTTTCCTGGATGCGTTGTAGTTATGCTCACCATTATTCTTGTGTGTAGAACTTGTACTGAACAGAAATGAGTGATTTTCATCTTAGGTTGAACGAATTACCTATTAGTTTTTCTTGTCTCGGATTGTAACTAACGTTTGTACTTGGTGATTAACTTGTGATGATTCTAGAGTTTCTTTTGTCTCCGTCTTTCTGATATATCATAGTCATGATCGAATTCTGTCGAATGAGGCTTCCCTAGTATACATTTGTCTTTGCTTTTTATATTTATCGTGTAATCTTGCACAGCTTGCTGCCTCAACACGATTTCTTATCACCAAGTTTTGACTTTTACAGCCAATTGACTCAATTGTGGACACAGAAGCTGGTGCTGCGATCTCAATCTTGCTTGGATTTGCACCACCTTCTACACTTTCTGCAGCCAGCTCGTCTAAGGTTAATTCTGATGAGAAAATTAGTTTCCTGATGTTCCCCATCTTTAAATTGTTAGAATTGGTTCCTGATAATGGCTTTTTTGTCTTTCTTTCTCTCTTTTTTTTTTTTTTTTTTTTTTTTTTTCATTTGGCAGTTGAATCAAGTTCTTGTGCCTAATCCTTTCAATAGGCCTCGTGCCGTTTTCATGCTGGAAATTAGAGGAGTTGATGGTCTCTGCATTTTACTATGTTAGCATTTAATTTATTTTCCCAATTTTAACAGTAGAGCTAGTATTGAAGTGAATATTTGGCACATGCAGATTCTAAACTATTGGCAAAAGATGATGCCATCTTCAGTAATGCCCTTAGGAGTAAGATTTTTATCAGGTCGAAGAAGGCTGAGATTCAACTTCCAGGTACTTCACGACATTGATAAAGGATAGATTACAATATGTAAATGATGAATTGTATTTTTTTTTCCTATTGTCTAATATATTTGGAATTTGACAATATATTGATTTGCTACAGACGAAGATGAATTAGTTGTGGTCTCTTTGGATGAACCATTGGCAGATTTCAACGACAAAGAACTTGGAAATTTTGTGCGTGCTTACACACAGTATTTTTGCTCTCTCTCTCTCTCTCTCTCTCTCTGTTGTTTTGTTTCATTTCCACTTTTCATTTACACGATTCATGACAATGTATATGGCGTTTTGGTTTCATGCTATTATAGGCATCTTGGATTGGTGGAACCTATCTCTCTGAAAATGAGGAACCACTGAACGGAGAGTTGATCATTCCCTTGGCCACTGGTGCTAACATGAAGCTTCATATGTCAAAGGTGATATTCCTGATTGCTGATAAAGTTTTTGTGTCCAAGTAGAATAGTATTTCTTTCTTTATGTCTCTTAAATTGATCTTTGCCATTTTAATTTAAGGATAATATTCTTTTTTTTTTTTTTTCTTTTTTTTCTTGTTTTACAGAAAGCAGACAGGGAATTCACTTTGAGTGTTCTGTCTCTAGTCCGCAATTCTAGGAGAGCAATAGAGATGCATGAAGATATATCTCACGGTTTGCGCTATCCAGCTGAGTTGTTGACGGGCTCTTTTGATGGCATCAAGGTAATACATCTTCTTTCTCTCTCTCTCTCTTTTACTCTTCTTCAAAGCTTGATAGTTTTCTTATATCTCATGACTGATTAGTATCTATGTATTTCTTCATGCTGGTATATTTTTTTTAATCTAGTTCTTCAAATGTTTTCGCAATCATGGTAATAGGTTTTGCAAGAGCAATATGGACCTGAAGTTGCTGAACTAGGAATGGACGTACTACTTGCTACATTCTCCAAGTTGTACGCTGCGTTGGAAGCCACATACAAAGGTTGGTTCTCTTATTGGGATGTTATTATGTTGTCTGACATTCTAGCTTTTATCTTTGTCGTTTGCCTGAGGTCCTTGAATAAGCATTGAGATAAATGTGTTGCATGTGAAACTGCCTTACATTAGGAATCATCGGTCTCATTTCCCTTATTTGATTTGAGAGTAACAGTCACTTCTTTAAAAATTGTGGCTGAAATATGTATCAGATAACTTCCATGTATTGGGTATTAGTTGCTGCAACTATTACAATTTTTTTTTTCTTTTTTTTTGAGAATCAATAGTTCTATTTTCTTAGTCCAACTTTTTTTTGTAGAAAGTTTTTTTTCTCTCTTCCTGTCCCACAATTCGTAGCAAATTGATGGCAGGTCAAATAGTTGGAGTTATCTTTTGCTATGGTACTGAAGCTTCTCCAGAGTCGGGCAAGATGATGGATGTGGTGTTTGCCCCTCAGCGATCTGTGCGTTGGCTGGAAGAAACAAAAGCCTCAGATGAAGCGACTTTAAATGTATTGTTGGTTAGACGGACCCTTGCTTGGATCACAGGAATTATACTTGTCATTGCGACACTCTTGGGGGTAAGATTATACATCGACAGACACTTATTGATACATTTAAGACGGGAATGAATTTGGAAGTAAATGAAACAAAACAAAAGAGCCTAATTGTATTTTGTGAACTTAAGGCTTTGTTTGGTAAGAAGAAAGAAAATAGGGAGAAGAAATGGTATATGATCCAGTGAGGAAAATAAAGCGGAAAGAGAGGACCATTTTTATTGTATTTGGTATGGATTCCCTCCCTTTATTGCCTATATTGGGAGAGATGAAAATTGTGGCTCTTTGAAGAATTTGAGATCCTTCACCCTATCTATTCCCTCGTCTTTTCTTTTCTTTTCTTTTCTTTTTTTTCCCCTTACTCTTATCAAAGGTCCTAAAATTCTGTCAATGATCCCTTTACCCCTCTCCCTCATTCCATTTTTTCCTCCGACCAAACAAGCTCTAAATTGGAAGTAACAGATTTATCTAAAAACATTCACCAATCAAAATGTTATTTACTGATTTGAAGTTTATTAATTCCGCACAATAAAACTAGTCACGATTATTTTCTTTTTTCTTCTGTGCAGATTTACTTCCTTTTGAATATGCCCCTCACGAGGGATACCCTTCTCTATTCAAATGTCAAGCTTGACTAAGCCTTATGGAGCTACCTACATCAGTGATGAATTGTCAGAAGACGGCCAGGTTGCCTTCGGGTTAAGTAGATTTGCTTTCTGAATATACGTCGCATGCATGTCGAGTTTAGCATTGTTTATATGAAAACTGCTTATTATTTCTTTGGTATTAAACAGAGGTAGCTCTTAGGTAATCTGAGTTTTCTCGTCCAGGCACTGGTGGCCAAGATCAATTCCGGAATTTTCTTTAGTGGAAAGCTTTTTGATAGCCACATTTTCTTTTTTTTGAATGTAAAGCATGGGACTGGGCACATGGATGGGGAAGAACTTCGTGTGCTGATCTGATAATAATGGTCATGAAAGGAGGGTCTACCGTGATTGTATTTGTTCATTAGATTTTAATACGTTATGTATTTTCCGAGCTCTAAATAATGAAAACGCATTTGAATATTATTTTTCCGGTTACCATTGTATTGTCTTGTTTTAGAAATAAAACATTTTTTAGGAAAATTTCTTGATGACATTTTTTAAGAAAGAACAGAACGCTTCAAGAGATGGCTTGTGTTATGTTGAATTCAAAACGCTTATCATACAGATTATTGGCAGAAGCAGTTCATACTGCATGTCACACGGTGAATTGAGTTTATTTCAGATCAGGAACAAGAAACACTGCATATGTGATATGGAAGGGAAGGAAGCCAAATCTCAGTTACTTTCATGTTTTTGAAAGTGTGTTATATTCTAAATGATCGGGAACAAAGAGGAAAGCTTGATGCGAAAAGTGATGAAGGAGTTTTCCTGGGATACTCTTCTACTAGTCGTGCATATAGGGTCTACAACAAAAGGACTCAAATGATTATGGAATCAATAAATGTGGTAATTGATGACTTCAATGATGAATCAGAGAGACCTACAAATGATGAGATATACAAGTCTACTGAAGAAGATGACAAGATGTTTGAAGAATGGCATGTAGAGGACAGTACTTCAGATAGTGTTGCTAATGATGTTGGGACATCATCTGAGACACAGATGCCAGAGCAAGAGGTAGAAGCTCTAGATGTAGCTGATCAGAATACCAGATAACCGTCATCCAGAATCAAAAGGAATCATCCAGTTGAGGAAGTAATTAGCAGAATAGATGATGGAATACGCACCAGAGACAAGCCAAGAATTAACTACCGTGACATGGTTATGTATGTTTGCTAAACTTCTCCAATCAAACCGAAGAACGTTAAGGAAGCTCTATTAGATGAATACTGGATAAATGTAATGCAGGAAGAGCTAGAACAATTTGTGAGAAATGATGTGTGGTCCTTAGTACCCAGACCAAAGGATTCCAATGTTATTGGAACCAAGTAGATTTTCAAGAATAAAACAGATAAAAATGGAAATATCACTAGAAATAAGGCTCGACTTGTAGCTTAGGGTTACACTCAGATTGAAGGGATTGATTTTGGTGAGACATTTGCTCCAGTAGCACGACTTGATTCCATTTGATTATTGCTGGCCATCGCTTGCTTGATGAGATTCAGGTTACACCAAATGGACGTGAAAAGTGTTTTTCTAAGTGGGTTCTTGAATGAGGAAGCTTTTGTGGAACAACCAAAGGGTTTCGAGGATCCAGAATATCCAGATTATGTATAGAGACTCAAAAAGGCTCTAAATGGTCTAAAACAGGCTCCGAGGGCATGGTTTGAATGATTGACAGACTTTCTTGAAAAGAAGGGCTACACGAGAGGAGGAGTTGACAAGACACTATTTATCAAGAAGTTTAACACATGAATCATCATTGCACAGATATATGTGGATGATATTGTTTTCGACTCCACTTCTCAAGCCAAGGTGGATGAATTTGTGAATCAAATGAAGAAGGAATTTAAAATGAGCATGGTTGGTGAGTTGAATTATTTTCCGGAGTTGCAGATAAAACAGTTGGAAAACGGCATCTTTATCTCCCAAAGTAAGTATGCTTAGAATCTTGTGAAGAAATTCAGACGTAAGCAGTCTCGGCATATGAGAACACCAATGGGGACTAATGACAAGTTAACAAAGGATGCTTGTGGTATTTCTATGGATCCAAGTCTCTATAGAAGTATGATAGGAAGTCTTCTCTACTTGACTGCTAGTAGACCAGATATAAGTTACAGTGTTGGGGTATGTGTCAGATATCAAGCTAATCCTAAGGAGTCACATGTAACGACGGTCAAGAGGATTATTCACTATGTAAGTGGGACAACTGACTATGGTATTTTGTATTTCAAGGATACTAATTCTAGTCTTGCTGGATTTAGTGATGCAGACTTGGCTGGAAGTGCTGACAACATGTAGAGTACTACTGGAGGATGTTTTTATCTTGGAAACAATATGGTCTATTGGCATAGTAAGAAGCAGAATTCCATTTTACTATCTATTGTTGAGGCTGAATACATTGCTACAAGAAGCTGTTGTACACAACTGGTATGGATGAAACAAATGTTGAATAATTATGGAATCCCACAAGAATTTTTGACTATATACTGCAATAACTTGAGTGTTATCAATATATCAAAAAACCTACTTCAACATTCCAGACCAGAGCACATTGATATTCAGCATCACTTCATTCGGGACTTGGTGGAACACAAAGTCATTCATTTGGAGTACGTTGCAATAGAAAAATAATTGGCAGACATTTTTACAAAGGCCTTAGATTCAGTCAGGTATGAGTCATTACGATCTGCTCCGGGGATATGTGTTATGTAATTTCTTTAAAATTAAAAAAAGAGGCTTGGGAAGCTTTATAAAACAAACAAAAAAACAAAAAAAACTATTCATCTACTTCTTCCCCAAAACAAAAAATCCCGACCATTCCATCTGCAACCTAGTCCCAAAAAATTTTTTTTTTTTTTTTTTTATGGGATCTCTTTGCAACAATGGTGTCAACTCGACATAACTCTGGTCCCCAATTTGATGCAAAAGTTAAACGATTACAGAAAGAGATTCAAGATTGTGTTCTCACAGCTATGAAAAAACCCAAATCATCGGCCTCCAAATCTTCAAAGACGACAAAGAAACCACCTCCACCCAAGTCCACCTCTACGCACCATTGCAAGACTCCATCCCACGACCCCGATCCAGAGCCTCTTGCCGTGATTCGGCCTTGGGAGATGGTCCCGTATCATCCACTACATGAGGACAATCTTGCAAAAGAAGAACGGACGCCGTTTGATGCTTCTTTGGGATTCTCAGCACCCAAAAATCACCCTGCCTCCGTATCGCCATCTCCACCGACATCATCCACAGCTTCAAACAGGGCAAGTCCAGATACACATCATGCTCCACCGCTAGACCTTCCAAAAGATAGGATGGACCCGGTTGATCTAAGGTCTACTCCTCCACGACTTGGGTTTCCCACTTGGAAATCAAAATTTCCTATGTATCCTGAAGGACTCAAAGGAAAATTTCCCACAAACATCGCAGATGAAATCCCAATGCAACCGTCCAAAAAGTGCTCCGTTCCTAAAGATAGTGACCCTTCTTTTTAATCCGAAGAAGAGCCAATAGATACTGAGGAGGCCCCAGTTGGCCCAAAGAAAAATAAGCCGATGTTGTTTCCGGTTTGTTCCAAGAAATAGAAGAAGTCATCAATTCCAGCATGCCCAAAGAAAAAGAAGACGCCATCGTCTACAGTTGGTTCAACGCAACAGAAGAAGTCTTCAGTAGCACCACAGTGTCCAAAGCGAGCTACTCGAGCCAGCTTAAAGACTCTGAAGCCTGGTAAGTCGGCTAGTCCTTCCACATTATGTCTAACTTGAAATGATTCACTATGGAATGTAATGTCAAAAAGGAAAATTCACTCTGAGCGACTAATAAACATGATTGAATATGAAGAATTGGGCCTAGTCCAACTCTTAAAAGCACGAAATTTCTATGGTACTGTTACATGAATTCAGTCTTTTGTCAAGAACATTGTGATAGAATTTTATGTCAATCTGCTCAAAGCTATTCGAGAGTCGAATTCTGACATGTTTCATACCATATATGTTCGAGGAGTAAAGTTTAAATTCTCACCAAAAGTGATTAATGATTTTTATGAAAGTCATGTGGAGACTGGGAATCTAGAAGTGGATTATGATAAGGTGGTTACTGAATAATTGCTGGTGTTCGCTGTCAATGGCCTCTTGTTAAAAGTAACGATTTTCCTGCTGTGGATCTAAGCTTGAAGTACTCAGCTCTACACAAAATTGCGATGGAAAACTGGCTTCCAAGTTTTCATACTACTGGTGTACACAAACAACTAGTCGAGATCCTGTATTTTATTAGGATAGGAGTCCCCATTGATATTGGAGAACTAGTGTTTACTGAGATCGTGGGTCATGCAGAGGTGGTAGCGTTGAAAGTAGCACTCCCTTTTCCCTCCGTGATTTATGGAGTCTTAATGTCACAAAAGGACATCAAGACAGCCGATGAGGTGTTGGAACCGTTGAATCGACCACTTAGAGTGTCTCAGAAACTCCGTGAAGGTAATCAAATGAATGATGTGCAGGGGAGTATGATAATACTGAAGTAGAGATTGAGGGGGAGCGTGTTTTCGAAGACTTTGTTGGTAATGTGGCTTCTGTATCAGGTATAAAAACTGCTGATGCTCAGAGACATCGCACCATCCAGTATCTACAAAGGGAGTTGGCCAGGCTCACGAAGAAGGAAAAACTCCTAGCCCAGGAACAGAAAGAAGTGCTTCAGAGGAAGAAATAAGTTGTTGCGTTCTTGGCCGATTTGCTTGCTACTTCAGCCATTCCTCTTGAGACAGCCTATGTGTCTGCTCCAGAATGAAGGTTGGTAATTTGTGTTTGTCCTTTGGCTTTGTTTTGTCAAAAAGAGGGAGTATTGTGTCGGGTATTGCATTGCTTGTTGCATTGCTATATTGTGTCGGGTATGTGTAGGGCATTGCATTGCTTGGTGCATTGCTTGTATTTTTTTTTTTTCATGTTTTATGTTTCAATTTTCTTAGCCTATTCTCTTTGCATTTTGTTGTTGAAGTTAGTTTTGCCAAAAACAGCCAAAGGGGGAGTTTGTTAGGATATTGTGTTAGTTGGTTGTTTGGCAAACCAAGCTCTTTTTGTATGCAAAGGTCTAGAAAATAGCAACTAGAGATTAACAAACTATTTCGGATTGCCACAGTGGAATTGGTGGATTATGCAGATTAGTTGTGGCCAAAAGATAAGGAAAAGATAAAGCAAAGCACGTGAGTAAGTGAAGATCTCGATCTTCTATTTGAATTTAAACTTGATCTAATTTTCTAAGGAGTTTTGGATTTAGAAATCAGGTAGGATAATCTGGAGGATTTAGAATTCAAATTTAAAAGAAGATTGTGCTTATCTCATCGGAGAGAATCTTAGTGAAAAAGATAAGAGGTTTCTGTTTGAATAAGATTTAGTAAGCCATTTGAAAGTGGAGATAAAAGGCTTCAATTGAGGAAACAAATGTAGACTTTTCAACGTGCAAATATTTCCAGGGGTGAGCGGTTGAGCGAAAAACAAACCTTGCTGAAAAGTTCTTCGTCCTATTCTTAGATGATTGTATGAACGACTGAAGGGAGTTCAAAAGTTGAAAGTGAAGACGTGTGATACACGCTAAACAGAGTCATTGTGCAATTTCATCACAGCAGATCATAGTCTAGGAGAGAGTCCTTGAGTGAATAAGTCCGTCAGTGTTATAATTCTTAAAGTATAAACTGTTTACTATCTGGGCGTGGCCCCACAGAGTAGGTATGTGCACTCGAACTACTATATCATATTGTATGTCTATTTATTTTTCTGCACTATTGTTCTTCGTTGGTTAAGTTGATAAGTATAATAATGTTCCAGATAGTATTTTAACATCATCTGAAACATCAAACGTAACATCAAATCTAACAAGAATCAATTTTATTAGTAAATGGATCAGTTACCACGTAAATGACGCATTTACGAATGAAATAAAACATACTCAAGCAACTACACATTACTCAAAAAGGGAAAAAAGAACTAAAGCGTATAATGACATGTAAATGAATTCAGAAGCAACTTTAAGATCCTTTATTGGTTAATTTACCAAAGACAAGAAAGCAAAGCATCAATTTCAAAAACCCAATCTCTGGATGGATTTAATCAAGAACCAACAAAGCAACAGGCATATAATATGCTAACAAATTACCTAAGCCAAATTATGAAACTGCTTATCAATAAATGAAAACAAACATGTCCAAAGATACCAACTAGTAGCATTGGAAATCACTTATACGCTCAACCTACTTTCCAACCCACAATCAAAACCAACGCAAAATCACCATAACAGGAAGAAACTAGTAAAATGCCACTCCAAAAACAATTTTTCTAGCTAATCCACTACAAAGTAACTAACTACTCAACTAAAAATGGAAGAAATTTAAAGGGTCATTAACATTACTCATTTACGCGGTAAATTATTCATTTACTACTGACATTATATTATATTTCTCTTTGTTAATGGAAACTAGAGCATACATAAACGGAGTCATTCATTTTTGAGCAAGAGAAAGAGGTGCAAAGGAGAGAGAAAGGGCATCAGAGAAAGGAGTAGCGAGAGAGGGAGGTGCGGAGGAGAGAGAAAGGGCGTTGGGGTGAGGACTGGATGAGTGAAGGAAGAGTTGCGGAGGAGAGAAAAAGGGTGTTGGAGAGATGAAGAGCGAGAGAGTGTGTTAACGTTTATGCCCTTAAGAAAAAATGTAATAATATTTTTGTGTGATAAGTAAATTAGAAATCTGACACTGTCATTTTAAGTCTTTAAATTGTGCATCTAATGAAAATTTATATGTAATGAGAAGAATATGCAGAACACAAGAATCTAAAGATAATAGTCTAAATAATATGATCCACAATCGAGGGAATAAAGTTAGGCGCTTTATTAATATTAAAATTGTTATGTTGTCTAATTTTTAATGAAGATGACTTGTTTTAGTCGTCAGAGGTGGGACTCCGTGAGTAGAGACATTGATATAGTTCCTAGTGGTGGAATCTATACTGGATAGAATCAAAGTTGAATTGTTTTAATTAATAATTTTGTTTGACTTATGACTAATTATATATGGTCATCTTAATCTTCAAATGAATAATGAATCTGTATGCTTGATTTGTATCATTTGATATACTAAAAGGAAACATCCTGACATTATATAAAGGTACGCTTACTAGTACGTTGGGGGTTTGACTCTTGTGCACTTAGATTTATTATTCATAGATAAAGAATCCATAGCCATTATAAAGAGTTAATGATATCATTTTATGACATTATCCGTAGATTGAAAAATATGAGCACTCGACCGTTAAATTATATTGTGTTATAATTGAATGGTTTATTATTTACATTGGCGAATAGTGGATTTTTTGATGGATTGATAATGAAACATAAGATAAATATAATTGGGAAGGTAAAATGGGACTTGATCTCAAGTCAATTATGGATATACTATGGGAATAATGCACTAATATAATGAGTCGTGGACGGGAGCTATTCGAAGCTTTGTAAATATACTATATAGATTAAGAGTACAACTCTAGGCTTTTAGTGGAGTAGCGCTAGAGTTTATAACCATGCAATGAACTTGTCGATTAACAAGTACTATCATAATTAAAGGAGCTTGATCTCTATATGTCCATCGATCCCTTTGTTAGCTCAAATAATTTTCATTAAGGATACAATGTATTTCCTACATATTAGTAACTTATGTTAGTTCTGCAAATAGGTTCAAAGTCAATGAACGATTGGTGATTAATTCACGAGTAATTTATTACGTGAATTAATTGTTAAATTAATTCTAAATAAATTGGTTGAATTATTGTTTTGAGTTTTATTTAATATAGGAAAGCTATTATATAATTATTTTGATCAACTAACTTCTATAATGGGTTACTTGAATCAAATTTGAAGCTCTATGTAAGTTTCTTGTATTGAATAACTTGAGAATCAAGCAATTCAAAACAAGGACCGGTCGACCGATGACCAGTATGGTCGATTAGTACGTAACTTTTTAGACCATTCTGTGTCATACACCAGTCAACCGGTGAGTTCATAAAGGCTTTGTGTTCAGTCGACCGGTTAGTACTACTGACGTGTCAAAACTGACTCAATACGATCTTTGACGCGGGATAGACTTTGGGAAACTTAATTATTGTGGGAATATGACTTCCTAAACTCTATAAATAGTCCGGTAAGTCTTATTATTCATTAGATTTTTGAAAAGACTTTTTGGGGGCTGTTGGTAAAGGTTCTTGAGAAGAAAACTGATTAATTCTCAAGATCTAATTTTCTTTTGGATCTCTTGTGGTTGGAAGGTGTTTAACAATACCAAGGGGAGATTGAATGATGTGTTCCCACTCACACTGTGATCGTGGAAACGATAATAGCAAAGAAGATCAGTTAGTTGACACTCTTTTGGTTGCTGTTTAGAACACTTTAATCTGTTAGACGTGTTGTTTTCATAATCTATGAAGGTATAATTAGATCTTTAATATTTATGTTATATAGCATCATAAACATGTTCTTGGTTGGCTTTGGCATTGATTAAGAGTTTTAAAACTCCGATGCGCACTTAATACCATTTTCAACAGAGAAAGGTGCGGAGGAGAGAGAAAGGGTGTTGGAGAGAGGAGGAGTGAGATAGAGTGGGAAGAACATAGAAAAGGTGAACCAGAGGAAAAGAGAGATAGAGAGAGAAAGAGATTGTGAGGAGAGAGAGAGACCAGAGAGAGGACACTTGTGAAATCTGAAGCGGGAGAGAGGAAGTGTGAAAGTGAGATAAGGGTAAAATGAGAAAAACAAACTCAAAATTTTAATGTTCTGTTATTTACTTCAAAACTAAGGGATTGTTCTTTTACAACGAAACTAAAAAAAAAAAAAAAGGTTTGAGCTCGAGTTTTAATTTTATTCAAGTTAATGTTTTTTTTGTAAAATTTGAGTTTGAACTCGAGTTTAAACTCGAGTTTGGGGATAAACTCGAATTCAAATTTTCTCTTCAACTCGAGTTCATAAACTCAAACTCAAGTTAATGAACAGTATTTTTTCTATTTTTAAAAATGTCATAACTTTTTCGTTTTAATTCTGATTGAGATTATTTTTTTTCTATGCATTCAGAATGAAAAGAAGAATAAAACCTCACCCATATACCTTATTAAAATTTTTCATCACCATTGAGTTTTTATTAAAATACTATCAAAATATAAATTTAAGGTTTGATCTACCTAAACACAAACTCAATTAGATTCTCAATTCAAATCAAAACTCAAATGTGCACATCGAAATACAAACTTAAGTTACAATTTTAACTCAAAAACTCAAAATTATCACTTAAATCACTCTAACTAAAAATACTAAAGAACAACCCATAAAATATTTTTGCCATTTAATAGCTCAAGTTTTCTAAAAATCTGACATTTACTACCATTTTTATTTGGGAGAAAGAGGAAAATAGGCTAAAATTTAAGATGAATATGTCAATAGTTTATATAAGTTAATAAATAGGCCAAATTATTATTTTTGTTCATAACTTGTATAGTTATGAACCATAACTTGACAAGTTATTATTCATAATTGTCCATAACTTATCCGATTATGAACCGTAACTTGACAAGTTTATCCATAACTTATTTAGTTATGAACCATAACTTGACAAGTTATGGCCTATTAATTTCTATAACTAAAAATTGACATATATACTTTCTTAAGCTTTTCATATTGGTCTATTTTCTACTATTTCCCATTTTATTTTATGGGAAATAATAATGGACATTGGCCCACACGAACCTGACAGAGGCCCACCCAAACATGAGGGATGCATCCCATAAATGCTTTGTGCAGACATAAGAATTGGCCGTAACATGATTATTTCAGTATTGAGAAAATGGTTAACTTACCTTTACATACGTAAGCTCTCGTTCACTTTACAGATTTAAGTTTTTAATTCGAATTGAGATGTGATATTTCTTAATAACTTTTCACTATAACAGAAAAAGTTAGATGTGACATTTTCTAAAAGTTTTTTACTGTAAAAATCTAAAACTGAAAATTTAAATTGATAAAATGAACGAGGCCAAAATTTAGATTTTTAACTCTTATTTTTAATAAATATTATTTTAATTAATATAATTATTTAATTAAAAATAATATTTAATTAATAATAAAGAGTAAAAATTCATATTCATATACTTTTAAGGGTTTTTGTTTCCTTTTCCTCTAGTATTTGTGTTTTTTTGCGCCTTGGATTTTCATTTTAAAAGTCTGCACAATCCGGTGCCAAACGCTCTTGTTCTTGACACTTAAGTCCTTATTTAAAAATTTTGAATAATGACTTTAGTTTTCTTAGGCCTTAAACCATTTACAATATAAATGTTAATATTAATTGTATATTTAGCATAAAAAATCATGATATGGTATGTTATTTTCATTTTTACTCTAATGCATAATGTTATTTGAAATGCTAAATCAATTTTTTCTTATAATTATTAAACTTTGGAAGTTGTAAAAGTAAATAATTAGAGAATGCAAAAGTTGCATTAATTACATGAAAAAATAAACATTTCAACCAATAGTAATCAAATGTCAAATTTTATATATTCTATACTTGATGAGAAATTTATCATAAAGTATAATATATAAGAAATTTAACACAAGAAATAACATTCCATTGGAGAATATTTTTTTACACTTAAATGTTAAATTTATAATTACCACATTAATTGTAGCATTGCATTGGAGACACTCTTAGGTCTCCAAAAGCTTTTCTTTTATTAAAGGAGCCAAAAATCTAGCTTATATCTTCTTCTTTTTTTTTTTTTCTTTTTTTTTTTCTAATCATTAAAAGCTTGTTATCTTTGACATTGATTAAATGATGGAAATTGTGAAGCAAAGATGAATTTAAGTTTTCCTCAGGTATAATCAGTTAACTTTACTAATATTTTGAGGCCAAAAATTTTCTTGATATTTAAATTCACTAAATCAATAAATAAGAAAAATCAAGTGGCTCCCCAAAAAACAAATAATCAAGTTGCTTATACATCTCATTAAAATCAAACATTGGTATTGTATCCTTCGGAACTAATATCTCTAGAATGTTAATATGGTTAATCTTTTAAGGTTTTCAAACATTTATTTTACTATTGTCTAAATTATCAAAATGAGGACCCAAGTTCTAGAAAAATCAAAATTTAAGGATTCAATTATCTTAATATTCAAAATTGACACCCAAATCAAATGCTACGTTTGGGGACTCCAGGTACAAAAATCGAATATTTCTTTCTTTATTAAAATATTTAAACGAAATGATCATGCCCTCTCTGTTTAGAATATAATTTTAATACAATAATATTATTAATCTGCCCATTATATAAGTTACTAATATAATATAATTCCAAATATTTTTTTCTGAATAGTTGTCAATTTGTGTAACTAATTTTAAAAAGTAGTTAATTAAGAATAAAAATATAATTATGGCTTAAGACATATACAAATATAACAATGCCATCCATTCTAAAATAGAAATATCCCGTTCATTTTACTGATTTGAGTTTAAAATTCGAGTTTTGATATAGTAAAAAGTTCTCATAACAATTAATTTTTTTTTACAGTAAAAAGCTCTCACATAAAATTAAATTTCAACTTAAAAAAAACAAATTTAATTTTTTAACTCTTCTTTATTGGGAGAAAAAGAAAATAGGCTAAAATTTGAGAAAATTAAAATTAATAGGCCAATAGTTTACAAATTAATAAATATGCCAAATTATTATTTTCGTCCAAATAATGAACTAAACGGGCATAATTGTCCATAACTTAATTAACCATAACTTCTTTTGTCCATTTCGTCTGAGGGCCATAACTTGACAAATTATGACCTATTAATTTCTAATAAAAAAAATGGTCTATATACTTTCTTAAACGTCAGGCCATCAGATTACATCTCCGCTGCCTGGCACCTCAAAGGTGTGGTTCAAATTTCCCACCAAACTTGACAAATATCTTTCTTTTTCTTTTTATTCTGTGAGTTCTCTGAGAAATCTCTAAAATCCTTCAAAAATGTATTCATCTTCTTCCTCTTTCCCTCTCTTTCTCAACCCTCCCATTCACCACAAACCTCGACCTCTCTTCCCCTCCGCAACATTCTCCTCCTCGTCTCGCTCTCTCGGCTTCAAATCCTTTCTTTGCTTCGCCTCCGACCCCTCCCAATTCGACCGACGAGAGGCCCTGTGGCTCCGCGAGGAGCAGCGATGGCTCCGCGAGGAGCAACGGTGGCTCCGTGAGGAGCAGCGCTGGGCGCGGGAGCGCGACTCGCTCCTCCGCCGGATCGCCGACCTCGAGTGCCGGATTCAGGCCATGCAAGGCTCCGAGGCCGTCGCGGGCGTCGCTGCTCTTGTCCAGGCTCTGAAGGACCAGAGCCTGATCGCCGAGAGCGGGACGAGCGCGAGTCCGATTGTTTTGGAGGAGAAAAAGGAGATGAAGAGCGCCGAAGATGAGGAGAGAGAGAAGGAAATGGTGGTGGTGGAGAAGGTGGTTATGGTTTCGGATGGAGAGACCGCGAAGACGACCGGGAAGAAGAAGAGGAGTGCCCTGAGGATGGGATCGGAAGGAGAAGAAGTTCGAGCTATGCAGGTCTGCTTTTGCAATCTGATCAAATTTCAAAGGCGAGTTTTTTTTTTTTTTTTGGGTTAATTACTGTTTTTATGTGTTTATTCATATAATCAAACAGCAACTCAATATAAAATTTGAACCTAAATATCCAAAAAGGAGCGAAACTTTTAGGTTTTATGTCATTAATATTACTTTAGATGATGATTTCCGAATTTGGATGTATCTGGTATTTGGAATTTTTCATAAATTTGATTATGTGACAGGAAGCGTTGGAAAAATTAGGATTTTACTCAGGTGAGGAAGACATTGAATATTCTAGCTTTTCAACTGGAACTGAGCGTGCTGTGAAGACTTGGCAAGTAAGTTGCTAACTCTTTTTTTTATTTATTTAAAATTTTTTATGTGGTCTTTGATAAACAGAAGAAGAAATATTTTGAGAATAGTTTCTCTGTAAATTAATGCCCAAAAGTTTTAGATGAAATGGTATTTTTAAATGGTATTGTGTGTGACAGGCCAGCTTAGGTGCCCGAGAAGACGGGATAGTGAGTGAAGAACTTCTTGAGAGATTATTCATGGAGCAAACCCGCTCAAACAAGAATGCAGAACCAAAGGTCTGTCCAAACAGTAGTATAATATTTTCTGCTATGATTTTAGTTTTGATGTTATTGTTTAGTTGATTTGGTTGTTGGTTTTAATTTCAACCTTAGTCAAGTTATATTGTTGCGTAGCTTTATTAGGGCATACTATAAGCTTCTTAACGCAGAGAAAGGGATGTGCCATAAGCCTCACCATCACAAAAACTCCCAGATTTTTAGGCTTAGAAAACACAGTTATGTAATAGAACATAAAGTATCACTATTAAAGGTAATGGTCTTCCTAGTATAATATCGATAGGAAGAAACGTAAGATTCTAGAGTGTTAAATTAGACCGATTTATTGCTTCTATAGATTATTTACAAGTTTAGATACCCTTATTTTGATAGGGATCGTCTAAATGCATAGTTTAAGCTAGCTTTATCACAACTACTCTTTTTTTCTTTCTTTCTTGAACCGGGGTGGGAAAATTCAAACTCTAGACGTCAACATTGGAGATAGAGATGTTGGAAAATGGCTTGTTAAGCCATATTAAAGGCCCATTTTGGAAAGGGGTCCAATTGGATTTTGGGACAGGTCTCAATGGATTTGCATTTTCTATTATGAGGAGATTGAAATTGAATATTCATACACTCAAAATTGATATTGGGTGAATGAGAAATTGATGTTCTAAGTATGTCACTTGAAATGGTTGAGGAAGTTGGAAATTGCAAAAATTCTACATTGGCTAGGAATAAAGCCTTGGTGGTGTTTATAAGTGTTTGCACTTTGAAGCCAAGGTAAGCATGCATACCAGAGAGGCTCTCTCATGCTCAGGGGGGATGCGAATCACAGTCCCGGCGGGTTAGGGGCCCAATGTGCGCGCTCGCGACCTACGAACACAAATGTTGGACCGGAAAACCCGCTCCGTGCGGGCTTAGTTTTGCAAATTTTATTTTTTGATTCGGCCCTAGACCTTCCAGCCATTTGGCCTAAGCTTAATGTTGTGCTGAATGGTTGGTAAATGAGCATAATGGTGTGTAATGGGGCTTAATGGTGACTAATGAAGGAAAACTGAAATTTGCCATGGTTAATAAGCTTAATGGCATCAGTTTTCATCATCAAAGTCTGAATCTATATGAGAAATGTGGCCGGATTCATCATGGGAAAAAACTAACAGTTTTGCTCCATTATAATGCAAATTAATGTGTGTTTAAACGCCATAATGTCATGGTCGAATTTGGAGCCTATATAAAGACCCTACTCCACATGAACAACTCACTCAAAAAAACAAAACACTCTTCTCCTCTCTCTCGGTTTCTTTCTTTTGTCGAGTTCTTGTAATTCTTTTTGTAGTTCGGTTTTGGTGATAGAGGAAAGGTTCGAGTTCTAGTTCGTCGGACGGTTCCAATAGTGCTTCAAGCTACCATCGTTGTCGTTGTATCTTGAGAAACGGACGTCTAATGTTACTCAAGCACTCGCCGGAGGGGATGAATCTACGTGCCTCGACATCCTTGCAATTCGTTTTTCAAATTTGGTAGATAAGTTGAATTAGTGTTGTAACAATTTCATTATTTTGATCTTGCAAAAGTTGTTCTCTTTGTATTATCCATATTGTTACTAACAAGAGATGTGTACTTACTGCTAGGCTATGCCTGTAACTCTACGATAATTACTCTGTAGTTTTACCATTCAGTTATGTTTTCGAATGGAAGCATTAGATTTCCATATTAAACGTCTTTTTGGGTTCTGGTGCTGTGTAGGAAGGCGCAAACGGATCTGCGATAACATCTGTAACTGAGATTTCAAACGTTCAACAAACGGTAGTAAAAGACGAAGGTGTTAAAGGAGTAGAGGTATCCAAACATCGTGTTTACCTTCTAGGAGAAAACCGATGGGAAGAACCTTCTAGACTTGGTGGTCGGGACAAAAAAGCTGATAAGAGCACGAGCAAGACTACAGATTCCACAACCAAGTGCCATGTTTGCCGCGGGGAGGGTCGATTAATGTGTACAGGTACTAATCCTTCCTTCTCTGCTGAATCGACAAAGCTGAAGAATTCGTGATCTTCGTGCAAGTGATCCTAATCCAATCACATATTAATAATCTCCAATTGGTTACAAGTAGAAAATTCATAATTGACTTAACTGTCTTATGAGAGAGAAATTGAGCACTAAATCTCTCTTGTTGCAGAATGTGATGGAACAGGCGAAGCAAACATTGAACCTCAGGTGAAAATTATGCTGACACAGATCAGTAATCATATTTGATTCGTTATCATGGAATTAGTTCATATATTTTGAGTTCAACTATGCAGTTCTTGGAATGGGTGGATGAGGGAGCAAAATGTCCATATTGTGAAGGCCTTGGATACACAATCTGCGATTTATGTGAAGGGAAAACAGTGCTATAGGTAATATCCAATATATTTCTCCTCACATGTATAGTATACGTGTAGTATACTCCTTAGTACATTTGCTGCGTTTGTCTAATGAACTTTTTGTTGAAGAAACGGAAGAAAAAGGGCCTTTTAAGATCCTGCAGTGGAACATATCAGATCCCAGAGTATTAAAGATGGGAAATTTGCAATCTGGAGTCAACAACAGCTCTCACAAATCACAATAACCTCAAATAAAAATATAAGAAAAGAAAAATAAGGAAAAGAAATGCCATAGAGAGGAGGCGCGAGTTAATTTCTGCATCGTTGGTTGCTTCTACGTGATGATTGAAATCATCAAATCTCATTTATTTTTATTTTTTTTATTGCTAAATAGTTGACAAAAATAAAACTCCTGCAATCGTATCCTCATGAACAAGTATCGAATTATCGCCTGCAAATCTCGTTTTTTTTTTTTTTTTTTTTTTTTTTTTTTTTTTTTACTTGAGGGAATGTGGAGCCAAGTATCGAATTATCGCCTGCAACCACGTGAGAAAGAGTCTTCAAGTTGTATCATTCATCACCAGCTCATATTCATAAATAAATTACTTTTAAAGGAGAATCAGAAAGGAAAATCCACACCTATTTTTACTTTAGGAATTAAGGCCTCACGTATTTTAACCTAATGAAAAAATTATTGAATTTATCTTTAAAATGTATGGGTTTAAATTTTTACTTTAATTCTTGATTAATATTTTTTTAACTAATATCATTATTTGACTAAAAATAATATTAATAAAAAATAAAAAAATAAATATTTAGACTTGTCTATTTTAAATAATATTTATCTCATTTCTTCTTAAATAATTGTGTAGAGAAAATAAAGGTTATTAATGTATAGATAAGTAGCCGAAATCATAAATGCGTCACTTTGAGATTTCCATTATGATTAGACTTGAAAAAAAAAAAAAAAAAATCAGAAGCTTTTCATACATCTAGACTGATTTTTTTTCTTAAATAAAATTAATTTTTTTCGAAAAGAAATTCGTAAAATTTATTACTGCTCGTTACCCTTGAAGTACCTTGCACAAATACTCTTTAGTGTAATTAGTCTAAATTTTTATCCTTCTGTCAGTTTTTAAAGTGATTTCGGATGCAAAAGTGTGTATGAAGCGGATTGTATATAATAAAAATTTCATAAAATTTTGAGATACTTTATAGATTACATTAATTTATGCATCAATAAATTAATCGCATTAATTTATTTACTTTAGTGAACGATTAGGTCGATAACTTGCACTTTTTGACTACGACCGTTTCTTGCTCTAAGTTAGTTTAGAACACTCGAATCTTTCTCGTTAATTTTTAAAATCTACAAAAACTTGTGTGTGGGCACACCTGAAACAAAACAGGATTAACAAATAAACACTCAAGTTTTCAAGAAATACTACACATGCACAATGTAGAATTTTGAAGAATTTTTTTTCTTTTCTCACTATAAAATTCGGCCACCTATGCTAGGAAGGGCAAAAATTGTATTCTCTAATTTTCTACAATCTCCTATTTATAAGCAGTAGTCAGACTCCTAGAAGAAGTCTCATCTTTATTTCTATGATAAAACTTGATAATTTTATCTCACTTCTAATTTGATTTCTGAAACGAAATCCCTATCTTATCCATAATGGCTGGCCACCATAGGGAGATTCCTCCCTGTGGTTGGCGCAATTTGCAGGTAGGAAATATGACAAAATTCTGCATTTATCCTGCAGTCTAATTTTGACTTAATTTCAAATTCTAATTTAAGTCAAACTTAAATCAATTTGAATATTAAATTGGACAACTTATCAAATAAGTCAATTGGATAACTTGACGAACAAACAATTAAATCCCAAAGGGATTCACACTATATAGACGTGTACACCATGTGGACACCTCCACATGTATGTTCCAAAATTTAAATTTAAATAATCACATTATTTAATTTATAATTAATTCTTAATTAATTATTCTTGTGTTGTATTTTAGAATTTCATAATTCTAAAATTTTCATTTTGCCTTTAGTGTCTAATAGGATTATAAGGACGACGCGGGAACTCATGGACCTATAATTTTGAGCTCTAATAAAATTATTAATTAATTAAACTCTTTAATTAATAAATATAAATTACTTATAAACTGTGAAGTGTCCATTTGATATAGTCATTACATATAGATCAATCATTTATAAATAACTCATAATTAGAGTTAGGTGAAATCTATTAACCTCTTTAATTACATCTTTATTCTTGAGTACCATTGATTCTCTAATGGACAATGATTCATAAAACAAATTCATGAATCAGAGCTCTTACTAATCCAAGTACCGAATCAACCCTCAAGAGAATTATTTATCTACTTAGGAATGTATTTCATATCGTATAATAACATTCCCAGCTACTCACTTCATCATGTCTCCAAAATAAAAGGAATAGAATTCAATATCTCGAAATCCGTACCGAATAAATCAAAAGATACAAATCCATAAATATGAGTATGTTAAAAACTCAGGATTAAGATCATTCTATATATGATCATCGGTAAACTCAATTAGAATTTCTATACTTTAATGGAAATTATTAAAAATTCATATTGTGTTTGTGTCCTTGTTCCACATAATCTCATTATGCATAATCCACTCATTCAATATCTCACTATATTAACAGTACTGCGGATAACACCGTTCCATTCTAAATGGGAATTATATGTATTAGTAGTGTTTTAATTAAAGATTATGAGCTTTAATTAAATTCATCATGAACATTGTTATAACTATTATCTTTAAATATTATCCTCTCACATGTAACACTTATATACAATATTTAAGTTCACATAAATAATCATGAAATTTTCACTGATATTCATAAAATATTTATAAATATATACACATAAAATAATGAATAAACTCTTTTATTAAATAAACATCCTATTACATCTCATGCTTCTAGGACACCATTCCTAACATGCTCTTGATTAATTTCTTTTTTTAGTTAAATAACTATATTACTCAAAAGGGTATTAATCAAGAATAAGGGATAAAAATTCAGATCCATGAAATTTACAGGAAAGTACAACAATTTTCTCCATATTTGTTTTCTTAAAATGGGGTAGAAGATCAGTTGACAAGAAATTGCGATTCACAATTAAAATATTGCAATGATAATAAACTTCTGTTTAAATAGTGGAGAAACACTTGCATATGCATAGAGGTGAAAGTTTGGACGGCACAACCCAACCCGATCCGCCCTTGGTTGGGCCTGACGGCTTGAAAGGATATTTCAAGTCTGTTCGAGTTAGTTTGAAAAGAGAGAAAGTTAGCCTAACTCAGTCCTAAGTCCAAATAGTTTAGGTCCAACCCGGCCCGAATTTTGATAAGGTATTTTTTTTTAAAAAAATCTTTAAAAATATGTTGTTTGGGTTGGACCAGTCCGGCCCAAATTAACTTTAGGGCATGAAACATCAACCTAGCCGGACCCGATGATTAGGACCGGGCGGGCCAGACCAACAGTGGCGGGCCTAGAGCCATATGTTGAACTTTAGGGCCTCAAAGAATATACCTAAGAGGACTACGTACGACGAGGGAAGCGGCGAGCCTGGAGCCTGCCTGTTTGACCCAGCCTAAATTTACATCTCTACATCTGCACAGGATAAATCTTGGCAATCTACTTTGTTAGGTTGCCCACCAAAAACAGTTCTGTACGTCTTCCAAATGTATTATAGACAAGTCAGTAATGCACATGTTTAGAGGGGTTAACAATCATCCGATATTATTTTATTTGGTGAGCGAGTACTTCTATTAACGCCCACAATCATGGACAAAAATATCTCCAATTGGAATTATGACATATTAGATTCCAAAATATCTTTTGGTAAAATATATATATATATATATATCCAAGAAAATTTCAAAAAAAGAAAATACTTCCATTACTTACGGATGCATCGGGAGAGATCGACCAGGCGTTCACGGTACCATAATGGGAAGATTGAGTAGATATTTCTTCACTTTGTCAAAAGCCTTTTTTTTTTGTTGGACAATCCTCGTTCTTTGTATCTATCTTGAGGGAAAAATATAAAAATTGACAGTCAATGTAATTTTCTATTTCATTTATCATATAGATTTCTGATTTCTATCACTTAGCATGCTAATATACACTGTAGTCATGGTAACAATATTGCTTGAATCACAATTAAATTCCAATTATGTAAGAGTCTTATAGGATTTTGCTTCTATATTGAGATTTCAATCTAATTTGTATAAAATTTTACCGAAAACGTATTTATTTACACATTTTTCTTTATTATGTTTATCATATCCTATAATATCAAAAAAAAAAAATCCCTAAAATATAATTTTAAAAAAATAAAGTTTTAAATCAAATATTCAAAGTTTTTATTTTTAGATTATTTTCACTGGTGCCCTATGAAATTTATGATCATTCTTAATTTACCCTTTGAGCTTTAAAAACTCACTCTGCTCTCTGCACTTTGAATTATTCTTACTTAATCTATTTTGTTGTAATTTCTGTTAAAATCAGACAAAAAAAAAGGGTTAAGTGTGACCATATAGTTTTTATCTTTTTTTTTTTTTACAGAAAGACTATATGACTGTTTCTCTTTCTCTTTTTTTTTTATCTATTTTAGCAGAAATTGCAATAAAACGGGTTAAGTGAAAAGAATTCAAAGTTTAATAGAAAAAATGAGAGTTTTTAAAGCTCAAGAAGCACACTAAAAATGACCATAAAATTTAAGGGCATCAGTGATAATAATCCTTTTATTTTTCTTTGATTATTTCTATGTAACAGAACTTTGAAAGTAATGAATGATGGATAAACTTTGAATAACTTTGTAACTTCTCGTGGCATAATTTGAGTAACGAAAGGCAGTTCGCAATTATTAAATGAATCGAATTGCAAGTTATTGTTGATTTATTTACATATATTCATAAAACAAAAATAAATAAATGCACAAACAACTAGCTTCTAACACAACACAGTTGTTAAGGAAAAACTACAAGCTAACTCGCAAGTCGAATGTAGGCATCCAAAATAGATGCACTCTTTTTCCTTTTTCTCCAGCTGATGAAGTATAAAGGGTGAGGCCTTTATTGGAGTTTTGCGTAACATATCAGCCAATTTGAAACGTTCATATAAAAATTCCATCTCCTATATATCATCCTCTAAATCACTCTAAACTTTTTCCATTCACTTTTCTTTTATATGTTTGGAAGTGAATTTGGTACCAAAATACATTGATTGTTCAGTACTCGATCGGATTCAGTTTCAGTTGTTCGAACATTATTCGATAAAAGGCCGTACTTTGGTGTGCAAGTTTCACAACTCAAGCCTCGAGGGGTCATTCGATGACTTATCATCCGATCTGTGTTCCAAAAGAAGTCTTTGAAAATCTTCGAGTGAATCAGAATGATTGGCAAAAATGTTCTCCACAGATTCACAAATCATTCTTTGATCTTTGACTAATCATTTTCCAAAAGATTTCGAAGCTTACAAAAAAAAAAAAAAAAAAAAAACGAATATACATATTCCCAACACCATCTTAGGAACATGGCTTAATAAGAGCATCTCCAGTGTAATATAATAAAAAATTCTGCTTCTTTTTCTAAAGTTATCGTATTAGCGTTGTCTTCTTTCATTATCATGAAAGCAATTGACCATTGTACAACTTTTGAGACGCAACAAATAAATAAAGAGAGAGTGAGAGAAGAATGAAAAAATAAATAAATAAATAAAGAAGAAAAAAAAAAAGAAAAACCTTAAACCAAGCCAGCGTGTGAATAGGCAATTCTAAGTTCGACTCGAATACGAAGCCTAAATGAAATCAAACCTACACACACACATATATAATGTATGTTTTTAACTTTTTTAGACCTTGTATCTTAGGTTTATTTAGAAAGTGTACCTTTGGTTTTTAGGCTCATCAAAACATATACCATCAAATTTCACTTAATATATAAATTCATGCCTTTTCTTAGTCAATAGTTGACCTCATAAATTCCAAAATTACCCTTTAAAGTAAAAAAAAAAAAAAAAAATTAAATTCAATATTCTAAAAAAATTCTTAAAAAAAAAAAAAAAAAAAACCCTACATCCAATGCCAATAAGTTAAAAGAAAACCCTTACTCTTCTCACCAAACCCATGCCCGCTATAGTCTCTGCCACCACCTCACACCCACAGTCACCGTCCCTCCATCCCCACATCAACACCATGCAACCTCACCCGCCCCCCCCCCCCTCTTCTTCCTTCCTTCTTCCTCCTCTTTGGGCCTCCCTTCCCTTCATCAAGTCAACAAGAGGTGAGCATCATCATGCTTCATTCGTTTCGTTAACTTGAGTTAAAAAGTTGAGTTGAAAAATAAATTTATGTTAGAAAAAAACATTATAATTGAAAATATTGAATTTGAATTTTTATGAGATAAAATACTATAGTAAAAACTTAAGCAGTGATTCGAATTAACGAAACGGATGAGGCTTGGTATGTCAAAAAAGTGTTCGATTTTTAGCTCAAAGTCAAGTGAGGACCATTTAACTCAAACATAGTAATCGATCAGCCTTTTGATTAATTCGTTTGTATAGTTGAATTGTTTCTTAGTTTATGTAATTAGTTTCCAACACAATGTCTTTAATACCAAATTTGGTATTGAATGCACTCTTCGAGTAAGTGCCAAACTCCACAGGAAACAAATAACTTCATTCAACATAATTCCAAAATTACAATCCGCAGAATATATATATCTGCTATTACAAATTATTCCAAACGATGTAATGAGAAGAAAACAGAATTCGGTTAGCCTGGGATTCTGCAATTGGCTTAACGTTGCTCAGCCATAACGAATTCTCTCAACCATCGAGGCTTCACGCGCTGCCTAGCCTCACGCGTGTTGATTGCGTCTACTCTCTTCCCCTTCTCCAGAACTTCCTCGAAGACCATATCTGTAGATTCCCCAATTTCCTCTGCTAGTCCTTCTTGAGCCTCGCCCTGGACTACAACTCCCTGCTCCACGGAATCAGCCCCTTTCTTCATTTGCTTTTGGACTGAGTCAACATCCAGATCAGCCCATTTCTTCATTTGCTTTTGGACTGAGTCAACATCCAGGCCCACTTGGACTTGGGCTTGGCTAACAGTCTTGATCATCTCTGTTTGTGTATATTATCGTAGAATGGCTAAATTAATTTCTAAAATATTCTGGAAATGTTGGCTGAACCATAATTAGGCGTAGAGATGTCATGTACCCATAATAAATTTTCGAAACTCGAAACTTTATGCAAATGAAAAGAGGTTTAAATTGCAAATATGTTTTCATGCAGATAAAGTTAGTTTCTTGATGGTAATGAAATATATATATATATATATATATATTTTTCTATTTTGCTCTTTTGCTCAGGTTTTATTAGGAGATTCTTATCACAAATTTTCTAGTCCTTTTTAACAATGGCATCATCACTTATATAATGAAATGTGAAGGGATGTCTCTAATTTGATTGTGGGAAGAAACGGTGCGAAAAACAGAGGTACGAGAAGTGAACAGTGTTATTTTGGCAGCGGGCAATAGTGGGGGCGGTGCAGTGCCAGTTAGGTGAAACCTGTGCGCCTAGACCCTAGGGACCAACGCGCCCGCAGCCACGGCGCTGGACGCTTTTGGGAAACTATTTTTTTGGAGATTTTCTTTCCATTTTCAGCACGGGAAACTTGCTAAACGAATTTTAAGAGACTTGGAAACTACTCAAAGGCCTTGGGGTTATTTAAGGGCTAGAAAACATAGAGAAACATAATTGTAATCATCATTCTTCAATTGAGATTGTGAGAGAACAATGGAATTGGAGTAGACAAGTGAGAGAGTGAGAGAGAAATGAGACGGGTTTTTTTAGTGAGTACTCTTATGTCATTCTTGTAATAACTGTGATTGATCATAGTAAACGAAAATACCATATTACAGGACGTAGGATCTCACATTGAGATCCGAACCTAAATAAATTCCGTGTATTGATTATTCTCTTTCCTTTTCTTCATTATATTTTCTGCAATGAGTTTTTACTTTGAATTTCTTGTTTGATTTTTATTTTTTCGCAACCCGTTGATTCGTCTGCTTTGAATCTATGGTCCTTATCACATGAAAATGTAGTTTTTGAACAATGATTTCTTTTTCATTGCACGGATGTGTTATTGTGTTCTTGTTAGAGATTGTTTATAACAACGAATATCTAAGCACATAACAAACGCGGCTATGAAACAATAATAACGATTGTTTTAATATTTTAATGATGGTGTTATTATGAAAAAGAGTGGATGTAAATAATGCAAGAAAATTTAAAAACAAAAATCAAAATCAAAACGCAATAGAAACACTGAAATCTGTCAAAATGTTTTTCATTAACAAAATGAATGCCAAACCAATAAAATAGATTAAACTCATAAATCTAAAACATGCAAATAAAATGAAAAATTAAGTCATTCACACGGTATGAAAACCAAATCGGTAAGTCTCTCAAAAATCATTTTTATTATATCATTGGAGATATCATTATCAAACAAATTAATTATAAATTCAAATGAACTCAAAATTATAATACAGTGGAAACATTAAAAATACACTCATTATTAAGAATTTTCATTATTTAAATGATTATGTCATCATGAAAACTATAGTACGTAATATGCACAAAAATCTTCTCAGAAGAAAGCATTCATTATGTTAGTGATAATATCATTATAAAACATAAAACATTATCATTACAATAAATTTGAAACAAATAAACCAGAACTATGCAAACAAAGGACTGAAACCCAAAAATAAAACAAACAAATAAATTTAGAAAAAAAAAAAAGTATTGAAACCCTAAAAAAAAAAAAAAAAAAAAAACGCGGTCCCTAAGACTATGCTGAATGATGAAATCCTGGTTAACAACACCATTGTAAGAACCTAAAGCTTCAAACATCAATGTGTGCACATATGCTATCAGAGCTTGCAGGCAATATATTATCAAAAAAGCATTCTCACGTTTCTTTTGGACCAAAAAATTGAAAAAAAAAAAAAAAAAAAAAAGAGAAGGAAATATGATAATTGAATGATAATATCAATATTAAATAAAAAAACTTATTTCAAATTATTAATTGAGGTTATGAGGCAAAGTCAATAGGCAATATATTTGTAACGATCTGGCTTTCCGAATTGTTACTATACGTGACTTATACCATAATTTATGCAGAAAATCTTATTTACATTTTGAAAACTATCTCTTTAAGTACTAAAATTTAAGGAATTTTTCTTTTTTTGGAAATATATTTTGTAAAAACTATTAAACCCTTTTTCTTTTAAAGTATCATGAAAGCATTTATAATCCGGATAACGATATTTGAAGTAGAACATTGTAAACATACATCCTTAATGCGTAATAAGAAATTAAACTCAGCATGTCTTAAATTAGTTTGCATGCACAAAATTAATAACCATATTTAAACAACCATCATTTCAATTGAAACATCTTTTGATCTAAAGCATAAATATTTGCATGGTGATCCACGCCTCATCCTCCACCGTATAAGTCGTCCGCAGTCAAGCCCACCAATGAGCAATACCCATTTACCTACACCATAAATAAGCTAGTGAACTGAAACTCACCGAGTACAAATATCCTCATAAAATAAATTTTCAAACATGACATCATCATCAACTAAAATACATGACCAGTTATGCTTATTTATGAATCATTCATTTATTATTATTGGGCCTTGTGCACGTACAAAGTGCGCGTAACCATGAAGAGTGAGGAAGCGACCTAGACATTTAGTCCAACTACACTCAAAGTCATCAATTAATTTTTTATCAGTTATGATCTCCCATTAGAGTCTGTGGATAATTTCCTTCCCATTAGACTCCTAAGATCTAGTATGACACTTCACTTAGTTTCATTACCATAGCCTATGTTTTAATTAAACATGCGATTATGATCATGTTACAAAACTTGATAATATAATATAACTTTAACAAGAGGCATTACGTAGTAAACACATCATCAAACATGTCACCGACAATAAGTGTTGTACAATCATGCAAGCATATTTCTCCAATAAAACATTTTAAAACCATTTATGCTGCAGGTAAGGTTTTTACTCACCTGAGTGCTAGTACTTTATGTTTCCTAAAATGACCCTGTCTTGTAAAATCATTCGTTCTGTATTTAACAGCACTGATGATTTCCTTTAGAGACTTACACTCCGTTTGATAGGAGGGAAAGAAAAGAGAATGGATAGAAAACACATAAAAGAAAGAAAATGTGAATGAAAAGATTGAAGTTGATTTTCCTTTGTGTTGGGTATAATGAGAGGAAAGAAAACAAGTAATAGCTTAAATGACTATTTTATCAATTATTTAATATTAATTTAGATTTTAAAATAGGGATACAAAAATAAATTTAGCCATCAATGAGTGGATTTGAGTTTTCCTTCCAATGTTGGAGAGATAAAAAATAATGGCCCCACCATAATTCTTTTACATCATTTTTTTTTTCTCTCTCTTCTTTCTTACCAAACAACCAACTCTATCATTTTACATCCAATAATCCCTCTGCCTAATTCCTTCCTTCCACTTTTATATCCCGCTATAGTATTTTCTCTCAAAAATCTGAATTATGATTCTGAATCCATCAACCAAACGTCCTCTAAATTTTCCATCAGGTTTAATTCCCGTTCCTCAGCCCCTTTCTTTTATGTTTGGATTAACTAATAAAGTCTTAAATTGCTTCGTTAGTTAATTACCAAATCATATAATTTATTATGCTTAGGTCCTGGAAACTTAGTCTCATAAACCTTTATTAGGATTAACTACGTTAATTTTCCTTCCTTAAATTTCTCTTTTATACTTGGATTAACCAAAAAGTTTTTATTTGGTTAATTGATTAATTCCCGTTAAGGTTCCATTAACTTACTTCGGTTTAATTACCCTCTGCTAAATAATTTTTCGTCCTTTGTCCTTAATTAATTAATAATTTTCTCAATAAGTTACGTTAATTAAGTTCTCATTAATTAACCGATAAATTAACTTTATTATTTACTTTAATAAGTTTCCTTAATTACCTAAACAGATTTGATTATCAAAAGCTCACATTCTACCGTTAAATCATTAATAATCTAACTTTATTAATTAATAAATTAACTTTATTATTTACTTTAATAAGTTTTGTCAATTACCTACATAGATTTGATTATCAAACGCTCACATTGTACCGTTAAATCTTTAATAATCTAAGTTTATTAATGTTGTGAATAGTATCCTAGAAGCATGAGATGTAATAAGATATTTATTATTTATTTAATAAAAGAGTTTATTCATTATTTTATGTGCATATATTTATGAGTGTTTTATGAATATCAATGAAAATTCTATGATTATTTATGTGACTTTAAACATTGTAAATAAGTGTTATATACGAGAGGATAATATTTAAGGATAATAATCAAAAAGTAATGTTCATAATGAATTTAATTAAAGTTCAGAATCTTTAATTAAAACATTATTAATACATGTCATTCTCATTTAGAATGAAACGGTGTTATCTGCATTGTTAATATGGCGAGATATTGAATGAGTGTATTTCGCATAATGAGATTATGTGGAATAAGGACACAAACACAATATGAATTTCTAATAATTTTCGTTAAGTATAGAAATTCTAATTGAGTCTACCGATAGTCATATATAAAATGATCTTAATCTTGAGTTCTTAACAGACTCCTATTTATGGATTTGTGTCTTTTAATTTACTCGGTACGGATTTTGAGATCTTGAATCCCATTCCCTGTATTTTAGAGACATGATGAAGTAGGTAGCCGAGAATGTTATTATACAAGATGGAATCCATTCCTTCTTGAGAAAGAAGTAAATAAATAATTCTCTTGAAGGTTGATTCGGTACTTGGACCAATAGGAGCTCCGATTCATGAATGTGTTTTATGAATCACTGTCCATTAGAGAATCAATAGTACTCAAGGATAAAGAAGTAATTAGAGAGGTTAATGGATTTTACCTAGCTCTAATTATAAATTATTTATGGATGATCGATCTATATGTAGTGACTATATCAAATGGACACTTCACAATTTAGAAGTAATTTATATCTATAATTTTGAGAGTGCAATTTCAAGTTTATAGTGGAGTAACTATTGAAATTAATAGAATTAATTAATTAATTAAAGTGTTTAATTAATTATTAATTTTATTAGAGCTTGAAATTATAGGTCCATTAGTCCCCACGTCGTCCTAGTAATTCTACCAGACACAAAGGGTAAAATGGGAATTTTAAAATTATGGAATTCTAAAATTAAACACTAAAAAATAATTAATTGAGAATTAATTATTATTTAAATAATGTGATTATTTAAATTTGAATTTGAACACATCTAGATTTATCCATTTAAACTTATTTGATAAGTTGTTCAATTTAGAATTCAAATTAATTTAAGTTTGACTTAAATTTGAATTTGAATTTGAGTCAAAATTGGACTACAAGATAAATGATGATTTTCTCTTCCTTCCCTATCTGTAAATTGGCGCCACACAGGGATGAGAATCCCCTAAGGTGGCCAGCCACACTAAGGATAAGGGAATGGGAGATTTTGTTTCAAATTCAAATAGGAGATAATTGACAAGCTTTATCTTGGAGATAGAGATTGGATTCTTTCTAGAAGTTTGACTTCTACTCTATAAATAAGAGAATAGTAGAATGTTGTGGACACAATTTTTTGAGACAATTTTCTGACCTAATAAAGTAGGTTGGCCGAAATTCTCTTAAGAGTGGGATAGAAAAATTTTTCTCCAAAAATTTCACATTGTGCATGCATTTTGGTGTTTGTGGAAATTTGAGTGTTTATTATAACCCGTTTTGCCTCAGGTGTGCCCACACACACGTCTTCATGGATTCTAAGAATTGATGTGGAAAACATTGATTTTCTAAACACAAAGCTTTGGAGCAAGGATTGTTCGAGGTCAAAGAACTCAAGTTATCATCCTAATCGGCCGCTGGGTATTATTCGTAATTGAGTTCTTAATAAATGAAGTAATGAGATTAATTTATTCGAGCCTAAATTAATATAATTTATAGAGTATCTCAAATGTTTTATGAAAATTTTTATTATACACAATCTGCTTCCCCCCACGCTTCCGCATCCAAATTCGATTCGGTTACCAACAATTAATTGATAATTTTTCTAATTATGTTTCACTCATTCCCTGAAGGATTGGAAACTAACTGGGTTTATTTCCTACGGGTATACTCCAAGGTCACTCATCGGTCATCCTATCTAAAATCCTTTTGAGCTTGTCCTATCCTCAAGCATTTTTAGTTTTGGGCTTGGATCCATTGGGCCTAAACCTCAATATGGTCACTAGTGGGTTTACTTTGGTAAACATAAAGGTTACCCTTATTTCCTCTTGGGCTTTTGGGCCCACTTGGACTCTTTAACAGGTTGGGTCAAGTAAGGATCATCTCTCTGGTCTCTTAGGAACTTCGAAGTTTATAGTGCGTTTAATTAATGAATTCGTGATATGATTCAAATCATAGTTCGTGGTTCGTTATAATATTTCTCTTACAAAAAACACATGTAAACTGAAAAATAGTTATGAATCATGATTCTAAATCCATGAACCAAATGTCCACTTAGTTTCGGTTTTCCAGTTCCCAAGGGACGGTTTTATTCCTAGGAAAATTACCATTTTACCCTCAGTGAGTTTTGGTGATTCCAAAGTTACGAACCTAAGGTATTTGTTAGCCTAAGCATTCTGCCTTCAAGAACCTCGACCTAAAACTCAGAGAGCTCAGTGTCCATTTGACTGTTTTACCTCAAATTAGTCAAAATGACGGTTTTGCCGCCAACGGCTTTTCAGGTAACTAAAGGGTTATATATTTGACTACCTAAGTCGTTTTACTTGCTTCATTAAGCTCATGTGTCCCTTAGTAGTGGTTTGCGTTCAAATTTTCCAGGAATTACAATTTTACCCCTAACGTCAGGAAATTTGATGTTTTTACCCCGAGGTCATTTTTCAGCGTTTTATACCAGTAAACTCATCTTGACATGAGAATCTTAATTGCACCACAAAAATGCACAACATTTATGCACATACACCAGGAAAATTCGTTATCCAAATTTTGTTTTTGTTTTTTTTTTTTTTCAAAATTTAAATTTATGACTTTTCCGGACATTACAATATTATCTGAAAAAATCAACCCATAAAATTAAAAACAAAAAAACATCATATCTGGAGCAAGCCTCAAATGAAAAACAAGGGTATATCCGTCATTAGATATGCCTTATTATTCAGAATGGGCATTTTTTGTAACATTGTATATAAGTAGGCATTGTTGGATTAGGCATTCTTAGAATCAACGTTCTCAAAGTAGGCATTTTATATAATTATTTCTAATTGTCTAATTATTATGTTTTAAATTTGATTTTGAATTCCTAAATTGTAGGTTAGAAATCTAATCAAAATTCAGATCAAGCTACAGCGTGCAAATTCTTGCAATTTCAATTTCCATTTATTATTAAATACGGCAGGAAAAAAAATATATCATTCTCCTATTTACGCTTCGAAACACAATTTGTGAAAAAGCATATTTTTTAATAGAAAAAGGAAAAAAAAAAAAAAACAAGTACTTGGCATAGATGCCGAAGCATTGATAATCCTCACAAAATATGACATTTAACTAGTCTATACTTGACCATTTATTACTTCGATAGTGTTTCAATAAATTGCAAATCCTAAAACCAAATACAAGGTTCAAGCCCAGAAAAACAGAAAACAATTTTGCAACTATTATATGTAAATATAAAGTTGAAATTCCAGACAATTTGATAAGATAAACAACGATATGCCCGCATTATCATCTAAGCACTGCCTTACTGTAATATGTGAAAGAATTTTTATAGCAAAGAAAATCAACCAAATCTCAATTTAGCTTCTCTGATGGTGCATGCTTCGCTACGGTGAAGGTGAAACGGCAAAGCTAAAACGATGAGATCGCCCCTTCTTCTCACTGCTTATTCCACTCTTTCTTTTCAGTCTTATCTCAAATTTTACAGATTTGTTTTCGGTTTGCCACTGCCAGATACACGCCTCGTCTCTGTTCGCATGGTCACGAATTCCTCAGCAGCAGAAGGGTGAATTCCCACCTGTAAAATCAGAAGCTTCTTTAAGCAGCGATGATTAAGCAAATAAATGTTTCAAAATGCAGGAAATTATGCGCGTGTTACGGAAGGAAGGCGAAGATTTTTAAAGTTAAAAAGCGAGGATTTTTCAAGGTGTGAGATTTGTAATTTTCTGCAATGTTCAACACTTCAACCAAACAAAAATGAAGCTCACCGTGCTGTCAAACTGTGCCTTGGTTGCTCCAAACTTCAGTGCAACAGCAATGCCCTGTGGAATACAGCCAAAATGATAATCAGAGATTTTATCTATAGAGAACAAAATAAAATAAAAGTAAAGATCTAGCCGCAGATTTAATTATGTCCTTGATTCTCCATAGGAAAAAACTAAAGCAGGCATTGGATCTTACAAAGCCTATCGAATTAAGAACTAAAAATACGATTTCTATCGTAAATGTTTTAGATCAGACAGAACATAAATTGGACAGATCAATGTATGAAAAAAGAGGGGGGTTGCACACAGAACTCTCATTATTCAGTCATATTCACGACAATGTAATAAATAGCATCAAAGACAGACTGACAAAGTTAAATTTCAAGTACTATTATTGAAATCTTTAAAGATGGCTGTAAGCTTTGCCATTCTCACAAGAACTCTTGGAAATTCAAGATGCAAGTCACCTTCCATTTGGCGGAGATAACAACCGAAAAGGTACCACGTTCACTTTCGAAGCAATTATCACCGCACATAGCACTCTTGATATTTAGTGTCTGACCTCTTTAATCCCGTATAGAGGAACGGCACCTCCAAGGGTAATATAAAGATGATTTTAAGTTACCGAACTTTTAACCCATGAAATTATAGATCATGCAATGACTAGTTTATCATATCTAAGGAGATACATCAAGATAACTCTGAAGTTGGAGCAACAAAATACCTGCATAATTTCAGGCGCATCTGGCCCACACATGGATGCCCCAAGAACTTTATCTGTCTCAGCATCAACGACAAGCTTCATAACTGACTTTTCTTGACGTCTAGGGGGAGGGAATTGAAAGAAAAACTTTATAGTTGATAAATGCTTAAAACATTAAAACGTTAACCCAACAAGAGCGGTCTAAGTAAGATCTAAAGGATAATATTACTCCAAATGGTTGTTAAAAAAATAATAATAATAAATAAAAATAAAAAAAATAAACAATAAAAGATGAAATCTCTCTTTTATCAAAAAGTCATGAACTGCACTAAATTATTATAATTTGCAATATGCCTTTGCCTGGTATTTTCCTTTTTATTTGTGTTTTCACATTATGAACCTGTGCTTTATTGAATCCAAGAGGATCCTGAGATAAGAGAAAATTACCATAAAATAGGTAAAGGTGATAATTATCAGCTTGTGTCAACAATTCTTTCTTCATGACTATAAAAATTAGGCTTTGTGGTGGCTCATAGAATATATTTAAAAGGAAACACTCATGAGCTGACCTAGCACCTATGAATACATAAAATTCCTGAGAAAGTATATTCAACATAAAAAGGCTTTATTCTGGTAATTACAATTTTCTATAGATTTTCAACCATGAAGAATAAGGTTAGCCATGTTACGTTGTGAACTTATTTGTTGGAGTAAGATATCAGATTTGCAAAATTACCCAGAGATAGTGTTCTTCATAGGATTGAATGTTGACGTGAAGACTGAAATATCACCATTAGCTTGCTCTATTGCCTGTTCTTCACTCAGGCCCACAATAGAAAGAGGTGGTATGCTGCAAACGAGCAAAACACACAATCATTCACAAAAAAAGTCAAATCGAATAAAAAAAGAATTTTTGGTATATTGATCGGCTATTCACAAACATGGGAATCAAAAAGTGATGTTAAGAGATGTGTCACTGTGAGATTTCTGTCGTGATTGGAGAGAAAAAGGTTACAGGTAACACAGACCACTGTTTCATTCCATCCAGTCTGATTGATTTTGTGCATCTTAAAGAAAAAGCCAATACTTGTTGTGTACCAAGGTCATATTTGTTGTGCCCCATGACCCATCAAGGTCCTCAGATGAGTGCTACCCTCGTGATTGATGTGACTTATACCATTCATAATTAAGCAAATAAATACGAGCTTCTGTTCAAAAATAATGCTTACGCAAACACTGCACAGGGTACATCTCTGTAATCTGGTTTGCTGGGTTGCCCACCGAAAACAGTTTTCTGTAAACACGTCCAATAACATGCATGTTGATAAAAACAACATTTAAAAAGAAGCAAAATGCACTCTTAATCCAGAAAATTAAAAATACTAGGTACAAAGGAAATACATACGGCAAAATATGTTCCTTCCATTAAGGCCACAGGAGTAAGATTCATCCGATTTGTAACATCTCCAACAGCCCATATGCTAGGTATATTGGTGCGCGAGTACTCATCCACCTAGAAAAAACATCACCGAGTTAGAATGGTCTTGATTTTGCTTAGAAGAGAAGCTATAAGAGAATGCCAAAACCTATACAGCCTGATCCCATTCAAGAGTACAGATGCATTTCAGAACACAAAATTGTAACAACCAATAATGAGAAAGACAACGCAATTCACCTTTACAGCTCCTGTCTTATCAAGTTCCACACCAACAGCTTCCAAATTCAACCTTTTTGTGTTGGGAGCTCGACCTGTAGCCCGAAATAATACAGTTACAGAAGCAAGATCAAAAAATAAAAATCTTGTTCAAATGTTACTAGTTAATCCAACTTCATATGAATATTGTGCAAGGGTAACTAGACATAATTTTACCGGTGGCAAACAATACAACATCCGCTGTTATTTCTTCACCATGATCAGTAATAACTTTTACACCATCCTCTGTTTTTATCACCTATGGAGAGGAAATTGTTAGTGACAAACAAACATTGATCACATAAGAATAAGCACAAATGATGATGATGATGATGATGATGATGATGATGATGATAAGAAGAAGAAGAAGAAGAACAACAACAACAACAACAACAACACACACACACACTGAAGGCAAATTGTAAACAATTTCATAGGAAACCAAAAAGTACCCTAAGTTATGGTGGTCCTTGGGTGTAAGTTAACTCCCCTAATAATAATAATAAAAAGAAGAAGAAGAAGAAGAAGAAGAAGAAGAACACACACACACACACACACTCTGAAGGCAATTGTAAACAATTTCATAGGAAACCAAAAAAGTACCTCTGTTATGGTGGTCCTTGGGTGTAAGTTAACTCCCCTGCCCTCCAGATTTCTTGCTACCACTGCCCTCATTTCATCATCAAAACCTCTGCAGTAGAATAAGAGACATCAGGAATATCAGGTCATGCCAAAGTAGAAAATGATTTAAATTGAAAAGAACATGCGTCTTCTTAACGTCCAATGGTGAGTGATATACACACTACACTTGGAACTACGAGCAATAGGAAACAGAAATCTAGCTAAAACTTGTGAACCATAATAAGCTATAAAAGCTATAACTCATGTTATTCACTTGCCAGTGAAATAAGATCTTGAACATGCACAGCCGTTCAAAACCAAAAGGCTACATCATTACTTAAAAAAGTTATAGTCCCTTCCCTTTTTCTCAACTTCTCTCATTGGTTAGACAGCAAGAATCATAATAACCAGTAGTTCAAAAGAGGTAAAACCTTGAAACAAGCAGGGAGGTTTCAGATTTTTTAAGTCTAGCCAAGTCTTTTGAGATCATTCAAAATAATAGTAGTTTAATAAAACTGAGGTTTTATTTTTGCAGTCCCATCAAAATATCTGTATGTTGCATTTAACATGCTAAAACTTAAACCTCCCATAGGAGGCCATAAAATGCCTCGAACAAAATGTGTGGAATATGGAAAAAAGTTACCATCTTGAAGCTCTCTCTTAAATATCAACAGCCAAGCTATCCTAGAAAGAAATAATGAAAGCCAAACATGTATACCTCAGGGGAAGTTCTTTTCTAAACAATAGTTCCACAGTAGCACCCATCCCGCGCCATATTGAAGCAAATTCAACAGCAATGTACCTAAGTAGAAGAGAAAATACGTGAAATCAAGAGCATGCTCAGCAGCTGAAAACTATTACTCAAAACAGACGAAGAGATAGGAGCACACCCTCCTCCAAGCACCACAGCATGCTTAGGGAATTCCTCTAAACTCAGCGCCTCATCAGAAGTTATAGCAAATTCCTAACAAAAGAAAGAAAGAATGATAAACAATATAAACTAAAAACGTTACATAAAAGGCAAGAAAGGAATATTAGAATTATCAATATCTTATAAACAGTGACTGTGAACAACAATGATAATTAAATTGCTTCATTTTCCAACATGCAGAATATCTACCTGGCCAGGAATTGCAGGGCGTTGAGCTCTACTGCCAGTTGCAATCAAGATATGCTTCGCTGAGTAACTCAATTTTGTGCCATCCAGCTGGGTAACCTCAACTTCATTAGGACCAACTAGCTTTCCCTCTCCTTCAAATAATTTAACTCCAGCATTTGTCAACAAGCGCTTGTATATTCCATTCAATCGAAGTATTTCGTCTGTCTGTAGTAATGTGAAAGACGATAAATAAATAAAGTATAATTATCACCTCCTATTATATTGTTTTGTATGAAACTATTACAACAGTATACTTATTGAAAAAGCACCATTGGTTTACTTCAGTGGTACAAGGAAAGTCTGTCATGAAAGACAAAATCTATTACTTTTCCTACAAATACACTTCAGGGGAAGCTTCAAGCTATATTGCATTCTTTATGTTTCAAAACAATTTAAAGATCCTCAATACCTTTTATCTTAAATCTTAAATATAAAAAAATAAATAAATAAAAAATAAAAAATGAAGACAGACAGCATGCCAGTTTCGTGCTAAGGCCTCATGCAACAAGTATTAACTTCCCATTTAAAATATAATATATATATATATATTCTCTTTTATCAGGTCTTGATCATGAAATTCTAGTTGAAGGCAACATCGATATTCGATACGCAGTGAGAATACAAATGACTGTACAATCTTGAAAATAAAATAGAAAATTCTGAATTAATTAACCTTCTTATGCAAAAGTTTCTGCCAGTTGAAGTCAACCTTCTCATTCACCTCCCATCCATAACTCCTGGCATCCTACGAATCCAAAACCAAACATCCATTAGATCAGTAAAACAACTATAATATATATATATATATGTTATTTATATCCTGCGGTTAGCATGCCTATCTAGAAATCAACTAATTCACACTTACCCAAAAAATATACTAAACTCTAATATAGAAATCTTATTGAAATAATTTGGTTTTTTTTTTTTTTTTTTTTTTTTTTTTTTTTTTTTTTTTCAAAACCTTTTCTTCATTCACATCTTGGCAATAGGAAGGAGAAAAAGTAGACCAAAGAATTTACAATCTCAACTTTTACATGAACACTAAAAATTATATAAGGTAAATCACAATAGAAATAATATATCACCTCAATTTCACCTCCAAGAGATGCTCCATACACCAAAATCTTTTTCGGAACGCAACCACGAATAACACATCTGCAAAGCCAAAAGTCATTAACTGATATGGATGCCATAACTGATGACTCATGAGCCTGCCCTTAGCAAAATATTTAGATTAAAGTAAAAACCAAAACTAAAGTTTGGCTGAACTCACGTTCCACCAACTCCTCCAATTACTTCCGAGCTGATCGGATGAAACGGAAGCTCACATATCCCAACCTTGCAACATTATTCCAAAACTCACTTGTTAATAACCTAACAACCAAATGCACCTCCAGAAAGTAAAAGAAATTAAATGTACAAGCTACAACAATGATCATGAAGGGGATCAAGCAAACATCAAGAAATATAACAAGAAACCAGCCTAAGAATACTAAAAAGTCCCTCAAAGCAACAAATCAACTTTCCAAATCTCAAATAATCGAAATAAAACAGAGCTCAAAGACAAATTACAACGAAAATTAGAAATAAAACCCATAAACACATGATGATAATATTATTGGTTGTTATAAATTCTGCGTTTATGTATAATACACCTTAGCTCCATAATTAGCTGAAAATCTAGAGGCACGAACACCGCCACTTCCAGCGCCAATAACGAACAAGTCGAAGTCATAGTGAGCCTCCTCTTCATTAGTTTGAGCAATTTCTCCATCGACAAGCATCTTCCTCGCCATCTATTATTATGGACTAAATCGAACTGAATCTGAACCAACAATCAAAACATTATACTCTGCTAAGAAACAGGAGTAATCAAATCGCAACGCAGTTTAACTTCTCAATAAAAACACCTTTTTGGCTCAATTTCAGCAAGAATGGTATATGACATCAATCACAAAATAAACAATATTATCGGAACTTTCCCACAGTTTTCCTATAAGCCAAACAAATACGTACGAAAAAAATCAAATTTAAGTTCCCTGTATCATCAATTCACTCCCGTTTGATTTTCTGTTTCCATACAATAACCAAAAAAAAAAAGAGGAAATCTTTCACGAGTGAAACTTTGATGATATAAGTGAGATGCGGCATATTCGAATCGAGTGATGTTTTTCCGGGGCATTTTCCAGGTAACCAAACAGAAATGATCCGAGAGCTTACCGATGAGAAGAAAGAAGGAAATGATAATAAGTGATAGGGTTTGCGGAGGAAATGATAGGGATGGGAAGTGGATCAAAAGACTCTGATAACAAGTGATGTCTGAATTGAATTCTAAAATATGTATGAATTAAAAAATTACTGTCCACGGTTTTTGCTTTTTGGAGGGAGAGAGAGGGAGAGAGAGAGGGGCCGAGGTTCAGCGAATCAGGCCGCGACCAGTTCAATTAACGCAAAACGGTGCGTTCGCACAATATGGCTCGTGCATTCTAGAATTATGATCTGTTTGATAGGAGGGATAGATTGATAGAAAAATGGATAGAATACAAGAGAAAGTAGAGTGGGGGAAGGAATGAAATCGTTCGTTTTGTGGATTTAAATTTTTAATTTGAGTTGAGATGTGATATTTTTTAAAAAAATTTAACTGTAACAAAAAATGTTAGATGTGATATTTTTTTAAGAATTTTTAATTATAAAAATCTAAAATTAAAATTCAATTCGGTAAAATAAACGAATTCTAAGAGTTTTCTCAAAATTATTTGGTATCTTAAAAAGGAAAGAAAGTGACTTTCCATTCTATTGTTTGGTATTAGAAGGAAATAAGGGTGTGTTTGGTTACAATGGGGGAATGATAATGGGAATGGAATAGAAAAAAAAAAATAATTCATTTGTTTGATTGTAATTTTAAGAATTCTCTGGAATGGAATATGAATATTTTTATGTTGACAAACTTACTCTTATGCTATATATAATATTAATATTTTATCTATCAATATAATATATACAATGTAATATTATATAATAATTAGTATATAATATATTATATAATTATGATATATAATATAACAATATTATTAAAATTGTTAATATAATTATAATATTATAATATATAAAATGTAATATAATATAATAAAATTATTATTATATAATATATTATATAATTATGATATATAATATAATAATATTATTAAAATTATTAATATAATTATAATATTATAAAATATATTATAAGATTATATAATAAACAAATATATTATATAATTATGATATATAATATAATAATATTATTAAAATTATTAATATAATTAAAAATTATAACTATATTATATTATACTATAATATATATATATAACTACAATATAATATATAATTATTATATTATATACAATAAATATATTACAAACATATAAGGAAGATAATGTGTCGTTGATTTGTTAATCACGATGTTTATATACGTTTGAAGTAAGAATTCGTGTCATAATTTAAACGTGTCATAATTTAAATCATAGTTTGTAATTCGTTATAATTTTTTTTTTTTACAAAAAATATACATAAACCGAGAATGAGTCTAGCTATATAACGTATAATAATCACGTATGAGTCATGTGATTGGTTAGTAAAAAAAAACATAAAAGGAAGATAATGTGTTGTTGATTCGTTAATTATCATGTTTATTTGCATTTGGCATAATGATTCGTGTCATGGTTTGGATCATAGTTCGTGACTCGTTATAGTATTTTTTTTTTTTTTACAAAAAACACGAGTAAACCAAAAATTGTTTTGAATTATAATTCTGAACTCATGAACCAATCATAATTCTGAATTATTAAAGTTAAAAGATTCAGTCAATAATTAGTTGGACGCAAATTTTAGTCTTTTTTTTTTTTTTGCTAAATTTTGGTATCAAGCGAAGTCACAAAATAAAATAATTTGGCTACTACTTGTTATAATTTCAAGTAAGATTTTTGAGATATGATTAAGGGCTTATTTATTTGTATTTTTTGAGTTATGGGTGACTTGAGTTTAGATCTTGATTTGAGTTAAGGTGTATTTGAGAAAGATTTAAGTTGAAATTCTAATTTGAGTTTGTGTTTAGATGTGCACATTTTGAGTGATGGTTTGAATTAAAAATCTATTTTTGTTTGTGTTTGGGTAGGTCAAAACTTAAATTTATATTTAAATAGTATTTTAATAAAAACTCAATAATGATGAAAAATTTTAATAAGATATATGGGTAGTGTTTTATTCATCTCGTTGTTGTGAACATATAGAAAAAAAAATCATCTCAATTAAAATTAAAACAAAATAGATAACATTTTTAATAATAGAAAAATATTGTTAATTAACTTGAGTTTGAGTTTAAAAATTTGAGTTAAAGGAAAAACTTAAACTCAAATTTTAATTCCAAACTCAAATTAAACTCAAATTTAAACTTAAATTTTATAAAAAAATATAAACTTAAATAAAATTATAATTTAAATTAAATTTTTTTTGAATTTGTGTGTAAATAAATAAGCCTGAGGGCTATTTGAATGCATGTTTACTTTCGTTAAAATAAAAGTAAATCAGTATCGATCAATAAAGAAGAAGAATAAACAAACAAAGAACAAAGGTGTACAAACGACAAATTGCATTCGGCAAGCAAAAGCAGCTAAAAGAAGAAAAGTCAAACTTGAGTTCTTCCGTTCTGAAAAAATCGCCCATTAACATCTTGAAACACGTATCTTGAAATTTTGAAATTTCCGTTATTTTTTTTTGTTGTCACATTTTGACAACAAAAAATTGGAAGTTTGAAACATGGGTTGCATTTGAAATTAATTTGAAATTATTTTTAAAAATTTTTTTATATGTTTTTTAAAATATAAAAATAAAATAATTTATAAATTGTATTTGTTTAATAAATATTTTAAAAACAAAAATGAAAGTAAAAATTAGTAAAATTGGTTTTTTGAATGAATTAAAAAATAATTAAAAATTATTTTTTTTATTTTTATTTTTTAATATTTATCAATAATATTATAATAGACTAATTAATAATTATAACTAAATACGATTTTATTTTTTTTATTATACTTAAAATAATTTCTTAAAAAATTAATCAAACATAATTTTTAGTCTTAAAATGATTCTCAAAATAATCATAATTTTACTTTTATACTGAAAACATCATTGTGAAAATGTTACCAAATAGACCCACTTCATTTGCAAAATCTGAATTGAACACTAGCATAGACGACAGCTTTTGCGTGGCTATGTTAAACACATTTATTACCAAAAAAAAAAAAAAAGTAGTAATAAACGTTTGCATTTTGGAAAGTTGAAAACAAGTTGTAAGTTGTGGCAACGTTTACAGGGCTTTTTTTTTTTTTAAGCCCTAACTAAAAACGTACCTCACAAATTGTGATCCTATTAGGTATTTTATTTGAAATACGAAATTTTATTGAAGACTAAAACGACGGCTTTTGTGTGGCAAACGCAGATGACACAAACTGCAATGCAAAGTTGGGACTTAGCATGCTTACCAAATAAGAATGTTCGCCTACATGAGTTCACTTTTGTCATTCAGCTTGTTGAAGATTGTGGGGCCTAATAACGTTTGGAAGCAAGGAATAGCAAAGGAAAGAGAGGAAATGGGTGCGCGCGGCCAGGTCAAATCAGAGGTGGTTTTGACGGTTTTTTTAAGGGTTTTTTTTTTTTTGACTTTTTTGTACTTTACAAATAATGTTGAGAGATTTATTGCCCGTTTTGTTGGGGAATTCGTCCCCCGATTCGAATCATGATTTATGGTTCGCTACAGTGATTTCTCACAAAAAATACACGTAAATCAAAAATGATTTAAATCACATGATTCGAATTCCTGAATCAAACGGACAAGATTCTTCTGAGAGGAAATTAGAGTGTGAGGTTAAGAAATATCTTTCGAGTGTGAGAAAAACACAAAATGAGATTGCATGTTTTTCTCTGTAATGAATTTCTTCAATAGTTAGTGTAACCTGTGGCGGTAGAAACATGACGTAAGTTAAATTGGTGATTATGTATAAAATTTTTAGTGCTATTTTGTATTTTTGCTTTTCATTCGTTCTCTATTATTTGCTTTAGGCAAATTTTCCCAACACATCTAAAAAAAGCTTTTTATCCAAACGCGAAGGAAACTTAATTAGGGCTCATGCTACCAACTTTCTCTCTTCATATGATTTGTATTTACTTTACTCTAATATATAAAATTTGGACGAGTCCCATACAAAAAACAAAAGAATAAGTTTTCAATAATTACGTTTCTTTCTGTATTTACAAACTAAATATAAAAATTAATGATATATGTGATAAAAATCCAATCTCATTAACCATCATACATTTTTTAAGTCAAATACCTAATTCACCGTAACCCTATTAATATCACACGATTAAAATAATAATAATAATAATAGGCACTGATAGATAAACATTTAGATAACCATTGAAACTGTAACTATTAAATTTATTTATAAAAGATGTCTCTCGTCAACTACATGATGAAAATTCGATACTTCAATTGGTGCGAGTTAAGATATATAGATATCGTTATTCTCAATAGTTTTGGACCATAAAACAGTCAGTGTACAGTTTACAATGTACAATGCACGAAGAAGAAAAGATGTACACTATCTACCCATTATTAGTCTAAGAAGACAACTAAAGCACAAGCTAGAAGTTGTTGCTAGGACCACACATCTTAAATGCTTTCAATTAAAAATGAGGAGTATATAAAGGTTAGGTGAGAGATGACGATGTCCACCTTTGGACTTTGAAGTTCTTAGAAATTAAAATGCCAAATTAGTGATGGAAATGAGTCAGGTAAGGTCAGCCATAACAAAGATATTCTACACTAGGCCTTGGGACCCATTGGGATTCTATTTTCCCATTGTCCTTTTGCTGAAACCTTAATCGAGGAATCCACTCCCTATATTCCCTTAGTTCTGTAATCATTGTTATTAAAAAACACGCATAAAACGACATGTTGAAAGATCCACTAAAAGCTTACCAATTAAGTATTTTAAAAACACGCATCCCTCTCAAGTCTATAAAGAGCTCGAATACCATTTGTTAAAAATTAATTGATCTTAACACAATAAACAAGATCAAAACACTCAATCTAGCCATTTTGAAGCATGAGATAAGAAAAGTGGTCCTCTATTGATTCCGGTTTTCCGGGGACCATGAACAACAATTTTTCTGCTGCCAAGTGGTGGAGGCTCTTTCATGTCCCTGCCATCTTTCATGGCCCTCTAATAACATCATAACATGTCAATTAAAATACTACATCAATTAAAACTTCTTATCACGTGAATTAAAAATCATGGCAATTAAATACTTTTACTTTATCTTATTGAGAGGACACGAAGACATAATATTATGCCTTATGAGGCTCAGATAATCTTCTTTAGCATCTTATAGTACACAGATCACGGTTCTCAGATAGTACTTAAATATCAATTTATGGATACTTTTAAAGAATAGTTGCACAAAAATTTTGAAATAAAAGACTAATCTACAACATCATGCAAGTGAATTAGCTACCCAGTTGCCACCTTTTATTGTTCACTTTCTATACGACTTCCTCAGAAACTCCTCCAGTTTTTTGCTACCACTGCAAGAAGGTTCGAGGAAATCGAAGAAAGGCATAAAACATGTCTTTACAAGATCATGATAAACTTACAACATACAATCAACAGGAACAATGGAAGACAGAATTCCCTAAGCACTTTGCTTTTGTTGCAATCTTTTTAACACCCAATTCATCGCGAGGGTGAGGTGTTCTTAAAGTAGCAGGAGATAACTGGATTCTGTCCATTACATTTATCTTAGGGGCCTCAAGGATTGCCTTGGGCATGGATAACGCCCATTGCATTCCCCATATTGCAAGAGGCCTCATATAGATAAGCGAGCGGAAGTGCCCGTCGGTGGTCCATCCCTCCGGAGTCTGGAACCAGTACCTGTAGTATCAAGAAACAATTATTTTAAGTCAGCTGATGAACACATCTGAATCAAGTGGAGAATCCAAGCACAATAAAAGTCTGAGAAGTCAATTAACATATAAAGGCCTACAAATTTGGGTAAGCTGAAAGCTCAAGACTTTGGCAAAAACAGGTCTTACCGTACAAATCAGTATTTGGTAACAAAATGTGACACCTGACCAAGAAAAGCATGGTTTTCTGTGGTTGAAAAGGTGTTGACTAATTTCTAAATTATTCAAATGAAAAGCTCGCTCTCTCCTGACACGCTTAAAACAAGTACGGAGACAATACATTTTGAACTGCAAATTCAAAGGAATAGCATAATTGATCAAGGAAAATCCTATAAAAATCCTAAATCCTTTGTCCAAAGCTGTGAACTGTCCGCAGAGACCAAGAAGACAAAATAAACCAACTAGCACAGCTAATCCATGCCAAACTGGTGTCAGCTTTTTAGAGTCTTTAGAAAAGGTTTATTCATTTCTGAGTCGCTCCTGACCCTCAGCCCCTCGTATAGTTCCGACCTTCAGATTCATTTTTTACAAATCTATTCTAATGAATGATCCCTTCCATTGTTTACTTGATTGTACTATCAAGCTAATTATCAATAATAAAACAGATTTGTAGTACAATTTTTCAGTTTGCATATTGGCAGCGTGTTTTTCTATTCCATTTTAAAATGAAGTCAGTTAGCACCATTCCTAAATGTATGTATCTCCATTTTTAATGTATAAGCAAACCATAATATAAAAACGAGAGGATTAAGTAAGCTTAAGCTTAACCATGGGAAAGAACTACAAATAACTATAGTACATATGGTACTTAGTACTTACCCATAACCCTCTTCTGACCAACCTGCAACAAAAATTCCTTCAGCTGTAGTGAATGCTTGTTCCTCCATTCCTGAAAGGATCATTGTAGCTGCCACGCCGTAGGTGACACCAGCCCATATTTCACGCGACTGCATACACGTCTCATCAACCCTTCCATTGGGATGCATACCATTTACAGCACCCATTCTGCCTCCTTTGACTTTCATTACGTTGAAATCATAAATCTTCTGGAGAGAACTTTTGATTTTCAAATCATCAAATAGTGAAGGCAAACCTGCGGATGCTGTATACCACTGCCCAGCTAGTTGATCTGCTTGTATAGACTTACTGTTACTACTCGACCCACTGTCATAGTTAAAATAAGAACCATTCCACAACTTTTCTTCAAATACTGGTTTGGCCTTCAAAAATTTGGTCTTGCACCATTCAGCAAAATCATTGTCACCCAGTTGAAGGGCCATTGCAGCTGCAGCCTGAAGTGCAGCGAGCCACAAGCAGCCGCAGTAAGCACTCACACCATGAACAGTCCAAGTATCATATGTTTGATCTGGAAAACCATCATTCTCAATTAGACCATCATTGTCCCTGTCGAATTGTTCCATGTATTCCATTGCAGCGCGAACAGAAGGCCATACATCAACTCCAAAAGATATATCCCCGGTTGCAGCAAAGTCTCTATACGCTTGAAGCACAAACTTTGGGTTCAGATCCTTCCATTTACTTGTATCATGAATATTATATCCATTCATTTCAGTCCATGGATCGTGTGTTCCCAGATCATGAGGGACAGCACCTCTAACCTTACGAATCCCCCAATTTCCCTCTGCCAGGAACTTTACTTTTCTTCCATCTTCAGATAAGATAGCTTTTGCAAAGTCCCTTTGAATGCTAAGTTCAATTTTGGGAAACAACTCAAGAAGTGCAAATGATGCATAGAAGTGCACATCATATGTGCACCACATGATATATTCCACGCCTTCCAAGTAGAGGAACCTTCCAACATCTTCATCTTCATTGTTGCATGTATATAGTTCTTTACTATTCCCTTCCAAACCAAAATTAGCTGCAGTACTATAACACCTATTAGCTGCAGCATGCTTGTTATCTGTATTTAGTCTGCAGGTTCCTTCAGAATTAGTTGTCTTCATGTCTCCTCTATCAACTTCTGTTAATTGCTGCTGATTATTTCTCGTGTTTGTAGTCGATGATGAAGAATCTGTCCAATATTAGAGCATTATAATCAATGTTGCTGCTTACCTTTACAGTACAAGGAAAGATGATGTCATAGCATCAAGACAAGACGAGAAACAAAAATTATAAAAGTCCACGTCAACGGTGCCAGTGCCACTAAATTTCCAGTGACAGGTGTTTTATTATTGAAATATGTCAAGACTGTAAATGAGTACCAATCCAAACTGTTCCACCAGCTACCAAAAAGTAGAGCTCGTTAAACAATGTAAACTTGTACCTGCAAAAGTCAAAAGGCTCACATTATACACATGGCACCCAAAAGAAAAAGAAAAAGAAAAAGAAAAAAAAAAAAAAAAAACAAACAAACAAACAAATATACACCACGACAGAGAAAAACTAGGGGTCTGTTTGCTATGAGAATTCACACCAGAGTGGTTCTGGTTTTGAAACCAGAACAATGATTACTGGTTTGAACTGGAGTTCAAATCATGAATCTTTGGTTTGAACCATGTGAACCAGATCAAGGGTTGGTTTTATTTTTTAAGGTGGTTCTGGTTTAAAACATCATATCAGGGTTCAAACCTTGAACTAGAACCATCCAAACCAAACACTAGTTTTGTTGGGCTAGGTTCAAACCACTTTTTGCTTTTTGCAAACAAACACTGGTTTGAACCAGAACCATAGTTCCGGTTCTATAATCCTCATACCAAACGGGGCCTAGATGTACTAGATCACAAAAAGTCTCCGAATTAACTCACTACAGTATAAAGGTATAAGCAACTTGAAAATAAACCGAAGTGATATTTGGAACTTATCTAGATAATATGGGTGTTAACTTTGGTGGCAGAACCAAACGCTTCTGATAATGTTAAGGAAAAGATAAGGGTGGCTAATTCTAAAGTCCAAAAGTGGATGAAACATTTGACAATGCAATAATAGACGGAATTAATACATCATCCATGTTAAGCTTGAGAGGGCATAACAGAAAGATATCTTCTATAGACACAGTTAACAATATTTACCGAGTAGACATGCCACAAGGAAATATTCAACAAAGTCTACAGGTGCCCCATAAGCAACAATGAAATAGATGATCTTTAACCAAAATCAATAAAATGGCAGAAATATCTGTCCTCTTTGCCCTACACGCTATTGGATATTTGTAAGAATGCATCAGCCTCATCAGAGCAAGCTTTAAAGTGCCAGATAACAGTCTCAAAGTCCTTAAATATCAATGTCACAAAATGTCAAATGAACAAGAGCAACACTTAAGCTTTAAGGCTTATTTAGCAATGACATTAATAATTGTTGATAGAAAGGTCTAAATAGCTGAATGAAAAATTACCATTCTGGTAGCCTCTCGTCATTAAGAATGGGACTCTGCCACTGTTCAATCTCTTCTTCCCACAGCTTGTAATCTGTTTTTCGAGATGTAATTGGGTTCAAAACATAGTTTAAGGTGGCTTGAACACATGAAACTTAAAAAAGAAAACGTGTAATTTTGGTTTTTAAGTTATGAGTATAGACATTTATAAAACGTCTAGGCTTCAATAGAAATTAAGGTGTATTAATCAAAGATACATACTTGTTAGGGCATCATGAACCAAGTCTTTAGCTGCTAATTCAGAAGTACCGTAAAACTTTGTGTACCTCCTGCAACAACAAAACAAACTCAACAATTACCGAAGCATGCAATATATTAGCACACTAAATAAATCAAAGAAAAATTATATGCATCATTCGTCTCGTAAAATATTTTAGGGCGCTTTAGGGCCATTATTCTTCTTAGGATGCTGATGAAAAGGTACAGAGAAGTCAAGATGAACCTACATATGATCTTTATAGATTTAGAAAAGGCATATGATAGGGTACCGAGAAAAGTTTTAAAGACATGTATAATGGGGTGTTCACGCGTGTGGGAACTGCTGGAGACTACACGGCAGAGTTCCCCATTCGGATCGGCTTTCATCAAGGATCTACTCTTAGTCTTTATCTTTTCACCATTATGATGGATGAGCTGACAAGAGAAATCCAAGATAGAGTTTCTTAGTGTATGTTTTTTGCGGACGATATAGTTTTAGTTGATGAACATAAGGAATGAGTTAACCATAAGTTAGAACTATGGAGACAAACTCTCGAGATGAAGAAATTTAAGTTAAGTAGGATGAAAACTGAATACATGCATTATAGGTTTAGTAACTCAAGTAATCAGAGTGATGAAATTTCTTTAGATGGTGTGGAGATTGGGGCTTCTAAGAAGTTTAGGTACCTTGGATCTATAGTATAGTATGAAGGAGATATAGAAGAGGATATTCAACATAGGATTAAGGCAGGGTGGGTTAAGTGGAAGAATGCTATGGAAGTTTTATGTGATGGCAAGATGCCTATTAAGTTAAAAGGAAAGTTCTTTAGGACTGCAATCCGCTTAGTTATGTTATATTGTAATGAATATTAGGCCATTAAAAGACAACATATATATAAGATGAGTGTCGCAGAAATGCGTATGTTAAGATAGATAAGTGGCCATACGAGAATGGATCGCATAAGAAATAAAGTCATTCGTGGTAAAATAGGTGTAGCACCAATAGAAAAAAGGGTGCACGAAGGCCACTTGAGATGGTACGGGCATGTCCAACATAAAACGCTAGAAGCACCAGTTCATGCTTGGGAGGACATTCTTATACCTAATACTAGGAGAGAGAGTGGTAGACCAAGAATTACGTGGACCGAAGTAGTTAGGAATGACATTCTAGATCTACCTTCAGGAAAGTCTAATTTCGAATAGAACTGCGTGAAAAAGTGAAATTCATATAGCCGACCCCAATTAAGTTGGAATTACGGCTTGTTGTTGTTGTTGTAGGGTCATTATGGTATCTGAAAAGCGCAGAAAAATAACCTTATTGATGACTGACATTGCTAACAACCAGTGTCCATCCTTTTCGCCCATTTTCTATAATTCGTTGGGCATATTTTTTGACACTTGACAACCTCAAATAAACAAGGAAACAACAAATCGAAAGATACACTATGTATTTACCTATGGTATGAACTTCCTTTCGAAAATTTTACTTTAGGAGATGACCATGCTAGACCAAATGCAATAGTACACTTCCCATGAGGCTCAACCCATGCAGAAGCTGAAACTGCCGCACAGAGTGTCTCTCCAGGCGATGAAGGCACGCCTGGTCCAGAATTGAAGTTCTCTTGAGCAAATTGTCCGTCCTTCAGATAGAAATCCACAAGAAAACAAAATTCAGATAAGCATAATTACATATCAACAAGTCTGAAAGGAAGATATGAAATATCTTGGAATTAAACTAACTACCATTACATTAAAAAATGTCAATGTAAATGACCGGAAACCCATTAGAAAGTGTAAGGAAGCTACCATCACAAATTTGTATAAGTTAAACAAATCTCACAGAAGTGCCTACACAAAATTTGATATACAAGTTTACCCCACTGAAAGTATCATATATGAGAATATGACTACCTTAACCATTGTGCTCCACATTTCCTTTGCAGTAGGGATACTTCCTTCAGATAAGCCAAAACATGGCAAAACTGTTACATTCACATTTTGCGTTTCACATGCACCTATTGCAAAAGTAACAGGAGGGTTTCCTTTCGCACTCCTGCACCATAGACATGGTCCTCAGAAAACTAAAATACTGTCCGTAAATACCAACTTCAAGTACTGAAAGGAATAAAATCTAAAGATCTTGCAAAAAAAGCATATAGCAACATGAATTACAGAAAGTAAAGGAATAATAAATTATGAGAAATACAGAAGAAAAAAAAACAATTAATCTTCTGAAAAAAAAAAATCTAGAAGAACACATCAGTGTTGTTTATAATAATGCCACAAAAAGGGGAATAGGTACTTCCTATCATCATTTCAATTGTAAAAAAAAAAAAAAAAAAAAAAAAAAAATCCTGCGACCCAATAAAAGAAAGGGATCAAAAGTACAGAAAAAAGGTCGCAACTATGGTTGATCATTAACTAATAGTTGATCATTAACTAATAGGATATTCCTTCACTGAGGCACATTAGTTAGCAACAAATAACACTCGAATCCAACTATGTAGAATGGGGAAGAATAAACAAGCAGCAGACTAACGCAGAAAGGAACAGAACATGAACTGCATAGAAGTGGCAACTAATAAGTTTTCCTAATCATGAAGAAATCTTGAAATAAATGCACACGTTGATATCATCAGCTGCATCAACCAATGTAAGTTTTTTTATAAAAATAAAAAGCAAACGTTAAATTCTAGTAGAATGATAGTTTTATCCACTTGTCAACTTCAACACTGCAATAGAAGCAAAAGGCAATATAGGGGGCCAAACAAAAAATGTCTCTTTGCCAAATTAAAAATGAACAATATCTCAAGTCATTTTTCATTTCATTTCACATCAAAACAAGGTTTCTCAAATGTATCATTAGAAGAAGCAAGGAATTAACTCATACATAATACATAATGAGACGTTTTATAATGGTCATATGGATGTGTTGGATTGGAAACATTAATAGAAACCTCTAATAAGCGTTATGTTGGTAGATACCTAAAATCAAGCACCCATGATAACAAATAACAGCTGGCTGTAAAGAAATTCTTTCAAGATACAAATTATCCTCCTTTATTATTTATTTTGGACAAATAATAAACTATCCAAACACGTGAAATGAGTAAATTGTGGATTTTGGTTAGCATAAAAACATAATAAGCAATAACACTATGCATGTCAGCATCCCAATGCCTAATTTCTCAGAGCTTGGTGATCCCATTTCGTTAACTCTTTAAGTATACAAGTTTGCTGCTCTCTTGTTTTGTTATGGACGTTGTTCATAATGCCATTTCTTTAATGTCTAAATAACAACCTTGTAAAGTTTCTAATAACCGCAAGTTAGTACAGAACTATCGGGTGCGTTTAGAACTCGTTCCAAAATGATTTTATTTTTTGTATGAAAATGGAAATGAAAACGTTTTCAATCTCAGATAGAAATCATTTTTAAAAATGCGTTTGATAGTTTTATCAAGAGATTATTTTCAATATAAAAAAAAAAAAAAAAAAAAACCATTAATGTAAGGAGAAAACGAAAACAAAAAATGAAAAACGACTAAAAGTTGTTTTTCATTTCCCTCCCATTTTACACTAAACTAAAAATCGTTTTCATTTCCCTTTTTTGTCTTTAATTGTGTCAAACGCCGTTTTGGAATCGTTTTCATTTTTTCTTCGAAAAACGTAAAAAACAACTCCAAACATGACAATCATGTTTTTATTGTATTTGTCCCTCTTTCCCTTTGATTTGGGGTCGGTTGTGCCTCCAAATTGAAAAGAACATCATGAGACGTCTTCACCAATTATTTCATTGGACTGACCAAGAGAAATCTGCAAACCAACCGTCAAATATAGCTAGTAAGGTTTGAAAACTTGCTTGTGATGTAAAAGAACTCCAGAGACTCCATCCTCGCCACTATCAAATGAAAAGATGAAGTTAGCCAAAATGCTCAACACTATAACTACTTTCTTAAGAACCACAGAAAGTGTAGAAGAGCAGAATTAACTTACATAAATGGTTCATTCACATGATCTCCAGACAAGTGTGAGATTCCCCCAATTGAGTTCTGGACAAAACAAATAATGATCATTTGAAATTTAAAGACCCAGACATATTTTATTTGTTAGGAGTAGTTAGGCGTAACTCTGCTATATCAAGGGAGATAATCTTACCGCCCATGTAAAGAGAAGACTGACTTTTGCCCTTTCCTTCCCTGTGTTAACCAACTACAACAAACATAAACTCGTATAAGGAACATTCAAAAATCTCATACTGTAGTTCATGTCCTAATATCAACAAACAGGATTCAATAAGAATTACATCTTATACTTTTTTTTATATATACGAAACACAAAACCATATTGATAAAATAATCAAAAAAGAATAAAAATCAAATTCATTTCAGAGGATGGAAAAAGGAGATGCAAAATATTCCAACTTAGATTCATAACCATCACTAAAAAGCAGGAAACTTATTTTCACTTTTCAGCGTGCCAAAATAAGGACTCAATACCATGTAAAACCAGACTCAAGTAGTGCGGGCAATCAAGAGAAGATCTACTTCTCTACTTAGGCAGCTACGTTTGCATTTACACGTTACAGAAGATTCGCACGAAGAAATATATTGTTTGTTTGCCATGTCCAATTTCTTTTACAAGAAAAAAGATATTGTTTGAGCTGCATTTAAGAGTATATGATGATTAAACATACCGTATAAACAAAAACAGCAGTAGGAAGACTGCTTTCTTTATAATTATGTGGTATGAATGGAGATATTTGCCGACAAGATATTTTCAGTTCTGGGTCCGGTTCACCTAAAGTATAAACCAACATATATAATTTAAAAAAGGACTTAAAGGGAAAGGGAATACTTTTCCAAACAGTCAGAATAAAGCATGTCCATACCATCATATATGGTCCACGCCCTTGGAAATAGAGCATGATATGTGGAATGCTGTCCGCTAAGATTCCAACCCCAAGAAGATATGCCCTGATCACTTACTTTCCTGTAAGAACAACAAAAGCATATTAAAGCAACAATTTTACCATGAAATTTGCTGTAGTAAATAGCAGATTTCCCAAATTTAACGTAGTAAATCGCAGATGAATAAAAATTTATAGCATACTTTAAAATTTTAATATATGGTGTACCAAATCTACCCTTAGGAGTTTCAGTGATGATGAGAGAGAGAGAGGATGAGAGTTTGTTAGTGGTGATAAGAAAGAATGAGAGAGAGGAGAGAGAGTGAATGTTGTAAATGTTGCATTTACCTAGTAAATTCTTCATTTACCATACAAATTCAATTTTTGCATTTTCGTAAATAATGATTGTAAACCGACAATTTACCATGTAAATTTTCAATTTACAAGATAGTAACTTGTTGCTTATAACATCAAAACCTTTGTTGGACTGATAAACCCATCATTTACCACATAAATCCTCTATTTACCAACTTGAATAAGAATTTTGTATATTGGTAAATGAAGCATTTATAACGTAAATGAATCATTTACCACACAACGCCGTTGGCGTCTGCAGGTTGGAGATCGCACAGATCACAGATCACAGGGGCAAGAGAGAGAAAGAGGAGGCAAATTCAAAAATATAAAATCTCTCTCTCTCCTTCCACGTGTTACTCTCTCTCCTTCCTTGCGCTTTTCTTAGACCTGACTGGGGAATGACTTCTGCAAACGGTGCCTCTGTCGCAGGACTTCGTGAAGATCTGCAGGGAGCGTCGGAGCTTGCCGTGGCTGGGCTATAGAGGATGAGATTTGAGAGAGCAAAACTGATCTCCATGAATGAACGAGGAGAGAAAGGCCATGAGAGAGAGAGAGAGAGAGAGAGAGAGAGAGAGAGAGAGAGTGGGAGAATAGAGAGTTTTGTGACATTTCTGCTATAAATTTTAACTACCCTCTCCATTTCTGCTATTTCCCTCATTCACCCTTTTACCATCTGGAATCACTACACATTAAATAAGAAATCCAAAATGCAATATTATTCTTTTCTTGCTTTGCTGAATAATACTAAATTTATAGACTTCCTTCTCAACAATCTTGTGAGCCAAAATCAAGGTCATAGACTCATACGTGATATGGATTTAATCCTGAAACAAATATTCTAGCCAGCACCGAGATTTTTTTCATGGCTAGATTAAAAAAAATAAAAAATAAAAATAAAACCTCCTGAAACAAATGAATTGCTCCTCGCTATGTAATAAGAAAACCAAATACTCCGGTAAAACATGGTTAAAAATAATGCAATTATTGTTTATGATAAAATCAATTTTATAGGGGAAGGGTTCAAAACACTTGGGTACACATCTTGCCTTGTGTTACATAAAGGTTCATGTTCACAATGTGTCAAACTTAAACTAAAAGCGTCTGTTTTTTTTTTTTTTTTTTTTTCCAACCTTTGCCCAATAATCCCAATCAAATCAGTCTAAGTACGTAGAAAGAAACCAACTTCCTCACACGCATCGTCTTGGGCATTGTTGCCCCTACTCAAGCCAAAAAGTCTACCCGGGGTAAAAAATAATTCAAGAATCTGCCTTATGACCACCTAAAGTTACATATCACATTGGTGCATCCAGATATTCTCCACTAAAGAATCCTGACCTCTCCCCATGACAACCACAGAACATAAAACATACCACAAATGCCCACCCAATCAAGATCACCCAAAGCTCACCCCTTCATTATGAAATCCACACCCAAACATGGGATACTTTGCAGGCACCTTTGATGCCAAAAGAATAAAAAATGATCATGCCATGTGGAACCTTGCTTTGTCTTTACTTTTTAAGTTGTGGCCAATATTAAGAAGCATCCATAAATTATTATTATTTCACAATACTAAAAACGTAATTTGAATGATGCATGGTAGGAACATCTCCTTTACCTTTTCTAATTCCCAGAATTATTGATGTGCAAAATATTTAATTTCTTACCCTAATCCTTCATGTTGACCAGGAGCCAAAACGGATGCGTAATTCTTATGTCCTCCATCTCTTTGTATGAAAATCTGAAGTTCCACAAAATAAACTAAAAAATTAAGAAGAGAATGGTTCAAGGCGATAGGACAACATGCATGCTTCTTATAAATAGATAACTGGTAAATTATATGTATCCACTTCTTCTAAGTAGAAGCAAGGTACTCTTCTGATCAGAAACCTGCCATTCCATCCATTTCAGATGCCACAGGTGCAACAACAGTGCTAAGCATACATCTCAAGACATATATATATATAAATACATATACATTACAAACGCACACCGTATGTTACCACATTCTTTCAACCACTTTTATAAGCAATACATAAGGTCAGAAAAGAAATGTTATATTCATCTGAAAAAAAAAAAAAAAAAAAAGGAAAAACCCATTGAGAAGTTCAATTTAAGCAAAGAATAAATAGAATCCCTACAAGTTTTACACTTAAATAAGAATTGAGATTAATATGCATGCATTCTTTCGGCTCCAAAAGTTCCCATTTGCATTTATATAAAAAGCAGTTTTACTGAAGATTAAAAACCATCTAGAAAACCTGTGAACTACATGTAAGATTTCAAAACTTGTGTTGAGAAACATATAGATAACCATGATTTTTACACATTTTAGATAATGCCAAGTCATGGTTGTCAAAATTAAGACTTGCATACAAATCAATTAAAGAAGAAGGGGGGAATTTACAGAAAATTGATTGGCCATGACAGGAGAGCCTTCACGTGAACCAGGAACAATTTGCCATCGCCTGAATTCACCTCTAAAACCTCTAGATATACTGCCACTTCTGTAGAATATGAAGGGGGGGAAAGAAGCATCAGACTGTTAAGGATATTCAAGACTAAAAACTTAAAGCCACAAACTCAGTATACCACATACCCCATGCCACCAAGTGGAACTCCTTGAGATGCAGATGGCTTGCAACTTTCACGAGTGAAAGGATCAATAGGTGCTTTCTGCAAAGATACAAATCCTGCGACTAATTTACATACTCCTATGTGTAAAAAATAATTTCAACCAAGGGTTGCAGTCACAATGTCATGTAAAATACCCTTGGCAAAGGAAAACAAATAAAAGTAGGTTTAAAAAATACCCTTCCATGAGAGGCTTCTTCTCTAACATATGACCATAAGCGTATACCTAACCGAACCTACACCAGACCCGTTAGAAGATAATCAGGAAGAAAGTCACTAAGTGAAAAGGGAAAAAGAAAGCTACCAATATGAGAGCCTACAGGACTTCAGTTATCCTCAGAAACACAAAGCGCATGTTGAAAAGAGACTTACTTACCATCTTTATTGCTTCTCTAAATGTTATACTAAATTCTTTGAGAATATTAGCATGGCTGTTTAACCTCCTCCGCCAAGCTTGTTTTGGTGGAGCAGCACTATCAAAATCAAACTGCATAAAGTAATAAAACAATGAATACACACACACACACACACACACACACCCCCTTTTCATTGAAAGTTCCTTAAAGGATCGACTTACCTCAAAAGATAAAGAAAGAAAAAAGAAGCGAGGCATAGAATGCAGTAGAGATTCGATCATAAATCAAATACGACAACCAATTGGGGACAAAAATTTTTGACTATGGCTTTGACAAAAATTTGATTATAAATCAAAAAAGCTATTCCATTTCCTAATTCAATAACGTGCTAGACAGGTTAAGTTTCAACTTTGGTTTTAAAATAAGTGATACACTAATCAACAACAAAGCAAACTTGGATGCCAATAATTGGCAGAGGTAAATGCAAACACAAAGGTCAAAAACAAAATGAAAGAAAACGGAATTAGCTTTCATCGACAAAGAATAAAGACCAAAAAAAAATACTAGAGCCAAATCCGATATTCTTTACACGACACAGTGACATGGTGAAATGATACCAAGCAGATGGAATGCAAATATCATAACCAACATAAGATTAAGCTTTCCAGATATTATTTTTAATGCCAAGAAATCACTTTTAATAGACTATGCTCCAACTGGGGAAACAATATCTAGAACACCAAAGGCCAGTAAAACGATATAATATTTGATAGATTATCATAATTATATCCGTAACGGATTTTTGATAAAGTGAATTTAAATTAAAGTCTCATAGAATCCAAGAACAAATGTAAATTGACCAGATTTTGACTTCCTTAAAAACAAACTTCCTCTCCAATCTTACTGTATGATTCACTAAAACCATGGAAATTGCGCAAGACTAATCAAGTTGTTGATTCCGTTTAAGCAAAGTCCAAAACGACATCGAATCTTTCCCAAAGTTCCTTATTTTATCATTTATCAAAATTTTCTCAGTAAACAAACACAAACAACCGAAATAAACGAAAAAACAAGAGAGACAGAGAGATTACCGAGTGCAAGGCTGTCTTGCTAACATACTCCTCGGGCGGCCATGAATTCTTTCTACAGTGGAACAAAGTCCCGCTAACCATATTTACTGATTCTCAACACACAAAACCTGAAAATTTCCCTCTCGAACAATCGAAAACCTCGTGATTATCCAAAGATTCTCAATCTATAAATACACCTCTCGGCAAAAAGAACAAAGAAAAGTAAAAGCCGACTCCTCCGAAAGCTACAGAACGCTGAAAACTTTCTTGGCCGCCAAACAACAACTTCCAAAAACCTCTAAAGCAAGCGATTTCACTAATTTGCTTGCTCGCGAAGATCTTAAGTATCAATCAAACGAAAACCTCCAACTAAATCAAATCACGAAAGCACCTCCAACGTCACACACACATACAACAACAAAGTTCAAACAAAAAATCGTCCACCGAGATGTCAATTAATTGAATCGATTCGATTCGATTGGATTGGGCGTGAGTGTTTGTTTCTCGAGAAAATTTAAAAAAAAAAAAAAAAAAAAGAAAAGAAGAGAGCAGTTTGGGAAATGGCGTGGCGAGAGGAGAATCGGGCGTCTGTACTGAAACGCCCGTAAGGCTGTAACTCCGTGTATGAGATCACCAAGTGGAGGTGATGGTAAACTCTCTGTCGATCTTACTTTCTCTCTCTAAAAAGAAATTGAATTATTTTCTTTACAGACGAGAGAGAGAGAGAGAGAGAGAGAGAGAGAGAGAGTAAAAGTAACTGCGTGGTGCGTTCGTGTGTGTGGCGCGTCTTAGAGGCTTTCAATTTTCGAAGTTGGTTAGTCCTGTCGGTGTCTTTTTCCTTTCTCTTTTTTTTTTTTTTTTAAGTTTTTTTCTTTTTTCTTTGTCTTGTTTTTTTTCTTTGTCGAAATTTTCTGATGTGATTTTGGACTAATTTTCGCTTCCGTGTGTTTATAAGTAATGTAATAATAGCAAATACCCATGGGTAATATATGGAATTCTCTGTATTTCAGTATTAACTTTGTATAGTTTTTTTTTCTTTGAAGTTTGAAAATGATTTTTTAGCATGATTAAAAATATATATATGTATTATATATGTCCATTTTATTTATTTAAATTTTTATTTTTAATTTTATTATAATTAAAATTTCTTATAAAAAATTATATTTAATTTTTTTTATTACAATAAAAATTTTTACATAAAAATATATATAACTTTAAATTAAAAATTCAAATTAACGAACTGAACAAGACTTAAAATAGATGTTATAAATCAATATGATCTCATTTAAATCACAATTTATACTTTATAATTGGTCTACTTTTAGGTCAAAATAGGAGTGGTGTAAAAAATCTTGGACCCGAAAGGAGTTTGTTATAATTTACTTTTGTTCTATGAAATGTGAAATCTAAAAATTGCTGCTTAGAAATAGAATTTGAGAACTAGATTTGAGGTTGTTTTTGCAAAACTTTTTTGATGTTGTTGTCTAGATTTACTAAGTCGTTCTTAATCATAGACAATAATTTTAGAGTGCACATTTTCTCTTTATATAACAAATAAAAATAACTGTTTACTTAGAAATTACAATTTTTCTAATTCTTTAATAGATATATAGGCCTCGTTTATTTCGCGGATTCGAGTTTTCGATTCGAGTTGAGATGTGACATTTTCTGAGAGCTTTTTACTGTAGCAGAAAATTTTGATGTGACATTTTTTTAGAGTTTTTTACTGTAGAAACTTAAAATTAAAAACTCGAATCGGTGAAGTGAACGAGACAATAGTGTTGCATTTTATCCAAAAAAAATTCAATAACTAATATATATCTTTACATAGATGTATAACCTTATCGCTTTAAATAAAAACAATTTAATTTTTAATATATTTGAGAAAATAAAACTAAAATTATATATGCTCTTAGAATGTTTGTTATACAAAAGAATATGAATATTCACTTTTATATTATATACGAGAACTAAAATCGTACAATTGTAAATACATGTACTAGAATTTTTTTATTGAATAAAAATAAAGTACATATTAGATGAAATTAAAGTACATACATTTAAATTTTTAATAAAGTACACGTCATATATGAATACTGTAATTTAATCCATAAATTAGGAAAAACATCGAGTTATTCTTTCACAACAGTTTTGAAAATAATCAAAAGATAAGGTAGAGAATTCCCTTCTTAAATATGTTCGTGATAAGATGTTATTCGTACCGCATATTATATTTATGACCTATAAACTACTTCAAACGATAATGTATAAACACATCTAAAGATGACAACATTACTTAAGCAAGAAGTTTTCTTTTCAAGGTACAAACCTTTAATGGTTTCGTTACAAAGCAACTATTACAGTTTTGTTCATTTCACCGATTTGAGTTCATAATTTGAGTTTTATTATAATAAAAAAGCTCTTAAAAACAGTCCCATCTAATTTTTTTTTACTACAGTAAAAAACTTTCATAAAAATTACATCACAATTCAAATTAAGAACTCGAATCAACAAACTAAACGACCCTACTAATTTCTAAAAGTTGTATAGTAGCATAAGCAAGTAGGGTAATAATATGATAGTTTAAATCAGAATATTGCATTTTTTTTTCTACACCCGTTTATAGAATTTTTATAAGTTATCACAAATGTACGAGGAATTTCTACTCGCGAGGCACCCACGAGAAATTACAACAAACTCGAGAAGATTTGATGGCAATAGCCGCTTCAATAACAGGACCAAATTCCCACAGAGGAAGAGATTGCCTATTTAAAGCTTCGATAACAGGCAAACAATCGCCTTCACAGATCATTTTGTTCCACCCTTTTCGAGAAGCGAGTTTCATAGCAGCATGAATAGGAGCTTTTTAAGTCTCGTTTATTTTATCGATTTGAGTTTTCAATTTTAGTTTTGTTACAGTTAAAAACTCTTATAAAAAGTCACATTTAACTTTTTCTGTTACAGTTAAAAGTTCTCACATAAAGTTACATCTAAACTCGAATTAAAAACTCAAATTAACGAACTGAACGAGACCTTAATTTCACCGATTTAATATTTCATTTTTAAATTTTTATAGTTAAAAACTCTTAAAAAATGTCACATTTAATTTTTTTTATTACAGTTAAAAACTCTCAAAAAATGTTACAATTCAAGTTTTCAGCTCAAATTTTGTTACAGTTAAAAGTTCTCATAAAAAGTCACGTCAAACTTTTTCTGCTACAGGGAAAAGCTCTCACATAAAATCACATCTCAATTCGAATTAAAAACTCAAATCGACAAACTGAACGAGGCGTAAACTTCCCATACGATCTACCATTTAACAAGATGGACATTGTGGTAGTAGACCCACATTGATTGATCAGGCTCACAAAGCGATCACTAAAGCCAAATGCAGGAAGCACCTTGCATTTGAAATCCCATTCAAGGGAATCATAGGCTTTATGCATGTCTATCTTTATCCCGGCCAGCCCACCTTCACCTTTCTTTCTATTAAGCAAATGAACAATTTCTTGAGCAATTATCACGTTCTCTGAAATTCTCCTTCCTGGAACAAAGGTTGACTGGAAAGGGCTGATAAGCTTAGTTAATAACGGTCTCAATCTATTTGCCAAAATCTTCGACACAATCTTATAGACAAAGTTGCATAGACTAATGGGACGAAATCTACTAAAGGTTACCGTCCCCACACTCTTGGGAATAAGAACTATGTTGGTAAAGTTCAGAGCCAAAGACATGTCTCTTCCCCTGAAAAAACTCTAAACACAAGCTACAACTTAGGGACCAACAATCGACCAACAATGCCGATAAAATACACCCGGCATCCCATCCGGACCAGGCGCCTTCAAAGGGTTCATCAACCGAACTATTTTCTTAATTTCTTCAGGTGAAGGAATAGAGCAAAGAGAAGAATTTTCTTGCTCCGAAATTACAGGCTCCATAAGTTCATTAATCTCTGAAATTTTCGTGCCACACGTAGGTTGAGCGACCTCACATCGCCACCCCGTGTCGGAGTACTTTGGTGAGTTGTAGCAAACTCGAGAGCTGTAACAAGCTCGTGCTCCGGAGAGCATAGAGAAGGAGAGCTGTAGCAAGCTCGTGCTCCGGAGAGCATATAAAAAGATAGAACAACCCCGAGTATGCTTCTCATGAGGGCATTATAAGACACTTTAGTGGAGATTGTTGCAAGAATTCCAATGTTCCTCGTGGGCAAAATATAGCATAAGAGCCGCATGTAATCATATTCAGAGAAAAATATGCACCAAAAGCTCGAGACATCCTAGAGGAATGTTTCAACCTGGGTGAAAAATGTGGTATGAAAATTATCTACTTTTCAGATTTTGGAGTACAGCTGTTTCAGAGATGAGTGCTTGTGGTAACGGGAGAGGCGACATGCAAACAAAATTTTCTCAAACTGCTCCACATTTTTTTAGAATAATCCTTGGAGAAATGCTTAGGAATAATAACTAGGGTAAATCTCATGGGGAGTCCAGTTTATAAAGAGAAGGTACCCTCAACCTGAGCCGTTGGATGAAATCATCACAAATCTAGTGGTAGAAACGAAAAGTCACGATCAAATGGTGAGAATAAGAGTAGGAAACCAAAGTGACACGATCCGACGGTCCAGATTTGCCTATTCAAAACAAAGAATAAGGTGGCGGATATGATGAGCTCTACCGACGCATTTGTTGTTCTTCTCTAGAAGCATCATCTCAGAATAATTATTGCCTAGAAACGCTAGGGAAAGGTATCCTTCTCAAGCTAACTCAGAAAGGTAGAATAGAAAAATATGCAGCAAAATCTCGAGACACCCTAGAGGAATGCCTCGACCTGGGGGAAAATGTTGTTGGGAAATTATCTACTTTTCAAATTTTGAAGTTCAATTGTTTTAAAGATGAGTGCTTGTGGTAACGGGGGAGACGACATGCAAACAAAGTTTTCTCTGACTGCTCCGCATTTTTTTAAAATAACCCTTGAAGAAACGCTTAGGAACAACGATCTAGGAAAAATCTCACACTCAACATCATGCACTAATTGAGCGCCACGTGGCACAGCTGGAGGATTTATGGCCATACCAACTCATCATAAATTGTTTGTAAAATGGAACTTGGTAGAGGCTGACCGTAAGATAAAGTAGGAGGTCGATTGTATAGAGGACAATAGAAGGGCAAGAGGTCGACTGTACAGAGTTGTCAAGATAGACAAGAAGTCAACCGCTCCAAATCAACGTGGGCGGAGATGGCTTGATAAGCGCTTGAGGAGCCGATTGCACGCTGCCCAAGGACAAACTAAACCTGCATGATATCTTACGTGACTTGTGAGCAAGCAAAATTTGTTGGGGAGCAGGAGAAAGACCACTATTGACTGACAGACACTCCATCCACCAATGACTACATCTAACAATTTGAGATAATGTGATAGTGTAATGATAAAAATGTAATGATGGAAGTGGTGAAGTCCAGGGGAAAATCCAGCTAACTGGCTGAAATCTCAATAGAGATCATTGTTCCGACATTTGATGAAGATGTCTTGAAATTCGATTGGGAATTGGACAAGGGAAATATGACGTATAAATATGAGGAGAATGGCCCATAATGAGGGTTCTAAATTCTCTCTCAGATTGTAATATTTTCAAAAGAACATAAGGAAATTCTCTCTCAGTGGGCGTAGTTCTTGACGAAAAGGGTGAACCACTATAAATATGTGTGTTAATCTTCTTCTTAATCGATATTTGATCACATTTTTAACCATTTGAGTCACACAAACTCATTTGAGATTTGTTATAAATCTGTTGACGAATTTTCACTATCAACAAGAATTATCCATGTTTGGTATGCAAGAAAACATGAAGAAGGAACAAGGTGGATGATTATTGGATGGTGAATGATACAATGGCTTGTTTATTGGGTCAAAGGAAGAAAGGAAGAGAAAGAAAGAAAAAGAAAATTGAGTGGAGAAAAAAAAAAAAAAAAAAAAAAAACTAGTGGACACCACTATTTTTATTCTTTCCACATGTGCAGAGAATATTGGGTGAAAACTTGAAATCAAAATTTAACATGATAATTTACTTTTTGTGTCTTCATCTTAAAAAATATAATCTCGATAAATAGATAAATATTAACAATTATCTAAATTACATTTTTTTTTTCCTAATTAATGCACTATACATACTAAACGACCAAAGTGTAAAAAAAAAAAAAAAAAAAAAAAAAAAAAAAAAAAAAAAACAAAACAAAACAAATTAAATCATTAATTTTACCATTTCTATATTCAATCTCTTGTACATTTACTTTCCATCCCTTTTCTTTTCGTTTTGTCTTCTTATTACGAAATGAAGGAGACGTTTGGTAAGGGTATTCATACTATGATTTGAATCATAGTTCATTGTTCGCCGTAATATTTTCTTTTATAAAAAATATACGTAAATTAAAAATGGTTATAATCTCATAATTTTAATCCATGAAAGTGTAAAATTTGAGGTCAAATAGGTCCTTAACCTGAGGCCGTGTTCTCTCTTGTTTTTTTCTTTGCTAGCCAGAGGATGTAATTACACTTGATCTTACAATCTTAGAAAATGTCTCCAACCTAGTGACCGTACCGGTGACTTATAATATAAATACTCTGCCTTGGATATCCATATTATAAATACTACTCTCATGTGTACGTCATGATCCCTGAATTCCTAATTGTTATTGTTTTTTATTCCTTTTTTTGGCCTTCTCTTTTCTCATACGTACATAGATGACAAATTATCATGAAGTTGCGAGTTGAGCTGGTAAAGCATTCCATGATAACTGCCAGTCATTCGAATCCACTCTCTATCTCTCAATTATCATTAGTCTATTATAGATAGATTATAGATTACGAAAAGATCATTAGCACCGAAGTTAAATCATGCATGCGTCTGAATGAGATATGGCAAAAGCTAATGGAAACTTGTAGTTTGTGGATGCAGCTTTCACAGATGGCAGTCATTTGATGGCGCATTAGTAAAATAATACTAAAATGGCAATGTAAGTACATTTATCACCCAATATTAAATAACTTGATGTGGATGTGTTTTGTGTGCGCCACAAATAAGTTTGTCCAGTTTATTTTATTTTATTTTAATTTGTAGTTTTCTTTATTGGATGCCTACAAATAGTATATGTTTATTTAATTATATTTTAATTTTGCGCTTTTTTCTATGAATTTTGATAGGGTTTTAATATTTTCGCTGGAATTTATATAAGAAATAATGTTCGGTTTTGAGATTATGGCAGACCTTTTTTTTTTTTTTTTTTTTTTTTTTTTACTTAAAATGTATTCCAAATTAATACTGACTCGAAAACCAAGTAATACATGAAAATTTAACCCCAGCCGCTTACCGATACTACTAGTAAGACCTAATAAAACACTTAAGGGGAGAAAGCATGCACCAACCTCCGACAACATAAGGCTAAAAAGACAAGTCAACAATCGAGCATACATACGACTCTTCAATGGGAAATTCTAATTGATTGGGACTAAAAAACTTGTAGACCAAAGGTCACCTACAACACCGCCGAGAACAAATTCAAACTGATTCTATATAAAAATAAAATCAAAAAGTGAAAAAACTACCTCTGTTATTAGAACCCTGAAACAAAAACAACAAACCAAAACACAAAACCTAAGAGCATTAAACACAACGTCATTATTCGACACAACCATCTACCAAAAAACAAGTAGATGAAAACCTAACATCATAATAAAAATACTAAGTAGCAAGACACACAGTCAGAGAAACCGGTGAATTCAAATCTAAACAATGTCAGAGTTGCCACAGGTGAAGCATTGTTGGAGAGACACCACATGCGAAACTGGCCCAACACACTTCAATAGCCCAACTTGACCCAAAAAGTTAACTTATTGGGTATTGGGTCCTTCTATGTATATAAACTACTTCACATTCTCATTTACTTTCCATGTGGGACAACACACACATGCAATTTTCTCAACAATTTCCCCCTCATGTATGTGTTCACCGAGCTCTCCCTCATATTAAAGTTTCAAGTAGCCGGCACATCCAAGCATCACACTCCAAACGGGAGCTAACTCAAGCATGGGAAAGGGAGCCAAAACTATGCAAGTCCACCAAATGCTTCACCATCTGCGCACCTAAAGGAACACTAACTCTCTACGGAAGGCAACGTGAGAACTGTAACCGAGTGTGATCACTTAATCCATACGAACCATTGGCTTTGATACCATTTGTTGGGGAGCCACCACATGCGAAACTGGCCCAACACAGTTCAGGAGCCCAACTTGACCAAAAAGATTAACCTATTAAGTCTTGGCTTCTTCTATGTATATAAACCACTTCACATTCTCATCCACGTTCTATGTGGGACAACACACACATGCAGTTTTCTCAACAAGAACCACCAAGCCGTTGCGCGGAGTCACTCACAGTCGACGACGGCCAACCATCCAGGCATGCTTCCCCAAGAGAGTCACCACATCCCAAGAAACCAACCCCCAAGAACGCCCACCCTCATGAGATCTCATGCGCCACAAGCCGCAACCAAACACCGCAAAACCACACCCAAAACGGAGGCCACAACTATGAAAGGAACCAACACACAAATCTGCCTTGATGAGAGTGACAACACTCAAGAGTCACGGAGTAGCCAGAGTTCCGACAGTCCCAATGGAGATAGACGACAACCGGCGACCTCTGACCATTACCCCTCCAAGAACTAACCCCTACCAACCAAGCGGAAGTGCCCACCACCAGGATCCTCACCACAATGCTGAGACTTCCATTCCAAAAGGTAGCCAAAGGCCGCCGTCAGACACCGGCCCTGAGAGGGAGACGCAAAAGAAACCCTAGTAGCACTCAAGCGAGAAAGAGAGAGGGAGGGAGAGAGAAAGTCGTCACCTAAAATATGATTATGATTGCATAGAATGTATGTAGTAATTTTTTGAGGATTCGTGTTTGTCTTGGATTTATTTTTTGAATTGAATTCGAATTGTTAGGTTGATTTTATTATTATTTTTTAATTGGATTTATTTTATTTTAGATTGATGCGTTGGTTTAATTATATAAATGGCATTAATTTGTCTATTAGACTGTGCACTTCAGTCTCGAGCAAGTTCGTTGAGTTGAAGGTGAATCGTTCTTAGAGTATGTCAAGAACAGAAAGTGCAAACTTACGATTCTATTAATTTGTATCCGTTATTGAAAGTTTAATAAAATATAAATTTGTTGGTTTGTTCAAACCCGTGGTTGTACTTCTTGAATTTTCATCACGTGAAATAACCATGTCGTTGCGTTTTTATTTACTTTACGGTTATTTTTTCTGCCCATGTGTTTGTTTGTGGTAACATGTTAAAGTAATATTGTTGTTTATTGGTGTGTTTGACATGCCAATAGTTGGTATTATTGCCGGTCTTACAATATAGCGTGGCTATAAACTATAACGTTAAGCCTTGTCATAGTACTAGTTGAACTCCGCATGATATACCCGTAGAGAGTAATATGTGTGTTAAATTTTAATTTTCGTGTTATTATTAAAATATATAAAATTTGAATATTAAATCTTAAAAAGGAAAAAAATGAAAAGAAAATAAATAAATAACTAAAATGAAATAAATAAATAAGTTTTAAGATTTCGGGGTGAAAATAAAACAAAGGGGTCAAAAAGGTTCAAAATGAAAAAATAAATAAGTTTTAGGTTAAAAAGAACGCAAAGAAAAAATAAAATAAAATTTCATGACAAAAATAAAAAGGTCAAAAAAGTACCAAAAAGAAGAAATAAATAATTTTTAGTGTAAAAGCTAAAAAAAAGAGAGGGGGGGAGGGATAAGACAAAAAGAACTGAAAAGAAAAAAGTAAAGTTTTAGGAAAAAAATAAAGTAAGGGTAAAAAATGGTCAAAATTAAGAGATAAATAAATTTTAAGACAAAAAGAACCAAAATGAAAATAAAATAAAATTTTGGGACGCATAAAACAAAACAGAAAAATAACTAAAATGAGAAAAGAAATAAGTTTAAGGTTAAAAATACAAAGATAAATAAAAGAAGGGACCATAAATAAAGGGGTGAGGTGTCCATTTCGATCAAAACATCTCGTTTTGGTCGAAAGTGGCCGAAGAGTAGATTGCCAAGTGTTTTCTATTATATAGGTTCATGAGAAATCACCTAAGACTAAAGAAAATCTAAAAAAAAAAAAAAAAAGAACGTATTCTATATTTTAAAGGGTCAATTTGGGATTGTTGTTTTGTTAAAATTTTTTATTATTATTGTACCGTTAGTAGTAAGTTGCTACGACAAGAAGTATATAGGTATTTTGTACACATTCTTAAAAATTTGCTATGGAAACTAAAAATAAAAATTTAAGTGTTTAAAAAAATTGTATATAAAATTATTGCGGAGATGTATAATGACAAAATTAAACATAATTTATTATATATATATATATATATACTTAGTTTTAGTTCTGTTTTAAGGGTCAATATTCATAATATATAAAATATAATTTAATTTTCTAATTAAAATATTTCTTAAAAATTTACTTTTATTGAAGGGAAAAATAACTTTAAATTTTAAATGGAATAAAAGGAAATCATAAAATTTTTAAATTTTTATTTTTATGGAATAAAAGGAAATCATAAAATTCAAATTTCAAACTTTAAACCCCCGGTCTTTTGAGTTTGATTTCTACAATAGGATTTCTTCAACTATATATGATTTTTATGAACTTAAAGCTTGGATTTTTTCATAGCACTTGAATAATGAATTTTGAAATTTGGATTTGCATTCTTCTTGAATAATGATCTTTATGAACTTAGAATTTGGATGTTCTTTATTAGGATTTAAATTTCGGGACGTTGAAATTCAGATTATGTGTTGGATTGTGCTTTTGATTTTTGAATTATAGTATGATTTTAAACAATTAATTTTTCATTGATATACTTAGTCCAGATTATGTTGTATTTAGTTTTTATTAGGTATATATATCAAATACGTTGAAGTTTAAAACTTTAATATAAAAAAGTCTATAAAAAAATGTATACAAATATTAAACCATTTAGCATGCCGTCCAACCCGTCCGCTTAAAAAACCGTCTAAACCGTTTAAATTTTGGGTAGTTATGGTTTAGAGTTTTCCCAAACCCTTATGAAATAAAACTACAATCCACTAATAGGTAAAAAGTTACAGACACCAATCGGACTTAACCAACTCAAGACTCCCTCTTGACTATTGACGCTGCTGTGTCTAACATCCTAAGTGGCTAGCTTGGCGAGCACCACTCGTCTTCAAAACGCCTTCTCCCGAAAGCTCACAAAATCATCTCTCAAAGATCAAAATCAATGAATGCTCTCACTCTTCAACTTGTGCACACCGTGCTTTTTCGAGTTTCACCATAGTTTGATACCTCGTGTATCAACCTTTTATAACCTGATCTGGTTTCAAAATCCGAATCTGTCACAGAATCTGTAGTTACAGATAAGACAGTTATCAGCTCAAAATTCAAAGCACGTAATCTGCTTCGCATATTCCAGTTGCTATTCTCTTTAACCCGGATTCTCAGCACTCCAATCACTTTAAGGATAATATCTTGATCTTCACCACCAATCCATTAAGAGATACGGTTTTGAATAAACCTCTTATCAAACTAAAACAAAATCTATAATCAGATATTTGCTTCAATTTCAAATCCTGTTAAAACTCAAGATAGCAACACAAGCTTGATCTTCTCCACGAAATCCTCGAGCCTTATCTCAATGAAGCGATTTCTTCTTTTAAACGAACCCGACAATTTGAAAGCCTAACTTTAGATTTTGTCAAACCGCACACAAAGATTACTTATGCGACCAAACGACTCAAAACTAAGGTCAGACGACTTTTCTCTGCAAAGAACTAATATACCGCTTTCAACTTGACACTTTCAAAATAAACAATCTCAACAATAAGCCCAACTAAGCCAATAAAGGCCCAAAACATAGAGGAGAGTCCAACATATCCCATACGACTCAACAATCTCCCCTTTGGCTTAGTTTGGCAAAATTATACAACTCTACATTCGGTACTCAAAACACAAAGAAAGTGTCAAGACAATTACTCTCCCCCTAAGTTTGATAAACAAAAAGCCAAAGTCCAAAATAGAACATAAACTATTGAATCGAAAATTACAAACCAAGAACAGATCAAACCGGAGGATCAACAAATGAGGAAGAGGGCACAAGCGATGAGGAAAGAAGTTGTGCCATTTGACTCTGATATCGATTTTCTAACCCAAATTTTTCTTGTTTTTCTATCATTAGGTGGATAAAACTGCATTCCTCTATTCAAGGCATTTTGATAATTATAACACCAAGGTCTTATGTGTCCATGTATGTGGCAAGAATGACAGATAGGAACAAAGTGCTTCCTTGCTTTGTAGCTGCTGCATTTGTGATGATTTCATACCGGTCGTTCCTTAGTATTCTGCTCATGGTCGACATCCGACTTGTTTATGGCCTTTACAAATGCCAATTTTCTACCGAACTCTCACCCCATGTAACCAAGACCAAAGTGTGATCGCTACTTGTTCTTTGTTGAGATAAGAGATGGTCCAATTTAGTCATTCCGAGTTCAAAAACCTTAGGTTTCTTTGAGTTCGCTCTAACTCCGGTCTTGTTCCCCGCAAGATCCCTTTTATTCTTTGCGACTTGAGACTCGTGTTTGGTCACTATGGCCTGGAGTTCTCCCTTTTCCTTGTTAAGGCTTTTAACTTGCTCTTCTAAGGAAATATTGACCTTGCAAACCACCGCCCACTTAGAATACATTTTTTCATATGCTTTACGGACCTCTTCAATATCAATGTCTTCCTCCTCACCGTGCAGTATAAGTATCGATTCAGATTCTGCGGAAACATCCTTCATGCTTATTTACGCATTTCTGATTACGCTCTGAGATGCATCCTTGCTTGTGGTACTTCCATCCGAAAGGACTGTAGTCACGTTGAATGCAACAAAATTCTTCAAGTGCTCTTCATCCTCATCTTGACTGGCATTGGAACTTTCATCATCACTCCATGTGGACTTCATGGCCTTATTCTTCTTTTTCTTCAAGGTGTTTGCACACTCCGCTTGTATATGACCATATCCATCACACTCTCTGCATTGAATTCCTCTTACCTTCTTATCTGAGTCAGTTTGTTTTGAACCCTGAGAATTAAATCTCTATTTCCCAATCTTAGAGAAATCTTTGAAATTTCCCTTCTTTTTCATCTTCTTCAAAATCTTCTTGAAGTTTTTTGTGAGGCGTGCCAGAGATTCTTCTAGTTCTCCTTCATCTTCAGATTCCTCTTGATTGCTCTGTGATTCTACTCCAGATCGAAAAGCCATTCCATTATCCTTCTTGTTCTTCTTAAATTTCAATTCGAAAGTACGAAGCGAACCCATGAGTTCATCAAGTTTCATTGAGTCAACATCCTTAGCCTCTTCTATAGCGGCAACCTTGTATGCAAATCTCTCAGGTAGTGATCTGAGAGTCTTTCTTACAAGTTTTGCATCTGAATACTTCTCTCCAAGAGCAAAAGATTCATTAGCAATGTCACATAATTTTGAATTAAAATCGGCAATACACTCATCCTCATGCATTTTTAGTTGTTCAAACCTGGTGGTAAGAATTTGAAGTTTAGAGATCTTTACAAAGAAATGGTACCTTCATGAGCAACTTGAAGTATCTCCCACGCCTCTTTGGTCGATTCACATGTAGAAATCGGTTTGAACCGATTCATATCTCAACTGCGTTAAAATTGCATTGAGTGCTTTCGAGTTGTAATTCGCCGACGATCTTCATCTGTCGACCACTTCTCTTCGGTTTCAAAGTGACTTTGTTCTTTGGTGTTCATTGTTGTTGGATGCTCCCATCCCGTTAGTATCGATCTCCAAGCTCGTTCATCAATGGCTTTAATGAAAGCTTTCATTCTGGCCTTCCAATACGAATAATTGGATTCATCCAAGAGTGGTGGCTTTGACACGGAACCTCCTTCACGCAGCGAATACATTGCTTTAGACAAGCAACAACCCGGTTATGCCAAGATCTCACAAACACGATGGTTTGTGACCCGCTCTGATACCAATTGTTAGAACCGGTTATGAGCTTTTCTTTGTGTTTTCTTATAAAATGATTAAGGATTACCAAAGCAAAACACAAAAGCAAAGTAAATATCACACAATGATTAAACGTGGTTCGACCAAACCGACTTACATCCACGGGGCCACGCCCGAGCATCAAGCAATCCACTAATAGGTAAAAAAGTTACGAGACACAATCGGACTTAACCAACTCAAGACTCCTCTTGACTATTGACGCTTTGTGTCTAACATCCTAAGTGGCTAGCTTGGCGAGCACCACTGCGTCTTCAAAACGCCTTCTCCCGAAAGCTCACAAAATCATCTCTCAAAGATCAAAATCAATGAATGCTCTCACTCTTCAACTTGTGCACACCGTGCTTTTTTTCGGAGTTTCAGGTCCATAGTTTGATACCTCGTGTATCAACCTTTTATAACCTGATCGGGTTTCAAAATCCGAATCATCACGTAATCAGAATTCTGAGATAAGACGCTTATCACTCAAAATTCAAAGCACGAATCGCTTCGCATATTCCAGTTGCTATTCTCTTTAACCCGGATTCTCGGCCTCCAATCACTTTAAGGATAATATCTTGATCTTCACCACCAATCCATTAAGAGATACGGTTTTGAATAAACCTCTTATCAAACTAAAACAAAATCTATAATCGATATTTGCTTCAATTTCAAATCTGTTAAAACTCAAGATAGCAACACAAGCTTGATCTTCTCCACGAAATCCTCGAGCCTTATCTCAATGAAGCAGATTTCTTCTTTTAAACGAACCCGACGAATTTGAAAGCCTAACTTTAGATTTTGTCAAACCGCACAAAGATTACTTATGCACCAAACGACTCAAACTAAAATCAGACGACTTTTTTGCGAAAGAACTAATATAACGCTTTCAACTTGACACTTTCAAAATAAACAATCTCAACAATAAGCCCAACTAAGCCAATAAAGGCCCAAAACATAGAGGAGAGTCCAACATATCCCATACGACTCAACAATCTCCCCTTTGGCTTAGTTTGGCAAAATTATACAACTCTACATTCGGTACTCAAAACACAAACAAAGTGTCAAGACAATTACTCTCCCCTAAGTTTGATAAACAAAAGCCAAAGTCCAAAATAGAACATAAACTATTGAATCGAAAATTACAAACTCAAGAACAGATCAAACCGGGAGGATCAACAAATGAGGAAGAGGGCACAAAGCGATGAGGAAAGAAGTTGTGCCATTTGACTCTGCATATCAGATTTTCTAACCCAAATTTTTCTTGTTTTTCTATCATTAGGTGGATAAAACTGCATTCCTCTATTCAAGGCATTTTGATACTTATAACACCAAGGTCTTATGTGTCCATGTATGTGGCGAATGATGATAGGAACAAAGTGCTTCCTTATGCTTTTGTAGCTCTGAATTTGTGATGATTTCATACCTGGTCGTTCCTTAGTATTCTGCTCATGGTCGACATCCGACTTGTTTATGGCCTTTACAAATGCCAATTTTCTACCGAAACTCTCACACATGTAACCAAGACCATTGTGATCGCTACTTGTTCTTTGTTGAGATAAGAGATGGTCCAATTTAGTCGTTCGAGTTCAAAGAACCTTAGGTTTCTTTGAGTTCGCTCTAACTCCAGTCTTGTTCCCGCAAGATCCCTTTTATTCTTTTGCGCTTGGACTCGTGTTTGGTCACTATGGCCTGGAGTTCTCCCTTTTCCTTGTTAAGGCTTTTAACTTGCTCTTCTAAGGAAATATTGACCTTGCAAACCACTTTGTCCACTTAGAATACATTTTTTCATATGCTTTACATTGGGAATAGTGTCCCGAAAGCATGAGATGTAAAAGGATATTTATTATTTATTTAATAAAATAGTTTATTCATCATTTTATGTGCATATATTTATGAATATTTTATGAATATCAAATAAATTTCCTTGATTATTTATGTAACCTTAAACATGGTATATAAGTGTTATATACAAGAGGATAATGTTTAAGGATAATAATCAAAAATAATCGTTCATAATGAATTTAATTAAAGTTCGAATCTTTAATTAAAACATTATTAATACATGTCATTCCCATTTAGAATGGAACGGTGTTATCCGTGACCGTTAATATGGCGAGATATTGAATGAGTGTATTTCGCATAATGAGATTATGTGGAACATGGACCTTGAACACAATATGAATTTCTAATAATTTCCGTTAAGCATAGAAATTCTAATTGAGTCTCTTGATAGTCATATATAGAATGATCTTAATCCGAGTTCTTAACAAACTCCTATTTATGGATTTATGTCTTTTGATTTACTCGATGCGGATTCTCAAAACCCCGAATCCTATTCCTTGTATTTTGGAGACATAATGAAATAGGTAGTGGGAATGTTATTATACGAGATGGAATCCATTCCTTCTTGAGAGAAAGCGATAAATAATTCTCTTGAGTGTTGATTCGGTACTTGGATTAGTAAGAGCGCTACGGTTCATGAATGTGTTTTATGAATCACTATCCATTAGAGAATCAATGGTACTCAAGGATAAAGATGTAATTAGAGAGGTTAACAGATTCTACCCGACTCTAATTATGAATTATTTATGGAGGATCGATCTATATGCAATGACTATATCAAATGGACACTTCACAGGTTTAGAAGTAATTAATGTCTATAATTCCGAGAGTGCAATTCCAAGTTTATAGTGGAGTAACTATTGAATTAATAGAATTAATTAATTAATTAAAGTGTTTAATTAATTATTAATTTTATTGGAGCTCGAAATTATAGGTCCATTAGTCCCCGTCGTCCTTGTAATTCTACCGACACAAAAGGGCAAAATGGGAATTTTAGAATTACGAAATTCTAAAATTAAATACTCAAGAATAATTAATTATGAATTAATTATTATTTAAATAATGAGATTATTTAAATTTGAATTTGAACATATTTAGATTTATCCATTTAAACTTATTTGATAAGTTGTTCAATTTAGAATTCAAATTAATTTAAGTTTGACTTAAATTCAATTTGAATCAATTAAAATTGAACTACTTGGATAATGGATAAAATATCTTCCTTCCTTATCTTATTTAGGTGCCACACACAAAGGGATAAAACCCTAGGGTGGCCGGCCATCAAAGGGATAAGGGGAAGGGATTTTTGTTCCAAAATTCAAAATTGGAGATAAGGATTTGATCCTATTTTGAAGTTTGACTTCTTCTCTTTAAATATGAGATAAATGGAAAATTGTGAGACAATTTTTGAAACAACTTTCAGCCCTAGTTCCCCTAGTGCTGGCCGAAATTCCTCATAGCAAAGAGAGAGAAAATATTTTTCTCCAAAAAATTCCACATCGTGCATGCGTTGGTGTTTGTGGAAATTCGAGTGTTTCAGAAACCGATTTTGTCTCACGTGTGCCCACACACACGCTCACGTGGAATCAAGGAATTGACGTGGAAGACTTTGGTGTTCTAAACAAAAGAGCTTGGATCTAGGACTGTTCGTGGTCAAAGAAAATCAAGATATCATCCGAGTCGGCTACAAGGTATTTTTTCGGTTGATCCCGGAATCTTATAAATTAATGAGATTAATTTATTGGTGCATAAATTAATATAATCTATAGAGTATCTCAAAAGTTTTATGAAAATTTTTGTTATACACGATCCGCCTTTCATTGCGTTTTTTACGCTACCGAATTCGATTCGCAACCAACACTTCTGGACCTCTTCAATATCAATGTCTTCCTCCTCCTTTATGCAGCAAGTATCGATTCAGATTCTGCGGAAACATCCTTCATGCTTATTTACGTACCTCTGATTACTCTGAGATGCATCCTTCTTTGGTGGTACTTCCGTGCGAAAGGATTTGTAGTCACGTTGAATGCAACAAAATTCTTGTTGTGCTCTTCATCCTCATCTTGACTTGCATTGGAACTTTCATCATCACTCCATGTGGACTTCATGGCCTTATTCTTCTTTTTCTTCAAGGTGTTTGCACACTCCGCTTGTATATGACCATATCCATCACACTCTCTCGCATTGAATTCCTCTTACCTTCTTATCTCGAGTCGGTTTGTTTTGAACCCGAGAATTAAATCTCTGTTTCCCATCTTAGAGAAATCTTTGAAATTTCCTTCTTTTCATCTTCTTCAAAATCTTCTTGAAGTTTTTTGTGAGGCGTGCCAGAGATTCTTCTAGTTCTCCTTCATCTTCAGATTCCTCTTGATTGCTCTGTGATTCTACTCTAGATCGAAAAGCCATTCCATTCTCCTTCTTGTTCTTCTTAAATTTCAATTCGAAAGTACGAAGTGAACCCATGAGTTCATCAAGTTTCATTGAGTCAACATCCTTAGCCTCTTCTATAGCGGCAACCTTGTATGCAAATCTCTCAGGTAGTGATCTGAGAGTCTTTCTTACAAGTTTTGCATCTGAATACTTCTCTCCAAGAGCAAAAGATTCATTAGCAATGTCACATAATTTTGAATTAAAATCGGCAATACACTCATCCTCATGCATTTTTAGTTGTTCAAACACGGTGGTAAGAATTTGAAGTTTAGAGATCTTTACAAAGGGTACCTTCATGAGCAACTTGAAGTATCTCCCACCTCTTTTGGTCGATTCACATGTAGAAATCAGTTTTGAACCGATTCATATCTACAAATAAAAAATTGCATTGAGTGCTTTCGAGTTGTAATTCGCCGAACGATCTTCATCATCGACCACTTCTCTTACGGTTTCAAAGTGACTTTGTTCTTTGGTGTCTTGTTGTTGGATGCTCCCATCCCGTTAGTATCGATCTCCAAGCTCGTTCATCAATGGCTTTAATGAAAGCTTTCATTCGGCCTTCAATACGAATAATTGGATTCATCCAAGAGTGGTGGCTTTGACACGGAACCTCCTTCACGCAGCGAATACATTGCTTTAGACAAGCAACAACCCGATTATGCCAAGATCTCACAAACACGATGGTTTGTGACCCGCTCTGATACCAATTGTTAGAACCGGTTATGAGCTTTTCTTGTGTTTTCTTATAAAATGATTAAGGATTACCAAAGCAAAACACAAAAGCAAAGTAAATATCACACAATGATTAAACGTGGTTCATCAAACCGACTTACATCCACGGGCCACGCCCGAGCATCAAGCAATCCACTAATAGGTAAAAGTTCTGAGACACCAATCGGACTTAACCAACTCAAGACTCCCTCTTGACTATCGACGCCTTGTCTAACATCCTAAGTGGCTAGCTTGGCGAGCACCACTGCCTTCAAAACGCCTTCTCCCGAAAGCTCACAAAATCATCTCTCAAAGATCAAAATCAATGAATGCTCTCACTCTTCAACTTGTACACACCGTGCTTTTTCGTAGTTTCAGTCCATAGTTTGATACCTCGTATCAACCTTTATAACCTGATCTGGTTTCAAAATCCGAATCATCACGAATCAGTAGTTCTGAGATAAGACAATTATCGACTCAAAATTCAAAACACGTAATCGCCGCATATTCCGCTTGCTATTCTCTTTAACCCGGATTCTCGGCCTCCAATCACTTTAAGGATAATATCTTGATCTTCACCACCAATCCATTAAGAGATACGGTTTTGAATAAACCTCTTATCAAACTAAAACAAAATCTATAATCAGATATTTGCTTCAATTTCAAATCCTGTTAAAACTCAAGATAGCAACACAAGCTTGATCTTCTCCACGAAATCCTCAGAGCCTTATCTCAATGAAGCATATTTCTTCTTTTAAACGAACCCGACGAATTTGAAAGCCTAACTTTAGATTTTGTCAAACCGTCAAAGATTACTTATGCAAAATAAACGACTCAAACTAAAGTCAGATGTCGACTTTTTCTCGCAACAACTAATATCTTTGCTTTCAACTTGACACTTTCAAAATAAACAATCTCAACAATAAGCCCAACTAAGCCAATAAAGGCCCAAAACATAGAGGAGAGTCCAACATATCCCATACGACTCAACAATCTCCCCCTTTGGCTTAGTTTGGCAAAATTATACAACTCTACATTCGGTACTCAAAACACAAAGAAAGTGTCAAGACAATTACTCTCCCCTAAGTTTGATAAACAAAAAGCCAAAGTCCAAAATAGAACATAAACTATTGGAATCGAAAATTACAAACCAAAGAATGAGATCAAACCGGAGGATCAACAAATGAGGAAGAGGGCACAGGCGATGAGGAAAGAAGTTGTGCCATTTGACTGCATATCATCGATTTTCTAACCCAAATTTTTCTTGTTTTTCTATCATTAGGTGGATAAAACGCATTCCTCTATTCAAGGCATTTTGATACTTATAACACCAAGGTCTTATGTGTCCATGTATGTGGCGTGTGAATGATGAGATAGGAACAAAGTGCTTCCGCTTGCGTTTTGTAGCTACAAATTTGTGATGATTTCATACATGGTCGTTCCTTAGTATTCTGCTCATGGCTGACATCTGACTTGTTTATGGCCTTTACAAATGCCAATTTTCTACCAGAACTCTCACACATGTAACCAAGACCAGTGTGATCGCTACTTGTTCTTTGTTGAGATAAGAGATGGTCCAATTTAGTCGTTCCAGAGTTCAGCAACCTTAGGTTTCTTTGAGTTCGCTCTAACTCCAGTCTTGTTCCTGCAAGATCCCTTTTATTCTTTGCAGCTTCAGACTCGTGTTTGGTCACTATGGCCTGGAGTTCTCCCTTTTCCTTGTTAAGGCTTTTAACTTGCTCTTCTAAGGAAATATTGACCTTGCAAACCACTGTCCACTTAGAATACATTTTTTCATATGCTTTCTGTTGGGAATAGTGTCCTGAAAGCATGAGATGTAAAAGGATATTTATTATTTATTTAATAAAATAGTTTATTCATCATTTTATGTGCATATATTTATGAATATTTTATGAATATCAAATAAATTTCCTTGATTATTTATGTAACCTTAAACATGGTATATAAGTGTTATATACAAGAGGATAATGTTTAAGGATAATAATCAAAAGTAACTGTTCATAATGAATTTAATTAAAGTTCGAATCTTTAATTAAAACATTATTAATACATGTCATTCCCATTTAGAATGGAACGGTGTTATCCGCACCGTTAATATGGCGAGATATTGAATGAGTGTATTTCGTAATGAGATTATGTGGAACATGGACGCAGAACACAATATGAATTTCTAATAATTTCCGTTAAGCATAGAAATTCTAATTGAGTCTCTTGATGGTCATATATAGAATGATCTTAATCCCGAGTTCTTAACAAACTCCTATTTATGGATTTATGTCTTTTGATTTACTCGCACGGATTAAAACCCCTGAATCCTATTCCTTGTATTTTGGAGACATAATGAAATAGGTAGCTGGGAATGTTATTATACGAGATGGAATCCATTCCTTCTTGAGAGAAAGCGATATAAATAATTCTCTTGAGTGTTGATTCGGTACTTGGATTAGTAAGAGCGCTACGGTTCATGAATGTGTTTTATGAATCACTATCCATTAGAGAATCAATGGTACTCAAGGATAAAGATGTAATTAGAGAGGTTAACAGATTCTACCCGACTCTAATTATGAATTATTTATGGAGGATCGATCTATATGCAATGACTATATCAAATGGACACTTCACGGTTTAGAAGTAATTAATGTCTATAATTCCGAGAGTGCAATTCCAAGTTTATAGTGGAGTAACTATTGAATTAATAGAATTAATTAATTAATTAAAGTGTTTAATTAATTATTAATTTTATTGGAGCTCGTAATTATAGGTCCATTAGTCCCCGTCGTCCTTGTAATTCTACCCGGACACAAAGGGCAAAATGGGAATTTTAGAATTACGAAATTCTAAAATTAAATACTCAAGAATAATTAATTATGAATTAATTATTATTTAAATAATGAGATTATTTAAATTTGAATTTGAACATATTTAGATTTATCCATTTAAACTTATTTGATAAGTTGTTCAATTTAGAATTCAAATTAATTTAAGTTTGACTTAAATTGAATTTGAATCAATTAAAATTGAACTACTGGATAATGGATAAAATATCTTCCTTCCTTATCTTATTTAGGTGCCACACACAAAGGGATAAAACCCTAGGGTGGCCGCCATCAAAGGGATAAGGGGAAGGGATTTTGTTCCAAAATTCAAAATTGGAGATAAGGATTTGATCCTATTTTGAAGTTTGACTTCTTCTCTTTAAATATGAGATAAATGGAAAATTGTGAGACAATTTTTGAAACAACTTTCAGCCCCAGTTCCCTAGTGCTGGCCGAAATTCCTCATAGCAAAGAGAGAAAAATATTTTTCTCCAAAATTCCACATCGTGCATGCGTTGGTGTTTGTGGAAATTCGAGTGTTTTAGAAACCGTTTTGTCTCACGTGTGCCCACACACACGTCTCGTGGAATCAAGGAATTGACGTGGAAGACTTTGGTGTTCTAAACAAAAGAGCTTGGATCTAGGACTGTTCGTGGTCAAAGAAAATCAAGATATCATCCGAGTCGGCTACAAGGTATTTTTTCGGTTGATCCTGGAATCTTATAAATTAATGAGATTAATTTATTGGTGCATAAATTAATATAATCTATAGAGTATCTCAAAAGTTTTATGAAAATTTTTGTTATACACGATCCGCCTTTCCGCTGCGTTTTCGCCGCCGAATTCGATTCGGCAACCAACAATTGGTATCAGAGCGGTCTATAGACGATATTAATTTATGCTTCGATTATTTGATAATTCAATATGTATGTATGTGATGAGTAGGCACTTGCATTTATGGACGTTTATTTTTATTCATGATGATGAATGTATGGATGATGGATTTGGTCGTTAATTATATGGTTCCATGGATCGGTTATATTCATTCGTTAATAAAATTATTTGTAATTTAATTCGGGATTAGAATTATTGTAATTCTAGGATTTGGGTAGAATTAGGGTTTAAGATTTTGAATCAAGAAGGAGGCCTTGAAGATCATATTTGAAGCCTTCAAAGAAGCCCGAAACCGCCCAGAAAAAATTCTGAAATCGCGGCCCAGAGGCGTCCCGGACGCGCCCAGCGCGCGCCCCGGGGCGCGGCCCAGCGCGGCCAGGGCGCCCAGCGCGTCCCGGACGCGCCCAGCGCGTCCCAGACGCGCCCGGCGGCCCAGGGCGCGCGTCCGGGCGCCGGCCAGCCCGCGGCCAGACGCCGCCTAAGCGCGTCGAGCCGCGGCCAGGCGTCCAGGCCCGCCCGGCGTGCCAACATAGCGCCCGCCCAATACAGGGCGGGCCGCGGCCCAACATACTGGCGGCCCAAGTTCGGGATTTGATCCCGAATGGGCCCGGTTTCGAAACCCTCGTAAAGCGTGCCGACGAGCCCGGAAAAGTTCCGGATCCCAAGGAAGGTGAAATCCAACCCGAGACGAGAGAATGAAGCCAAGAATGAAGAATTCAAGAATCAAGTCCCGTTGATGTAACGGAAGAATATTATTATTGTAATTATTTATTTATTCGATTCGATTGAGTTGTAATATATTTTTCCATGGGACCCGGTCAAATCCATCTCAATAGTTGATTGCATATATTTATATTTTATGTTGATAATTATATATTATATATGTCCATGCATATAACATGCCATGTAGATATAATGTGCCTACTCATATGTTTTTTATAACATGCCATGCATACATGCAAGAATCGTTATTATTTATTTTATTTATTATAAAAGGGTTTTAGAAAAATAAAATAAAATAAGAACCATCTTATTGAAAATTGATTTAATATGATTAAATTGATTTAAGTTGCAAAATTGATTTGCAAAATAATGTTACATGTGAAATTGAATTTAAAAGTTAAATTTTTGAATTTCACATATCCGAAAAATAAATTGTTTATTTTTTCGATTTGAAAATCATGAGATGTTTTTCAAACAAAATACATGTTTGCAAAATAATGAGTGGGAGAGGGTTGTATGACAATACGACCCACTAGTCTCCGCCGTTAGCGCAACACCGTGAGATCCGGAAAGGGGCTTTCTTGGCGACATTGAATCACCCTCCTAAAGGAGAGTGTCCTTGCCGGATCAATAACAAGGTTGGCTTCCTAGAGATAAGATTTCAGGATGTATTTCCGAATTGACTACCCAAAGGTAGCAATCCGGAGTTAAGTCTATGGGATCCAAAAACGGTGGGTTACACTCATAAAAATATAATCAAATCTGTTGGTTATATTTTGACCGAATAACTTGTAGTTAATAAATATGAAAATATGAGATATTTTGACTATATTTATTAACCGAGAAGAGTCTCGGTCTAATTGGCATATAACTTGACTACCCAAAGGTACACTTTATATGTGGAAAATTGGATTATCGTTGGCACCTAAAATTAAAACATGATTTATGTATTTTTCATGTGCATCATGCATCATATTTAATTGTGCCTAAATACATGCCTTGATATTCATGCACGAAATTGATTAGATGAATATTCTATTTATTTCCAAGAATATGTCGAATCCCATTATCACACTACTAGCGAAAAAATTAGACGGTGATAATTATGCTAAGTGGAAAAGTAACATGAACATACTATTGGTCCGCGAAGACTATAAGTTTGTCCTAGTGGAGGAATGTCCTCCCCAACCCGCCAAGACAACGCATCCAAAACCGCAGGGAGCCTTTTTGATCGCTGGATCAAGGCCAACAATAAAGCAAAGTGCTTTATGCTTTGCCAAAGATGAGCGATATGCTTCCCAAGAAGCATGAGGAGATGGAGATCTTATGAGATAATGGAGTCTCTAGAAGCCATGTTCTAAGGCCCTTCCGAAAAAGGCTCGTTTGGATGCCGTAAGGGCTTTCATGAACGACAAGATGAAGAAAGGTTCTTCAGTCAAGGCACATGTTCTGAACATGATTGATCACCTCCACGATGCGGAGCTCAATGGTGCCAAAATCGATGAAGCCACCCAAGTTGGCATCATCCTGGAAAGCCTGTCCCCTGACTTTCATGAGTTCGTGAACAATTTTGTTATGAACAAAAAGAAGTGCAATCTCACTGAACTCATGAATGACTTGCAAAACTTCGAATCCACCAACAAAAGAAGGGGAGGAGAAGCAAATGTTAGAAGGCAGAAGTTCTGGTAAAAACAAAAGGAAAAACCAGAACCGTGGAAGAGGAAAGAAGGGAAAGAACAAGAGACCCAAGAAAGCAAAGGGGCCCCGTCCGAAACCCGAAGGAAAGTGTTTCCACCGCAATGGCAAAGGGCACTGGAAGAGAAACTCACACAAGTATCTCGAGGAGGAGAAAAAGAAAAAGGAACAAGGTAAATCAGTTTACTAGTCCTTGAAACATGTTTAGTAGAGGGTGATACCTCGGCTGGATAATTGATTCGGGAGCGACTAATCATGTTTGTTTCTCTTTGCGTAGTCTTAGTTCTTACAATCGAGCTAGCCGATGGGGACTACACGATGAAAGTAGGCAATGGCGCAAGAGTTTTCGCAAAAAGCGGTGGGAGAAGTTAGACTTCGTTTTAGGGAAAATAAATTTTTAGTTTTGAACAATGTTTATTTTATTCCGGACATTCGCAGAAATTTGATTTACGTGGCCAAATTATTTGAACAATTATTTAAAGTTTATTTTGATAATGAATTTGTTCATATTTCTCGAAATGGTTTAAATATTTGTTCGGACGTCTGGATGATGGTTTATATTGTATAAAACCAATCCCTAATTCAACGCTTAATCTTGAAATGTTCGTAGTTGCCGAACCTAAGAATAAAAAGCAAAAGATTTCTCACGATAACAATACATATCTGTGGGTATCTTAGGCTTGGTCATATTAACCTAAATAGGATTGAAAGACTGGTAAAGGATGGTCCTTTGCGTGAGCTAAAAGTTGGCGAGCTTCCAGTCTGTGAATCTTGTTTGGAAGGTAAAATGACCAAGAGACCTTTTACCGCAAAAGGAGAAAGAGCTACGGAACCCCTTCAGTTGATACATTCGGATGTATGTGGACCGTTAAACGTCCACGCTAGAGGAGGTTACGAATATTATGTCACTTTTATTGACGACTATTCGAGATATGGTTATGTTTACCTGATGCAACGGAAATCCGAAACTTTTGGAAAGTTTAGAGAATTCCGAGCAGAAGTTGAAAAACAATTAGGTAAACCAATCAAGACACTTCGATCGGATCGAGGGGTGAATACCGGACCAAGAGTTCCGGGATTTCTTGATTGAAGAAGGTGTGGTATCCCAATTGATCGCACTGGTACACCACAACAGAATGGTGTGGCCGAAAGGAGAAATCGGACTTTGCTTGACATGATGAGATCAATGTTAAGTTATTCATCAACGCCTACCTCATTCTGGGGTTATGCCCTAAAAACAAAATTGCTTATTCTAATAGAGTACCATCTAAGTCTGCACCACGACACCCTTTAGAGTTGTGGTGCGGTCGAAAACCTAGTTTGAGACACGTGCGATATGGGGGTGTCCAAAGACATGTGTCAAGGGAAAGACCGGGAAGTTGGAACCCAAGTCGAAATATGTATGTTTGTAGGATATCCCGATGGGACAAAGGGAGGTTTCTTTTATAGTCCTCAAGATCAAAAGGTGTTTGTATCGACAAATGCCACTTTTCCTCGAGCATGACTATATGATAGATTTTAAGCCCGTATAAGATAGTATTAGAAGAGTTACTTTCCGATGGGATCGGACCACAATCGACAAGAGTTGTCGGACCACCGAGAAAAAGACCACGCCTTCCTAATCGCACTCCAAGACCGCACCTCGTCAGTAGTGGGAGGGTAAGCACGCACCCGACCGCTATACCGGAAGCCCAAATCGTCACCGCCGATGACGGTGAAGGAGGATCCATCGACTTTTAAGGATGCGATGGATGATTCTCGATAAGGAAGAATAGCAAGAAGCTATGAAACTCGAGATGGAGTCTATGCACTCTAACTCGGTCGGCAACTTGTAGATCTACCCCAAGGGGTAAAACCCATTGGATGCAAGTGGATCTTCAAGAGAAAGAGAGGAGCGGATGGAAAAGTAGAGACTTTTAAAGCAAGGCTAGTGGCTAAGGGTTACACCCAAAAGGAGGGAGTTGACTATGAGGAAACTTTCTCGCCAAGAGCCATGCTTAAGTCCATCCGGATACTCCCCCGCCATAGCAAGATATTTTGACTATGAGATATGGCGGATGGACGCCAAGACAGCTTTTTCTCGAATGGCTATCTTGATGAAACCATCTATATGGATCAGCCAGAGGGTTACATAGTGGAAGGCCAACAGAAAAGTCTCAAAACCGCAAAGGTCCATTTATGGACCGGGCAGCTTCTAGATCATGGAACATTAGGTTTGATGAGGTGTAAAAGTCTTATGGATTTGATCAAAACATTGATGAACCATGCGTCTACAAGTACAAGAAAGAAGAGAAAGTGGTCTTCTTAATTCTTTACGTCGATGACATCCTACTCATTGGGAATGATGTGGGAATGATGACAGATGTAAAGGAGTGGTTAGCCACCAATTCCAAATGAAAGATTTAGGAGAGGCAAGCTATGTTCTTGGGATCAAGATTATTCGAGATCGCAAGAAAAGCTTTTGGCATTATCACAAGCATCTTATATAGACAAAGTGTTGTCTAGGTATTCGATGCAAAACTCCAAGAAAGGGAATTTGCCTTCTAGGCATGGTATTCATCTTTCTAAGGAGCAATGTCCAAAGACCCGCAGCGGGGAAGAAGATATGAGAAGGTATCCCCACGCCCGGTATGGGGAAGCCTTATGTATGCCATGTTGTGTACAAGACCCGATATACGCTATCACGATTAGGAGTAGTCGATCGCTACCGGTCCTGCCCGATTAGATCATTGGGTTTGCGGTGAAGTGTATTCTCAAGTATCTTAGGAGAACGAAAACTATATGTTAATATATTCCAGAAGATCTCATCTCTCACGGATACCACGATTCTGGATTTCCAATCGATAGAGATAGTCGATTTTGGTCGACATCCGGATCTGTGTTCACTCTTAATGGAGGAGCCGTGGTATGGAGAAGTATAAAGCAAAAAGTGTGTTGTCGACTCTACCATGGAAGTTGAATATGTTGCGCCTTGTGAAGCCGCAAAAGAAGCTACATGGCTCGAAGTTCTTAATCGATCCGGAAGTTGTTCCGGATATGGATAAGCCAATTAAGCTCTCTTGTGACAACGATTGGGAGCGGTGGCTAATCAAAAGAACCTAGAAGCCATAAGAGTGCGAAACATATAGAAAGGAAATATCACCCCGATCGGAGACATTGTGGATAGAGGCGATGTAGCGGTTCAAGATCGCGTCGAGGACAACCTTTGTCGACCCGCTCACCAAGACATTGCCATTGAATGTATTTGATCGGCACTTAGATGGATTTGGGATTAGAGACATGACACACCGCTTTAGGACAAGTGGGAGATTGTTGGGAATAGTGTCCCTGAAAGCATGAGATGTAAAAGGATATTTATTATTTATTTAATAAAATAGTTTATTCATCATTTTATGTGCATATATTTATGAATATTTTATGAATATCAAATAAAATTCCTTGATTATTTATGTAACCTTAAACATGGTATATAAGTGTTATATACAAGAGGGTAATGTTTAAGGATAATAATCAAAAATAATCGTTCATAATGAATTTAATTAAAGTTCGAATCTTTAATTAAAACATTATTAATACATGTCATTCCCATTTAGAATGGAACGGGGTTATCCGCACTGTTAATATGGCGAGATATTGAATGAGTGTATTTCGCATAATGAGATTATGTGGAACATGGACGCAGACACAATATGAATTTCTAATAATTTCCGTTAAGCATAGAAATTCTAATTGAGTCTACCGATGGTCATATATAGAATGATCTTAATCCTGAGTTCTTAACAAACTCCTATTTATGGATTTATGTCTTTCGATTTACTCTGTACGGATTCTGAAACCCTGAATCCTATTCCTTGTATTTTGGAGACATAATGAAATAGGTAGCTGGGAATGTTATTATACGAGATGGAATCCATTCCTTCTTGAGAGAGAAGCGGATAAATAATTCTCTTGAGTGTTGATTCGGTACTTGGATTAGTAAGAGCGCTCGGTTCATGAATGTGTTTTATGAATCACTATCCATTAGAGAATCAATGGTACTCAAGGATAAAGATGTAATTAGAGAGGTTAACGGATTCTACCCGACTCTAATTATGAATTATTTATGGAGGATCGATCTATATGCAATGACTATATCAAATGGACACTTCACGGTTTAGAAGTAATTAATGTCTATAATTCCGAGAGTGCAATTCCAAGTTTATAGTGGAGTAACTATTGAATTAATAGAATTAATTAATTAATTAAAGTGTTTAATTAATTATTAATTTTATTGGAGCTCGTAATTATAGGTCCATTAGTCCCCAGCGTCGTCCTTGTAATTCTACCGCACACAAAAGGGCAAAATGGGAATTTTAGAATTACGAAATTCTAAAATTAAATACTCAAGAATAATTAATTATGAATTAATTATTATTTAAATAATGAGATTATTTAAATTTGAATTTGAACATATTTAGATTTATCCATTTAAACTTATTTGATAAGTTGTTCAATTTAGAATTCAAATTAATTTAAGTTTGACTTAAATTCAATTTGAATCAATTAAAATTGAACTACTTGGATAATGGATAAAATATCTTCCTTCCTTATCTTATTTAGGTGCCACACACAAAGGGATAAAACCCTAGGGTGGCCGGCCATCAAAGGGATAAGGGGGAAGGGATTTTTGTTCCAAAATTCAAAATTGGAGATAAGGATTTGATCCTATTTTGAAGTTTGACTTCTTCTCTTTAAATATGAGATAAATGGAAAATTGTGAGACAATTTTTGAAACAACTTTCAGCCCTAGTTCCCCTAGTGCTGGCCGAAATTCCTCATAGCAAAGAGAGAGAAAATATTTTTCTCCAAAAATTCCACATCGTGCATGCGTTGGTGTTTGTGGAAATTCGAGTGTTTTAGAAACCGTTTTGTCTCACGTGTGCCCACACACACGCCTACGTGGAATCAAGGAATTGACGTGGAAGACTTTGGTGTTCTAAACAAAAGAGCTTGGATCTAGGACTGTTCGTGGTCAAAGAAAATCAAGATATCATCCGAGTCGGCTACAAGGTATTTTTTCGGTTGATCCTGGAATCTTATAAATTAATGAGATTAATTTATTGGTGCATAAATTAATATAATCTATAGAGTATCTCAAAAGTTTTATGAAAATTTTTGTTATACACGATCCGCCTTTCGCTTGCGTTTTCGCCGCCCGAATTCGATTCGACAACCAACACTTCGGACCTCTTCAATATCAATGTCTTCCTCCTCACTTATCGTATAAGTATCGATTTGATTCTGCGGAAACATCCTTCATGCTTATTTACGTACCTCTGATTACTCTCTGAGATGCATCCTTGCTGGTGGTACTTCCGTCTGAAAGGACTGTAGTCACGTTGAATGCAACAAAATTACTGTTGTGCTCTTCATCCTCATCTTGACTTGCATTGGAACTTTCATCATCACTCCATGTGGACTTCATGGCCTTATTCTTCTTTTTCTTCAAGGTGTTTGCACACTCCGCTTGTATATGACCATATCCATCACACTCTCTGCATTGAATTCCTCTTACCTTCTTATCTGAGTCAGTTTGTTTTGAACCCAGAGAATTAAATCTCTGTTTCCCAGTCTTAGAGAAATCTTTGAAATTTCCCTTCTTTTTCATCTTCTTCAAAATCTTCTTGAAGTTTTTTGTGAGGCGTGCCAGAGATTCTTCTAGTTCTCCTTCATCTTCAGATTCCTCTTGATTGCTCTGTGATTCTACTCTAGATCGAAAAGCCATTCCATTCTCCTTCTTGTTCTTCTTAAATTTCAATTGAAAAGTACGGCGAACCCATGAGTTCATCAAGTTTCATTGAGTCAACATCCTTAGCCTCTTCTATAGCGGCAACCTTGTATGCAAATCTCTCAGGTAGTGATCTGAGAGTCTTTCTTACAAGTTTTGCATCTGAATACTTCTCTCCAAGAGCAAAAGATTCATTAGCAATGTCACATAATTTTGAATTAAAATCGGCAATACACTCATCCTCATGCATTTTTAGTTGTTCAAACCTGGTGGTAAGAATTTGAAGTTTAGAGATCTTTACAGCAGCGGTACCTTCATGAGCAACTTGAAGTATCTCCCACGCCTCTTTGGCTGATTCACATGTAGAAATCAGTTTGAACTGATTCATATCTACAGCGTTAAAAATTGCATTGAGTGCTTTCGAGTTGTAATTCGCCAGACGATCTTCATCTGTCGACCACTTCTCTTCTGGTTTCAAAGTGACTTTGTTGCTGGTGTCTGTTGTTGTTGGATGCTCCCATCCTGTTAGTATCGATCTCCAAGCTCGTTCATCAATGGCTTTAATGAAAGCTTTCATTCTGGCCTTCCAATACGAATAATTGGATTCATCCAAGAGTGGTGGCTTTGACACGGAACCTCCTTCACGCGAAATACATTGCTTTAGACAAGCAACAACCAGTTATGCCAAGATCTCACAAACACACGTGGTTTGTGACCCGCTCTGATACCAATTGTTAGAACCGGTTATGAGCTTTTACCGTGTTTTCTTATAAAATGATTAAGGATTACCAAAGCAAAACACAAAAGCAAAGTAAATATCACACAATGATTAAACGTGGTTCACCAAACCGACTTACATCCACAGGGGCCACGCCCATCATCAAGCAATCCACTAATAGGTAAAAGTTCTGAGACACCAATCGGACTTAACCAACTCAAGACTCCCTCTTGACTATCGACGCCGCTGTGTCTAACATCCTAAGTGGCTAGCTTGGCGAGCACCACTCGTCTTCAAAACGCCTTCTCCCGAAAGCTCACAAAATCATCTCTCAAAGATCAAAATCAATGAATGCTCTCACTCTTCAACTTGTGCACACTGTGCTTTTTCAGAGTTTCAGTCCATAGTTTGATACCTCGTGTATCAACCTTTTATAACCTGATCTGGTTTCAAAATCCGAATCTGTCACAGAATCTGTAGTTACAGATAAGACAGTTATCAGCTCAAAATTCAAAGCACGTGTCTGCCGCATATTCCGATTGCTATTCTCTTTAACCCGGATTCTCAAAGACTCCAATCACTTTAAGGATAATATCTTGATCTTCACCACCAATCCATTAAGAATACGGTTTTGAATAAACCTCTTATCAAACTAAAACAAAATCTATAATCGATATTTGCTTCAATTTCAAATCTGTTAAAAACTCAAGATAGCAACACAAGCTTGATCTTCTCCACGAAATCCTCAGAGCCTTATCTCAATGAAGCATATTTCTTCTTTTAAACGAACCCGACGAATTTGAAAGCCTAACTTTAGATTTTGTCAAACCGTACAGCATTACTTATGCAGTCAAACGACTCAAACTAAGGCTGTACGACTTTTCTGCAGCAACTAATATACTGCTTTCAACTTGACACTTTCAAAATAAACAATCTCAACAATAAGCCCAACTAAGCCAATAAAGGCCCAAAACATAGAGGAGAGTCCAACATATCCCATACGACTCAACAATCTCCCCCTTTGGCTTAGTTTGGCAAAATTATACAACTCTACATTCTGGTACTCAAAACACAGCAAAGTGTCAAGACAATTACTCTCCCCCTAAGTTTGATAAACAAAAAGCCAAAGTCCAAAATAGAACATAAACTATTGGAATCGAAAATTACAAACTGAAGAACAGATCAAACCGGAGGATCAACAAATGAGGAAGAGGGCACAGGCGATGAGGAAAGAAGTTGTGCCATTTGACTCTGCATATCAGATTTTCTAACCCAAATTTTTCTTGTTTTTCTATCATTAGGTGGATAAAACTGCATTCCTCTATTCAAGGCATTTTGATACTTATAACACCAAGGTCTTATGTGTCCATGTATGTGGCAGTAATGACAGATAGGAACAAAGTGCTTCTGCTTGCGTTTTGTAGCTACAGAATTTGTGACAGATTTCATACCTGGTCGTTCCTTAGTATTCTGCTCATGGCTGACATCTGACTTGTTTATGGCCTTTACAAATGCCAATTTTCTACCGAACTCTCACCCATGTAACCAAGACCCGATGTGATCGCTACTTGTTCTTTGTTGAGATAAGAGATGGTCCAATTTAGTCGTTCCAGTTCAAAGAACCTTAGGTTTCTTTGAGTTCGCTCTAACTCCGGTCTTGTTCCCCGCAAGATCCCTTTTATTCTTTGCAGCCTCAGACTCGTGTTTGGTCACTATGGCCTGGAGTTCTCCCTTTTCCTTGTTAAGGCTTTTAACTTGCTCTTCTAAGGAAATATTGACCTTGCAAACCACTGTCCACTTAGAATACATTTTTTCATATGCTTTCTGGACCTCTTCAATATCAATGTCTTCCTCCTCACTGTCTGTATAAGTATCAGATTCAGATTCTGCGGAAACATCCTTCATGCTTATTTCGTACCCTCTGATTCTCAGATTCTGATGCATCCTTGTTGGTGGTACTTCCGTCTTTGAAGGACTGTAGTCACGTTGAATGCAACAAAATTATTGTTGTGCTCTTCATCCTCATCTTGACTTGCATTGGAACTTTCATCATCACTCCATGGACTTCATGGCCTTATTCTTCTTTTTCTTCAAGGTGTTTACACACTCCGCTTGTATATGACCATATCCATCACACTCTCTGCATTGAATTCCTCTTACCTTCTTATCCGAGTCGATCTGTTTTGAACCCCGAGAATTAAATCTGCTTTCCCAGTCTTAGAGAAATCTTTGAAATTTCCCTTCTTTTCATCTTCTTCAAAATCTTCTTGAAGTTTTTTGTGAGGCGTGCCGAGAGATTCTTCTAGTTCTCCTTCATCTTGATTCCTCTTGATTGCTCTGTGATTCTACTCTAGATCGAAAAGCCATTCCATTCTCCTTCTTGTTCTTCTTAAATTTCAATTCGAAAGTACGGGTTTAACCCATGAGTTCATCAAGTTTCATTGAGTCAACATCCTTAGCCTCTTCTATAGCGGCAACCTTGTATGCAAATCTCTCGGTAGTGATCCGAGAGTCTTTCTTCAAGTTTTGCATCTGAATACTTCTCTCAAGAGCAAAAGATTCATTAGCAATGTCACATAATTTTGAATTAAAATCGGCAATACACTCATCCTCATGCATTTTTAGTTGTTCAAACCTGGTGGTAAGAATTTGAAGTTTAGAGATCTTTCAAAGTTGGTACCTTCATGAGCAACTTGAAGTATCTCCCACGCCTCTTTGGTCGATTCACATGTAGAAATCGGTTTGAACTGATTCATATCTCTGACGTTAAAAATTGCATTGAGTGCTTTCGAGTTGTAATTCGCCAGACGATCTTCATCTGTCGACCACTTCTCTTCTGGTTTCAAAGTGACTTTGTTCTTTGGTGTCTGTTGTTGTTGGATGCTCCCATCCCGTTAGTATCGATCTCCAAGCTCGTTCATCAATGGCTTTAATGAAAGCTTTCATTCGGCCTTCAATACGAATAATTGGATTCATCCAAGAGTGGTGGCTTTGACACGGAACCTCCTTCACGCAGCGAATACATTGCTTTAGACAAGCAACAACCAGTTATGCCAAGATCTCACAAACACAGTAGTTTGTGACCCGCTCTGATACCAATTGTTAGAACCGGTTATGAGCTTTTACTGTGTTTTCTTATAAAATGATTAAGGATTACCAAAGCAAAACACAAAAGCAAAGTAAAATCACACAATGATTAAACGTGGTTCAGTCAAACCGACTTACATCCACGGGGCCACGCCCAGGCATCAAGCAATCCACTAATAGGTAAAAAGTTACAGACACCAATCGGACTTAACCAACTCAAGACTCCCTCTTGACTATCGACGCTGCTGTGTCTAACATCCTAAGTGGCTAGCTTGGCGAGCACCACTCGTCTTCAAAACGCCTTCTCCCGAAAGCTCACAAAATCATCTCTCAAAGATCAAAATCGATAAATGCTCTCACTCTTCAACTTGTGCACACCCGTGCTTTTTCGGAGTTTCAGTCCATAGTTTGATACCTCGTGTATCAACCTTTTATAAACCTTTTTGATCTGTTTTCAAAATCCGAATCATCCACGTAATCTGTAATTCTGAGATAAGACAGATTATCACTCAAAATTCAAAACACGTGTCTGCCCGCATATTCCGGTTGCTATTCTCTTTAACCCGGTTCTCGGCCTCCAATCACTTTAAGGATAATATCTTGATCTTCACCACCAATCCATTAAGAGATACGGTTTTGAATAAACCTCTTATCAAACTAAAACAAAATCTATAATCGATATTTGCTTCAATTTCAAATCTGTTAAAACTCAAGATAGCAACACAAGCTTGATCTTCTCCACGAAATCCTCGAGCCTTATCTCAATGAAGCATATTTCTTCTTTTAAACGAACCCGACGAATTTGAAAGCCTAACTTTAGATTTTGTCAAACCGCACAAGATTACTTATGCGATAAACGACTCAAACTAAAGGTCATCACGACTTTTCTGCGAAAGAACTAATATACTGCTTTCAACTTGACACTTTCAAAATAAACAATCTCAACAATAAGCCCAACTAAGCCAATAAAGGCCCAAAACATAGAGGAGAGTCCAACATATCCCATACGACTCAACAATCTCCCCTTTGGCTTAGTTTGGCAAAATTATACAACTCTACATTCGGTACTCAAAACACAAGAAAGTGTCAAGACAATTACTCTCCCCTAAGTTTGATAAACAAAAAGCCAAAGTCCAAAATAGAACATAAACTATTGGAATCGAAAATTACAAATCAAGAATGATCAAACCGGAGGATCAACAAATGAGGAAGAGGGCACAAAGGCGATGAGGAAAGAAGTTGTGCTATTTGACTCTGATATCGATTTTCTAACCCAAATTTTTCTTGTTTTTCTATCATTAGGTGGATAAAACCGCATTCCTCTATTCAAGGCATTTTGATACTTATAACACCAAGGTCTTATGTGTCCATGTATGTGGCGAAGAATGACAGATAGGAACAAAGTGCTTCTGCTTGCGTTTTGTAGCTACGAAATTTGTGATGATTTCATACCGGTCGTTCCTTAGTATTCTGCTCATGGTCGACATCCGACTTGTTTATGGCCTTTACAAATGCCAATTTTCTACCGAACTCTCACCCATGTAACCAAGACCAAAGGTGATCGCTACTTGTTCTTTGTTGAGATAAGAGATGGTCCAATTTAGTCGTTCCAGAGTTCAGCAACCTTAGGTTTCTTTGAGTTCGCTCTAACTCCAGTCTTGTTCCTGCAAGATCCCTTTTATTCTTTGCAGCCTCAGACTCGTGTTTGGTCACTATGGCCTGGAGTTCTCCCTTTTCCTTGTTAAGGCTTTTAACTTGCTCTTCTAAGGAAATATTGACCTTGCAAACCACTGTCCACTTAGAATACATTTTTTCATATGCTTTCTGGACCTCTTCAATATCAATGTCTTCCTCCTCACTGTCTGTATAAGTATCAGATTCAGATTCTGCGGAAACATCCTTCATGCTTATTTACGTACCTCAGTTATTACGCTGAGATGCATCCTTCTTTGGTGGTACTTCCGTCTGAAAGGATCAGTAGTCACGTTGAATGCAACAAAATTATTGTTGTGCTCTTCATCCTCATCTTGACTTGCATTGGAACTTTCATCATCACTCCATGTGGACTTCATGGCCTTATTCTTCTTTTTCTTCAAGGTGTTTGCACACTCCGCTTGTATATGACCATATCCATCACACTCTCTGCATTGAATTCCTCTTACCTTCTTATCTGAGTCAGTTTGTTTTGAACCCTGAGAATTAAATCTCTGTTTCCCAGTCTTAGAGAAATCTTTGAAATTTCCCTTCTTTTTCATCTTCTTCAAAATCTTCTTGAAGTTTTTTGTGAGGCGTGCCAGAGATTCTTCTAGTTCTCCTTCATCTTCAGATTCCTCTTGATTGCTCTGTGATTCTACTCTAGATCGAAAAGCCATTCCATTCTCCTTCTTGTTCTTCTTAAATTTCAATTCGAAAGTACGAAGCGAACCCATGAGTTCATCAAGTTTCATTGAGTCAACATCCTTAGCCTCTTCTATAGCGGCAACCTTGTATGCAAATCTCTCGGTAGTGATCCGAGAGTCTTTCTTCTAAGTTTTGCATCCGAATACTTCTCTCAAGAGCAAAAGATTCATTAGCAATGTCACATAATTTTGAATTAAAATCGGCAATACACTCATCCTCATGCATTTTTAGTTGTTCAAACCTGGTGGTAAGAATTTGAAGTTTAGAGATCTTTACAAATGTTGGTACCTTCATGAGCAACTTGAAGTATCTCCCACGCCTCTTTGGCTGATTCACATGTAGAAATCAGTTTGAACTGATTCATATCTACAGCGTTAAAAATTGCATTGAGTGCTTTCGAGTTGTAATTCGCCAGACGATCTTCATCTGTCGACCACTTCTCTTCTGGTTTCAAAGTGACTTTGTTGCTGGTGTCTGTTGTTGTTGGATGCTCCCATCCTGTCAGTATCGATCTCCAAGCTCGTTCATCAATGGCTTTAATGAAAGCTTTCATTCTGGCCTTCCAATACGAATAATTGGATTCATCCAAGAGTGGTGGCTTTGACACGGAACCTCCTTCACGCAGCGAATACATTGCTTTAGACAAGCAACAACCAGTTATGCCAAGATCTCACAAACACAGTAGTTTGTGACCCGCTCTGATACCAATTGTTAGAACCGGTTATGAGCTTTTACTGTGTTTTCTTATAAAATGATTAAGGATTACCAAAGCAAAACACAAAAGCAAAGTAAATATCACACAATGATTAAACGTGGTTCAGTCAAACCGACTTACATCCACGGGGCCACGCCCAGGCATCAAGCAATCCACTAATAGGTAAAAAGTTCTGAGACACCATCGGACTTAACCAACTCAAGACTCCTCTTGACTATCGACGCCGCTGTGTCTAACATCCTAAGTGGCTAGCTTGGCGAGCACCACTCGTCTTCAAAACGCCTTCTCCCGAAAGCTCACAAAATCATCTCTCAAAGATCAAAATCAATGAATGCTCTCACTCTTCAACTTGTGCACACTGTGCTTTTTCGGAGTTTCAGTCCATAGTTTGATACCTCGTGTATCAACCTTTTATAACCTGATCTGGTTTCAAAATCCGAATCTGTCACAGAATCTGTAGTTACAGATAAGACAGTTATCAGCTCAAAATTCAAAGCACGTAATCTGCTTCGCATATTCCAGTTGCTATTCTCTTTAACCCGGATTCTCAGCACTCCAATCACTTTAAGGATAATATCTTGATCTTCACCACCAATCCATTAAGAGATACGGTTTTGAATAAACCTCTTATCAAACTAAAACAAAATCTATAATCAGATATTTGCTTCAATTTCAAATCCTGTTAAAACTCAAGATAGCAACACAAGCTTGATCTTCTCCACGAAATCCTCAGAGCCTTATCTCAATGAAGCATATTTCTTCTTTTAAACGAACCCGACGAATTTGAAAGCCTAACTTTAGATTTTGTCAAACCGTACAGCATTACTTATGCAGTCAAACGACTCAAACTAAGGCTGTACGACTTTTCTGCAGCAACTAATATACTGCTTTCAACTTGACACTTTCAAAATAAACAATCTCAACAATAAGCCCAACTAAGCCAATAAAGGCCCAAAACATAGAGGAGAGTCCAACATATCCCATACGACTCAACAAGAACCATCTAATCCACCCGCCGTGCACCCCTTATTATCTTGATAAATTTTGAAATGACAACATATGTTATTGTACAGAAGCAACTCCTGACTTGCTTCTCAAATTTTGTTATTTGACAGCAGTTTTTAAAAATTGCTGGACAAAAACATGATTTACACATGATTTATCAAAAACTCTAACCTACTACAGCTTTTTAAAAAAAGCTAAAAGCAGCCTTTAAAAAGTAATGTCAAACGAGCCTTAAGAATTTATTCTCTAGCTAGTCAATCAAAATATCAGAAAACTTTTTTATGTTGCTTAGTTTTACAGTTGGAAGGTACATTTTCAAGAAAAGGGAAAAAAATGGAAATTATATCCATACAAATATATAGGTAATGAGCTAATTGTATTTAGTAAACAAACAACTACGAATGTCATTAAATATGGAGAAAGCAATTAAGAATGTCATGAATTATTCAAAAAGTAATTAATATGGAGAACGAAATTAAGAATGTCATGAATTATTCAAAAAGTAATGAATGGATAAAGGATGGACCAGGGAGCTAATCACTATTAATTAGTAGCTTAAACAAGTTTCTCTTTCGAGTGCAACTAATCAGATTATAGATAAAATAAAACAAACTGTGGTGGTTGCAGAATTATATTGGTTGGTATTCCTAACTTCTATTAATGTTGAGGTTGAAGTTAAAACTCCCAAAGAACAAGTTCTTCCAACTTTTATCTAATTTCCAAAAGCCTATTCTTAAGCAACTATCTTGGAAATTCTTAAAAAAAAAAAAAAAAAAAAAAAAAAAAAAAAAAAAAAAACTGTCTTGGAAAGAACAAGTGTTACTTTCTATGGTACATGAAGTTAAACTATGAGATTATACAAGAACTCAGTAATGAATACAGCCCTTTCGATCTTTACACCTGAATTTTATAAAGTTTTCAAACCCTAGTTTTGCTTCGCTTGTCTTGAACTTAAATTTTCTAATTAAAAAGTACTCTGTTGAAATTTTCTATTTCTTAGATTTTATATTTATATAAACTTTTCAATTAAACCCTCATTTTGACCAACTCAAATTTTTCTAAAAACATATACATATACCCACTTAATAATACAAATTAATTAATTCAATTAAAGTTACTTGATATATTTGGGGAAAAAATAAAATACAAAAAAATACACTAAGCAAGTGAGAGTAAGGAAAACGCCATTACTCAAATAAACGCCTGACTCCGCTCCTACAAGCATCTTTCTTTTTTTATTAGAACAACTATTTTAATAAAAATTTTTTTTTTTTTTTTAATAAAACCAGGTAGGTATATTTGATTTCAATTTCAATAATTTATGTATTTATTTGCTGGAGCCTTACTCGATAGTATATGTTTTTAAATATAGAACAACATGTAATAAAATCACATTAAAAATGAAAAAAAAAATCTCATTATTTATTTGACAAGAGGTTGAGTTGAGGAGATTCAAACATGAAATCTTAACATTAAAGGCTTATGACGAAATTAATTTAGTTATAATTGTCGATCTACTTTACAATTTGTTTAGGGAAAAGAGATAAATAGGGTGTATGAATCTAGGTTTTTATTTTACTCTTGATTAATATTTTTAGTTAAATAATTATATTAGTCAAAATGTTATTAATTAATATTATAGGATAAGAATCGAGACCCATAATTATCTTAATTATCTCATTTGTGTGGTTGCTTATGATATTATAAATATATCGATTACAAGAGAATAAGTAGTATTTTTTTTTTTAAAAAAAAAAAAGGAGAGAGAGAATAAGTAGTGTTTTTCACTAATTATTTTTTAGGAGGAGACTTGGCATGTTTTTTTTTTTTTTAAAAAAAAAAAAAAAACTTGCAGATACAATTAAACTTTGATCAAGTTTCTTTAAGTTATTTATGGTCACATTTATTTCGTCAATTCGAGTTTAAAATTTAAATTTTATTACAGTAAAAAGTTCTCAGAAATAGTCACATTTAACTTTTTTATTACAGTAAAAAACTATAACATAAAGTCACATCTCAATTCAAATTAAAAATTTAAATTAATGAATTAAACAGACCCTATCTTTATCCAATATCATATAACTATAATTAAATTATTTTTATACCGACCATAGAATTATTGAATTATGTTTTGCATAAACCGCAAGTAGAAGAGGACAAATGACTTTTCTAAAGTCGGTTGCATCTCCATGCCTTTTGGCTTTTGGAAGTTGATTCGTCATTCGCATGACAACTACCATAATAATAATAATTGTGAAAAACAACTACGTTAAGCAAAAGAGGGGGGAAAAAAAAAAAAAAACTACTATATATTATTGTTTTCTTTTTCTGCTTTTTCCTTTGTTTGTTTTTGCGGCATGAACCAATCAAATTCCTTGCTTTTCTCTTTCTATCTAGAATGCATTTACTTTTTCAAAAGAAGTGGCCGTTCCACGGTCAGAAAAATCCAATTGAAAACTAATCCATGAGCAGAAGACAAGAAACAGTCTAACTAAAGAGTCCATTTCAATTATCCTCTTATGGCAGAACCTTTTATCTATTAAAATCACATTAAAAATAAAAATATATATAAAATAGATAATTTTTAACAACTGTCAAAAAATAAAAATTTAAATTCTGTTTATTTTATTGATTTAAATTTAAAATTTAAATTTTAATACAATAAAAAATTTTAAAAAATAATCACATTTAACTTTTTTAATATAATAAAAAAATTTTATATAAAATTACATTTTAACTCAAATTAATAAATTTAAATTAATAAATTAAATGAGCTCTTATTAATAGTTTATTTTTTAAAGAAGATCCTAACGTAAAAATCTCTTGACAAAATGAAAAAGTAAAAGAACGGTCAATTATAATTATCTAACCAATGTTCCCATTGAACAAGAAGACACAAATGTGGTCACTTTCTTGGAAACCAATATTTTCCCATCAAACGAACAGAAGTACATAGGCTTAACGTGGTGGGCTTGCCGACCATTAGGGAAATAGACGTCTGTCAATAATTTGAAGATAACAACTGAAGAATCCATATCTTGAATTTTTAGTTTTGTTATTTTTTTTTTCACATGTGCCTTTTTGAGAAGGAGACGCAATAATTGATGCACCTTTAGAAGATGGGTCACTTCTTGATGACTGGTGGCCAATATTTTTATGGAGAGAAAATTTATTCTCATTTATTTTATTAATTTGAGTTTAAAATTTAAATTTTATTATAATAAAAAATTTTAAAAAATAATCACATTTAATTTTTTTAATATAATAAAAAATTTTAAAAAATAATCACATTTAATTTTTTTATTATAATAAATTTTTTATATAAAATTAAATTTTAACTCAAATTAAAAATTTAAATTAGTATATTAAACAACCCATAATGCATATTCCAGTGTATAATAGTTGTGTGGAAGTCTCGTTCTCTTTGCCTTAGACGGTTCTTTCTTTTTAATGGGGAAAAATGAAACGTGTCATCCAAAGGAAAACGAGCAATTCTTATTTTTAATTATTAAGGAAAAATAAAAAAAATAAACAAAAATAAAAAGAAAGAAAGAAAGAAGAGATATACTAATTCCAATCTTTATCCCATTCCTTAGCCACTTGATTTTGCTTTTGCTTTTGCTTTTCCTTTTAGCTGTCCTTTGTTTTAATTTGTTCTTTTTTTTTTTTTTTAAGAAATTATTACCATCCTGTTGCTGACTTTTTATAATAAATATCCACAATAAAATCTCAACACATAACATACAATATGTCATTTGCACTTAAAACAATATTAGGCTGGATTAAGGATATATAGTACGACTTAATTTTCTCTTGTTTTATAAACTTTCCTTTGTTTTTTCCTTCACTTATGCGGGGGCTTTTTTTTTTTTTGGTTGCTAATAAAGAACACTTATGCAGCTTAAAAACGAATATAGGATCTAGTTCAAGAAGTTCGTAAGATTAATTATTCAGCTTCAAAAACATTTGTGGGACGTTTAGAAGGGAGATTCAAGTCCTGATTTAAATCGTAGTTTGTGACTCACTATAATATTAAAATACATGTAAAATAAAAATAATTCTGAATCATAATTTTGAATCTATGAACCAAACGTCCTTTTAATCTAAGAATGACCACCAAAATAAGATTAGTTAAATTTTAAATTTTTTTCAAAACTATTGATATCACAGTTAAACTGTCTTATCTTATCTTTAAGTTTATCAAAATTGCCATTTCCTTACTATTTTCATTATTATTATTATTATTTTAAATTTTCTTTTGCTATAAGAGTTGCACTTAGAATGACCGCACATTGTATCTAAAAATGATTGCTTTTTTGTTTATTAGCAAAATTATCGTACATCACATATATATAGATAATTATAACCTCATATAATAAAAAAAGAAAAAAATGATTAAAGAACAAAATAGATAAGGGGTGGGAAACAAATATAGAAAAATCAACAATTATAATAAAAGTAAGGAAAAATGATTAAAGAACAAAATAGAAAAATCAACAATTATAATAAAAATAAGGAAAAAATAATTAAAGAACAAAATAGGTAAGGGTCCGGAAACAAATATAGAAAAATCAACCATTATAACAAAAGTCAAAACCGGTGGCTCACTTAATGAATGGTAAACGAAATCAAGAATTAATAAAATATAGCCGTTTTTAAAAAAAGGAAATTTTAACTATTAAAAAAAGAAGAAGAAAATCACCGAATTAAGGGATCCGTTTAGTTCAAAATCATGGAATTGAATTTTTTTTGAACTATTTTTTTGTGAAAAAAACTGGAAGAAATCACAAATCATAATTCGAATCTTTTTAAAAAACCTGCTGGGCTCATTTATTTCTCCCAAAGAGGACAAACCTCCCAAAACCTCTGCACCCACGAATCAATTTTTTTTTTTTTTTTTTTTTCCTGATGTTGCACTTTTTGGAGTTTTTTTTTCTGTTTTATTTTTAAAAATTCATTTGTTTATATTTCTTGGTTTTAATCTCTTTTATAGTTTTGATATTCATTTTCTTAATGAGAAATATTTTTCACATAATATTTCTCACATCGCAATGTTTTTCCTGCGTTTTTTTTTTTTTTATATTTCTTACAAGATTTATATTCATTTTTTTATAATGACGTCATCATTAAAAAAATCGCTCTTATTTTATCTATGACTTGTTTATATTCATTTTTTTATAATGACGTCATCATTTTTTCATGATTTTTTATTATTGCAATGAAAACTTGATTTCCAACAAGAATGAAAATAAAATTTGGAGAACGACAAAAAAATAAATAAATAAATTCAGGCCACCCCCAATCCCAAAACAATCGCATTTATAATAACAAAATTACATTTTGGTAATATTTGTATATCATTCCGAAAAACCACGAAGAAGCCCTCATTAATTTCTTTAGGTGTTATTGCAACCGAAAATCAAAATTTAAATAAATAACTAAATAAATAAAAGAAACCTGAAATTCACCAATATAAACTCCAGCAAAAATCAATTGAGAGAAGGAATGAAAAGCTAAAAGAAATGCAACCGCACGACAACAATCAACACAACGTTGAGGGAAAAAAAAAAAAAAAAAAAAATAAAAATAAAAAACGCCTATATTTGAAAACAATGAAGAGGGAAAATCTGGAATTGACTTATTATTGATACGGTATCAAATAATTAATTATAAAATGTCAATTGGAGTAGGAAAAGAAAGTGAATATATAAAATTTTATCAGAAAAAAAAAATCAGCCTATAAAATAAAAAACTTACCACATATCCAATATAAATTGTAAGGGTATATTCGGTATCATATATACGTTATTGGGTATTTTTATAATATTATTGATAGTAGAATTTTTAAGATTTTAAAACTTCAAAAGTAGGCATTTTATGTAATTATTTCAAAAAAGAAAGAGAGAATTGTTGAACTTACAAGAGTGTATGGATCGTGATATTTACCTCTTACTATCGATCAATACTCTTTTTTTTTTATTTATGAAAGTATCAATACTCTTTTGACTAATGTAGTTATTTCACCAAAAGAATATTAATAAAAAGGATTAATTCTCTCTAAATTATATGCTCTATAATACTTTGCTCTCTATGATCTTTGAAATGTAACACTGCTCCTCTAAATAATGAAAATGTTAATAAAAAAAGCCTCATTCTTTAGGTTTTTAATTGAAATTGACATTTAATTTACTATTTTGAGAGTATTTTGATAATTTTATGGTTTAAAATTTGATTTGAACTTAAACTAATTTAAATAATAAAAAAAACATAAATTTTTTTGTTCAACCAAAAAATTCATCAAAATTTTTAACTTACATTAAATCAATAATGGATGTATTATAATTAAAACTTCGAATGTAAATTAGTTTTAAATTCAAATTAAAATTTTAAACAATAAAGCTACCAAATACCCCCAAAATAATAAATTACATGTCAATTTCTCAATTAAAAAACCTTAAGAATGAGTTTTTTTTTTGTTAACATTTCATTATTTAGGGATAACGGATAGTATGTTTTAAAAATTCGGGAGACAAAATGTTATAAAGGGTATAGTTCAGGATAATGTAATGACAAAAAATATAAATAAAATATCCATCAAAAAGATATGGAATGTGAGTAAAATATTAATCACACTTACTTTCACTAATATTAAATAAAAACATACCAAGTAAATATGGTATATGCCTGGGTTTTTGCTAATCATGTTACTGTTGTATTCCTAGTTATTACAAGATTGTGCATTATCTAAAACGTAATTCACCCAAACGTCAACACGAGTAACTAATATTGTAACGACGTAACTTAAGTTGAAGTTGTAATTTGAATAAAGCAAATAAAATAGAAACGAACTTATTTTCATTAATGAGCTTTTAGTCATTTTGTTAAAAAAAAACAACCCCTATCGACATAGTGCAAAATAAAAAAAAAGGAACTTATTTTCATTAAAATTTAAAAAATAAAAAAAAATCAAAATAAAAAAAAAATAAAAAAAGTAAAGAGAGAGAGGTAGGGTGCCTCTAAAAAAATTAAAAAAAATAAAAAAATAAAAACATTCTAGTTTTCACACACACATCTTTACACCACCCCTTTTTTACTTGTCAACCCCTCTTAAAATTTTTTTTTAAAAAACTTCTGTAATTAAATTACTTAACATTCTACCTTTTTACACACACATTCTTAAGCCACACTTCTTAAAATTTCAAAAAGGCCATACAACTAAATCAAATTATTTTTATTTAACAAGATTCAAAGCATTCAAGTTTTTTTTCTTTTTGTTTTTTTGGAAAAAAACAAAGTTTTTCCTTTTAAGAATTTTACATGCTAATCATTGTTCATGCGCCCTTTTTTTTATAGGAGAAATTGTACTTTTTTTTTTCCTAAAAGTATGATTTATTTATTTATTTTTTTTTCACGTGTTGTTCTTGCATTTTTATGGAATGACCAAATAAATTATATAGAAGATTGATAATTTGTTCTTATGTTGAAAGTAGTCACAATTTGTTTATATGGAAAAAAGCCTTATAAAGATTAAAAAAAACTAGTTTTGTCAGACATTAACAAGTGATTCAAAATGTCAAGATCTCAAAATAAATCATAATACTTTTTACGATATCCTAAAAAAATACCATAGAAAACTATATATTATGTCCTATATCGAAACATTATCACAATCAAGATCAATTATCTCCTCAGTTGCTACATTAGAGCCCACAACTTCACAAAAGTGTTCAATGCGTGATTTATAAGCTTCTTTCCATCCATCTGCACACGAGTCATGATACTTATACCAATTGTTTGCTATAGGCGGGATAGGGTGACTTGGGGATAAGAACTGGAGCGTTGCTTTCATAAAATTGACAATGAATGAATTAACTCATCCAGCCTCTCAAAAATCCCATAGAATCGTACATATTAAGCTAATAGACTAGTTGGTTGGGTACACATTTATATTCGATGAAGAATTTACTTATAGATATGGAATCATAGTTCTTATGAAGAGTAAAGGTTATCCTCTTAACGACATTATATTATATTGAGAATGGATAAGGCCTTGGATTGTTTTCATGAAAAATGATTGGTTATTCATATATGGTGAATAATTATTTTCTTATCAGATGTATAATGGATCTTTAAGATAGCATGATCAAAAGGATTAATGGACTTTAATCTAGGTTGATCATGGATATCATATGAGGGTATTGCATATATGACAAGCTCATTGGACAAAGTAATCTATTGGCTTACGTAATTTGATATATAATTGAGAGTGCAGTTTCAAGTTTATAGTGGCATAACTCTAAAACTAATAATTATGTAATTGTATTATTTAGTATAGAATAATGATTACATGAATTATTAGAGCCCATATTATATTTGTTGAAACGGTCCCTTTACTAGCTCCGCGTAATTCATTTATGGATGGTTATCAATTGGGATATTCATTATGGCTTTAATCCTTGTACTTAGTAAAGAGAAAATCCCGGGATACCTCACTTATAGTGTAGTGTGTTTCTAAGTTAAAAATAGAACCATATTTTCTTGTTTTCTTTAATTAATATGATAAATATTTATTTGAAAGATAAGATGTGAAATTTAAATTCAATTTGAATTCTAGAAGATATGGATAGATTAATCATTTAAATGCTTAATTTAAATATCTAAATAATCTTATCTAAATAAATAAATATTATTTTTTATCCTATTTGGATTTGAATTGTAACAATAATCTTATCCTTGATTCTCTAATATTGTTAGTTTACCGATCCATCCCAAAAGCTTAAGCTTTTAGGAGGTGGGCCAACAATAGTTTTATACTTTAACACTCCCCCTCACGTGTGGACTAGACAATGAGCAATCGTGTGAGTAAATTAATTTGAAAAAGCCCAACACGTGAATATTTAAGCCTGAGATATATTAAAAACCCAACACATAATTTTAAATGGGAATGAAGAGTACAATTACGGGGATTTGAACCCAGGACCTCTTGCTCTGATACCATGTTAGTTTACCAATCCATCCCAAAAGCTTAAGCTTTTAAGGTGGGCCAACAATAGTTTTATACTTTAACTTGGTGGCGTCTATTTTGTCGATAAGGTGGAGAAGATTTTCTCCTAATTTGATTTTATTTTTCATAATTACTACATAATTGTTTGATTCAAATAAAGTTGACATGATTTTATTTTTGAATTTGAACTAAATTTATGGAACATTATCCATGAAGATTAAAATCATAAGATAAGTGTGATTAAATTTTTGAAACAAATTTTGAAATCTAATCCTAGTGGTGGACAACTTATCAAATATGTCAATTGGATAACTTGGAGAGTAAGCAAGTGAGTCCCGAGGGATTCACACTATATTGTGCATTCATACTATGTGAACACATTTACATGTGTGTTTCAAAATTCAAATTTAAATTTAAATAATCACATTATTTAATTTATAATTAATTCTCAATTAATTATACTTTGGCATTATTTTTAGAATTCCATAATTCTAAAATTTCTATTTTACCTTTAGTGTTTTGTAGAATTACAAGGACGACTCGGGGACTCATAGACTTATAATTTTGAGCTCCAATAAAATTAATAATTAATTAAACTCTTTAATTAATTAATTAATTAATTTTATTAATTCCTAAGGTTACTCCACTATAAACTTAGAATTGCACTATTGTAATTATAGACATAAATTACTTCTAAATTGTGAAGTATCCATTTGATATAGTCATTACATATAGATCAATCCTTCATAAATAATTCATAATTAGAGCTATGGGAGATCCTTCAACTTCTTTAATTACATCTTTATCCTTGAGTACCATTGATTCTTTAATGGACAGTAATTCATAAAACAAATTCATGAATTGTAGTTCCTATTGGTCCAAGTACCGAATCAACCGTCAAGAGAATTATATATCTACATCTTTCTCCAAAAGGAATGGATTCATCTTGTATAATAAGATTCCCGGCTACTCACTTTATCATGTCTCTAAAATAAGAGGAATAGGATTCAGGATCTCAGAATCTGTACTGAGTAAATCAAAAGACACAAATCCATAACTAGGAGTATGCTAATAACTTTGGATTGAGATCATTTTATGTATGACCATCGGTAGACAATTATTTCTATGCTTAACGAAAATTATCAAAAATTCATATTGTGTATGTGTCCATGTTTACATAATCTCATTATGCGTAATACGCTCATTCAATATCTCGCCATATTAACACTGCGGATAACACTATTCCATTCTAAATGGGAATGACATATATTAGTAAATTTTTTAATTAAAGATTTTGAACGTTAATTAAATTTGTTACGAACATCATTTTGATTATTATCCTTAAATATTATCCTCTCGCATATAATACTTATATACAATATTTTAGATCACATAAATAATCATTGAATTTTCAGTGATACTCATAAAATATTTAATAATATATGCATATAAAATAATGAATAAACTATTTTATTGAATAAATAATAAATATCCTATTACATATTATACTTCTAGGACACCATTCCCAACAAAGTGTTGTATAAATCACATTATTTAATTTATAATTAACTCTTAATTAATTATTCTTGAGCATTTTATTTAGAATTTCATAATTCTAAAATTATCATTTTGCCTTAGCATTTTGTAGTATTACAACGACGATGCAAAGACTCATAGACCTATAATTCTGAACTCCAATAAAATTAATAATTAAGTAAAACTCTTTAATTAATTAGTTAATTCTATTAATTCTAAAATTTACTGCACTATAAACTTGGAATTGTACTTTCATAATTATAGATATAAATTACTTCTAAACTCTAAAGTGTTCGTTTGATATAGTTATACATATAGATTAATTCTCCATAAATAATTCATAATTAGAGCTAGGTGAGATCCGTTAACGTCTCTAATTACATCTTTATCCTTGAGTACCATTGATTCTCTAATGGACAATGATTCACAAAACAAATTCATGAATCAAAGCTCCTACTAGTCTAAGTACCGAATCAACCCTCAAGAGAATTATATATATACTTCTTTCTCAAGAAGGAATGGATTCCGTCTCGTATAATAACATTCTGGGCTACTCACTTCATCATTTCTCCAAAATAAAATTAATAGGATTCAACATCTTGGAATCCATACCGAGTAAATCAAAAGACACAAATCCATAAATAGGATTCTGCTAATAACTCAGGATTAAGATCATTCTATATATGACCATTAGTGGAATCAATTAGAATTTCTATACTTAACGGAAATTATCAACAATTCATTTTGTGTTTGTGTCCCGGTTCCACAAAATCTCATTATGCATAATACACTCATTCAATACAGTGCAGATAACACCGTTCCATTTTAAAAAGGAATGACATGTAATAATAATATTTTAATTAAAGATTTGAAACTTTAATTAAATTCATTACGAACATCGCTTTGATCATTATCCTTAAATATTATCCTCTCGTATATAACACTTATATAACCTATTTAAGGTCACATAAATAATCATATAATTTTCAATGATATTAATAAAATATTCAATAATATATGCATATAAAGTAATAAATAAACTCTTTTATTAAATAAATAATAAAATCTTATTACATCTCATGCTTTTAAGACACCATTTTCAACTGGAAATTCATTTTCAATAGCATTCATAAGAGCCAAATCCCTATCTGTCACAATTATCGCAGGTAGAATATTGTCATCCATCAAACTTTTCAACCTTTATAATGCCCATGTAAAATTCTCTTCCTTCTCAGACCCAAGGTATGCAATAGCAATTGAAAAGGTCAAACAACTGGATGTCACGCCAACAATTTGTAACAAGGGATCGCGATACCTATTAGTCTTTGACATCTCTACTAGCAACGATTCTCATATTTGCTCAATCTCCCAGCCAGCAAATGAATGATTTTAATTGAAAAGGATAACTGCATTTCTTTGTGCTTGTCATTCTTCACTTATCTAATTTATTTTCACTTTTTTCTTCTTTCTTTCGATGTATTTTTCTCCTCTCTCACAAGCAAATGTTATTCTTGATTTTTTTTGTGAGGCCCACCTGAATCAATGTCTTGATGACAATGACAAACCTTTATTCCATCCAACTTCATAAGTCCATTAAATTAAAGCATCTTTAATCTTAAATGCTTATACATAAATTTAGAAGCATTAACTAATTATTTTAATTATGTGTTCAAAAGAAGAAAAAAACACTTCTAAGATCTAGTAAGTTATAAATTCAGTGGTATAATCATATATGTACTGGGAACGAATGTTGTCCGCTTCAATAGAAAGTGAGTTCTACAAAATTGTGAAAAAATAGTTAGAAAATTAACTAAACTCAAAATAATCCTCATAACAATTAACATGTATATATTTGTGAAAGCAAGATGATGTTATTGTCCTTGCTAATGACGCATAAATTACTTGTGTAACCTAGATAAAAATGACATATATCTTTAGTGCAAAAGCATATATGTATAATAGTGAAATGAGATACTACCACAAAGAAATATTATTCATCATAATGTAATACAATAAAATCCCCAACGACAAAACAACTAGAAAACCACAAGCAGCGGCAACATCCAAAATTATTTATTGCTTTCTTCTTCTTTTTTATTTTTGAAACTGACTCGGTGTAAATACCAGAATGCGGCAAAGGTTATACAACGCATATGATAATTGCATAATTTTTTTTTATTATTCATTGAATTTCTCCATATTTTCATTGTTTGATTCTTAAAGTTTTAGAGTTTTATTAGTAATTCGTGTTTTGCAGGTGTTTGGAATCAAAAGATTGAAACAAAACCATTAGCATGGAGTTAGACGTCTTTTAGAGACTTTCCTTGCTCCAAATCCAACTTCTCCATGACAGCCCTTCGGAGCAGATTTGATTGCTCCAAAGGCAACTTCGTTACAAAACACCTTCGGAGCACACTGTGTAAATTTCCTATGGTAGGAAATGTAAAAAGGAAAACGTAAAGAAGAAGAAGGGAATTGAAGAAGAATTGTGTATATTTCTGAATATTGGAAATGATGTACAATGAGTATTTTATACAAGCAGGAGAGAATAATTCTATGCCTAAATAATAGCAACTTTCCTAACAAATACCCTGATTTAGGGAAATTGATATAGACAATAAATTAAATAAATACAGCAAATCAAGAGGGAATCAAGAAATAATTAGTTAGGATCTTGATTCTTAACACTCCCCCTCAAGTTGAAATAGATGTTGGTCATTCCTAACTTGTTGATGAGCTTTGAAAACTGTGCCACACCCAAGGATTTAGTGAAGATATCTGCGGGGTGTTTTAATGTCGATATATGGTAAGTCTTGACTACCCCAGCTTGAACCTTTTCTCCAACAAGGTGACAATCAATCTCTATGTGTTTTGTCCGTTCATAAAAAACTGGATTGGAAGCAATATGTAAAGCAGCTTGATTATCACAAAATAACTTTATTGGTTGTAAATGCTTTATTCCAAGATCAAGTAAAATGTTTTGGAGCCGAGTGATCTCACAACAAGCAGCTACCATGGAATGATATTTTGCCTCTGCACTTGAACAGGAGATAGTTGCTTGCTTCTTGGTTTTCCAAGAAATGAGAGAACGCCCAATAAAAACGCAATAGCCTGTGGTTGACTTTCGTGTGTCTTGACAATGAGCCCAATCAGCATCACAAAAAGCATTCAGCTGCAATGAACTTGTGGATGGGAAAAAGATACCTTGTCCAGGTGTATTCTTGATGTATCGTAGGACTCGTTATGCCGCTTCTAGGTGTGGAACTCAAGGCTTATCCATAAATTGACTAAGAATATGTATGACATAGACCAAGTCTGACCTTGTGATAGTCAAATAAATCAGTCGCCCAACAAGTCTTCGATAAGAAGAGGGATTTTCAATGCAATCGCCCTCTTCCTTACTAAGAGATAAATTCCGCTCCATTGGAGAATTGGCAGGCTTCACTCCCAAGTACTCCATGTTTTCTAATATTTCCAGTGCATATTTCCTTTGTGAATTAGCAATTCCTCTTTTGGATCAAGATATTTCAATGCCCAGAAATTATTTCAAGTTGCCAAGATCCTTGAGCTTAAATTGCTGCATGAGATGAGCTTTAATTCCTTCAATTTCTTGGAGATTATTGCCCACTAGAATGATGTCATCTACATAGACAAGGAGGGCAATAAGGGAAGTGCCATTGTGTCGGACGAATAAAGAGTGATCTGATTTGGATTGTATGAAGTGTGCAAGAGTGAGGACTTTGGATAGCTTGATGAACCATTGACGGGAAGCTTGCTTGAGTCCATACAAAGATTTGTGAAGCTTGCATACACGTGTCTCCCCCTTTCATTCGAAACCAGGAGGCAATAACATGTAGAAATCTTCCTCTAGATCGCCATGTAGGAAAGCATTGTTAACATCTAGTTGGCGAAGGTGCCAATTCATGGAAGATGTAACAACAAGGAGTAAGTGAGCAGTAACAAGTTTGGCAACGGGGGCAAATGTCTCATGATAATCAAAACCTTCCATTTGATTGTAACCTTTTGTAACTAAGCGTGCTTTGTATCGCTCGACAGTGCCATAAGCATTGAATTTGATCTTGTATACCCATTTACAACCTACGGGTCTCTCGTTTGATGGCAAAGATTGGAGAGACCAAGTGCCATTATCTTGGAAAGCACGGAGTTCTTTGCCCATGGCAAGATGCCATTTTGGATCTTTGATGGCCTGGGCAAAGGATGTAGGTTCTTTGACAGTGGAAAAGGAAGTACTGAAAGCAAGATGGTTAGGAGAAAGTCTATCATAAGTAAGTACATGAGACAAGGGGTGAGAAATACCTTTGGAAGCATCCAACACCGAGTGAGACGACAATAAGGAGCAAGCAGGCAAAGAAGTTTCTACATAATACTATTGAAGGTAGCTGGGTGTCTGTGTGGGTCACCGGACTCGAGTGTCAGATGTAGGAGAATTGGGTGAGGAATCAAGCGGAGCCACAACAGCAGTGTCTAAGGCTGTGGCATTGGGAAAAGAAGAAGGTTGGTCACCGTGGCACATGGGAATGGTCGTTGCGACAGGGGGAATAAGGTCTGAAGGCGCCACGACGGCCAAAGTTAGAGCCGCAATGGGTGGTTTTGGAAAGTCTAGCACTACAGTGGGAGGAATCGGGTCTGAAGACTCCACGACAGGCAAAACTGGTGCCACAACGGGTAGATTTGGATTGGTTGGCGCTGCGGCGGGAAAGACAGGAGCCATGGCGGAAAGAATTGGATTGGATGTTCCAGATGAAGTGGATATGGGTGCAGCGGAAGCATAAGGAAAAATATCTTCATGAAAAATGATATCTTGGGAAATTAAATTTTTTCCAGTGGCTAAATCATATACACGATAACCTTTGTACCATAAGGATAACCAAGAAAGATGCAATGAAGAGAGCAAGCATCAAATTTGCTTGGTTTGTGGTGATGGGTAGAAGCAAAACATAGGCAACCAAAAACATGTAAATGATCATAAGTGGGTGTTTTGTTAAAGATTACCTCAAATGGTGTTTTGCCATGAAGAACGGAGGTTGAGGTACAATTGACTAGGTAAGTGGCAGTAAGGATGGCATCACCCCAAAACAATTTGGGGAGGTTGGCTTGGAAAAGTAAAGCATGGGCTACATTGAGTAGATGTCGATGTTTGCGTTCAACAACTCCATTTTCTTGTGAAGTTGAGACACAACTGGTTTGATGAATAATCCCTTAAGCATGATATGTTTTTGGAATGTCAAATTCCTTGTCATTATCACTACGAATGATTTTGATGCGAGAATTAAATTGGGTTTCAACAAGGTTTATAAAGGTAAGTAGACAATTTCTAGCTTCAGATTTTGTAAGCAAGAGATAAACCTATGTACATCGAGAAAAATCATCTACGATAGTGAGAAAATATTTTGCCCCTTGTAAAGTTGGAACATGATAACCACCCCAAATATCAACATGAATTAGCTCAAAACAAGATTTTGTCTTAATAGAACTGGAAGGAAAAGGTAGTTTTGTTTATTTAGCAAGTGGACAAATAGAACAATCATTAATAAAATGAGCTTGAATAGAGTCTGAACACAAATAATGCCTTGCAGGGTTTTATTGGAAGGGTAACCAAGGCGTTGGTGCCAAAGATGAGAAGTGATGGAAGTGGCAGTGGCAACGAAGACACGACACCCAACATACTTCGAAGTATCCAAGTAGTAGAGTCCAGCTTGCTCAGTTCCCATCCCAATCGTCTTCCCCGAATGTTGGTCTTGCACAAAACAAAGGTTATTGGCAAAGGTTGCATAACATGGAGAGGTTTGAGTCAATTTGGCTACAGATATCAAATTGAGTTTAAAGGAAGGAACACAAAGTACATTATAAAGAACCAGTTTACTAGAGAAATGGATCGTCCCTATATGCGTTACTTGAGCAAGATCATGGTTTGGTAAATGGACATAACGATTGGTGACAGGTATGTGAGTGGTGAAAGATTGAGGTGAGCAAACCATGTGATCAGTGGCTCCTGTGTCAAAGATCCATCGAATACCTTTACCATATATGGAAGAGCTAGGAGGAATACTTGAAAGATTGTTCACTGTTGACACTTGATTGGCAACACTAACCGATTTTGTTCGATCAATGAGTTCAAGAAGATCACGGTATTGATCAGCAATGAGACTATAGGAGCAAGGAGTCGTTTCAGCTTTGTTGGATGTAGAATCCACATGATGGGCTCTGATGTAAGAGTTTGAGGGACCTCTCTTATCCCCTTGAGCATTTGCTCACTTGAGTTTGCGACAGATGTCGATGGTATGGCCCTTGTAGCCACAATGATCAAATTGAAGATGTTGGCGGCAATTTTCAGTCATATGTCCAACAAGGTTGCAACGATCACATTTGAGATGTGGGTTTCTTGGTGAGTAATTCCTGTTGGAATTTGGTGGTCCATCTTTGACAGTAAAAGCAGCTACATCTGGTGTCTTCCCATTCACCTGTGATGAGATGTTTCGTTGTTTTTCATCTTGAATAATGAGAGAAAATACCTTGTTCATAGGCGGCAAATGAGAATAGCACATTGTGTTTGTTGGTATTCCTGCAATTTCTTTACCATGTCGCCATCACAAGGTGGAAGAGGACTTAGAGCATCTCGTGCATCCCACAAGCCTTTTAATTTGGTGTAGTAATCACCAATGCTCATGTCTCCTTGAACGCACTCATAAATCTCTTGCTCTACATGAAAAAGATGCACACTATTCATATGAGAGAAACGTTCTTTCAATTCCCGCCAGATCTTGAAGGCACTGTCATTGTACATCACACTTTGAGCAATGTTTGGTGACATAGTGTAGGGGATCCAATCCTTGACGAGGAGATTGCAGTGAGTCCATTGCTTGTGTTCCTTGGTGGATGTTTCTGGTGGTTTTGTGATGGATCCGTCCACAAAGCCATCCTTGTTCTTGGTGATGAGAGCCATGAGCATGGCATGGCTCCAAAGAGGATAATTGTCCTGTGTCAATTGTTGAGTCATAAGAACCAAACCTGGTTGATCAGAATAATGGAGATAGAAAGGATTGCTTGGATAATCATACATGTTGGTAGAGGCTTAGTTGCCTCTGTAGTTTCATTAAATGGAAGCTGAAAATAATGGAGGTGTAGAGTTGGGTGGGTTATGGACATTTTTAACTCTCTGATACCATGTAAATTTCCTATGGTAGGAAATGTAAAAAGGAAAATGTAAAAAAGATTCTTAACAAATACCCTGATTTAGGGAAATTGATCTAGACAATAAATTAAATAAATACAAGAAATCAAATACAGCAAATCAAGAGGGAATCAATGAATAATTAGTTAGGATCTTGATTCTTAACACTCCCCCTCAAGTTGGAATAGATGTTGATCATTCCTAACTTGTTGATGAGCTTTGAAAACTGTGGCACACCCAAGGATTTAGTGAAGATATCTGCGGGTTGTTTTGATGTCGATATATGGTAAGTCTTGACTACCCCAGCTTGAACCTTTTCTCCAACAAGGTGACAATCAATCTCTATGTGTTTTGTCCGTTCATGAAAAACTGGATTGGAAGCAATGTGTAGAGTAGCTTGATTATCACAAAAAAACTTTACTGGTGTAAATGCTTTATTCCAAGATCAACTAAAATGTTTTGGAGCCAAGTGATCTCACAACAAGCAACTACCATGGAATGATATTCTGCCTCTGCACTTGAATGGGAGACAGTTGCTTGCTTTTTAGTTTTCCAAGAAATGAGAGAACGCCCAATAAAAATGCAATAGCCTGTGGTTGACTTTCGTGTGTCTCGACAACGAGCCCAATCAGCATCACAAAAAGCATTTAATGCAATGAACTTGTTGATGGGAAAAGGATACCTTGTCCAGGTGTATTCTTGATGTATTGTAGGATGGGAAATAATTGAGGCCATGAAAATTGAATCATCATCATCACTATTATTGCACCATATTATCATCATTATCATGATTCTAAACCAAAAATGAAGAAAGAGAAGAAAAAAACTTACCTTTAACAACAATGGAGAATTGGGGTTTTCTCTCTCTAAAAACCGTCGGTCCTTCTCTCTCCCTCCCCAACCGACGATGAACAACGTCCAAATCCAGCGAAAGATGCAAACTTTCAATGAGAACAATGAAAGTCCGGTGTATCCCTAACTGATTTTATGATTTTTCTTGTTTCTTTCGGATTATGTTTTTCTTTCTCACTCGGTTTTCTCTTTCTCTTTTTAGGTGCTCTCAAACTTTGAAAGTCCGTGTATCCCTCACCGATTTTATGATTTTTCTTGTTTCTTTTGGTTATGTTTCTCTTTCTCGCTCGATTTTTCTCTTTCTCTTTTTAGGTGCTCTCAAACTTTCATCTAATTTTCCTTCTATTGGTGCGAATAACTTATTTCAGAGGGTTTTCTCTTCTAATTTTCCCTCTCTCAATCGCGCCTCTTCACTTACCTTCTTGAAGTGATACCAGTGTCAGTAATTTTAATGGGGAAGTGACACCTATTAGTGCAATCATGATCTTACTCACCCCTCCAAAGGACTTCAACATTCTTGACAGAGATGTTTACTAATGATTTATCTTTGAGAAAGACACTGGACTATTTTTGTTTTAAGGAATTCACATAATATGGAGATCTCCAAAGGATCTCTGACACTAAACTATTCTCACAGCGGATCTCTGGCAGATCTTCGACAGTTCTAACAACGAGCATATGAAATCATGTGGATTGCTATGTGGATTATCTCGTTAAGCTGCATAGCCCAAACGACTAACATGATTAATGTTGATACCTGAATTCATACGAGGCCCATTAAGGGTCCAGGTCCAATCTTTTGCGTCCCACGACGTCATTGAGCTCGTTTTGTGGACTCAAGTCATGCTCGGCAAATTTTCGTAGGTTGTGGTTTGGTGGGTCATAAGTGATCTTATATGCCTATTTGTCCTTAATTTGACCAAATTTGAAACTCGCTTGTGGGGTTTTCAGAATTAGTCAAATTAAATGTGAATAGGTGATGGATGATTCAACCCAAGAAAGCCTTCCCCTTGTCTTTGGAAGCCCAAAATTCTTAATTTTAGCCTTTGAAAGGCCTAAAACCCAAGCCTGATCCTTCAAAAATTTTCTCCAACTCAAAGGCTTGAGAAATCCATAGTGTTGACTCATTTAGAAGCTTTTCTCGCAATTAGACATGCCTGTCGGAGCATTCCCTGTGTTAGGCATGCTTTCCCAGCTCTTCTCCGTATCATGTTGTCCATTCGTGCTTATTCGGGGCAACCTGGTGTCGGAGCAATCTGTTGTCGGAGCAAATAAACAATCTCCAATGAAGGTCCGAGACACGACCATACCCCCAAAAAGCAAAGTCTTTGTAGCACATGATTGAGTCAAACACTATTGGAGATTTCAAGTCTGAAGTCACTTCCGTCAGCTCAAAATTCAGAACTTAGCCTTTAAGTATTTCCACTTCTAAGGTGTAATTTTGCCAACTCTAAAAAGGTACTTGGGACTTTGTTCTAAATGGAATTGCTTGTGTCTTATCTCGTTAGAACCGCTGCCGAAGTAAATTTTTAGAAACTTTTTATCCCATTTTCGGAGAGTCTCTTTGTCAAAATTGAAAAGCTATCTAACACCTTTCCTCCGAATAGGAATGCCCCGATAGCCTGCCTTTGTTTCTTCCATTCCAGAATCTTCCATTTCTTTTCTGGACTATCTCTTTATCAAACTAAGAAAGGCCCCTGATAACCTTCTTCCAAATAAAGATGAGTGTTTAGACCTCTGTTGGAGCAGCTGTCAAGCACTCCCATTTACTTCTATAAATACCCCTCACCTTCTTCATTTCAATACCAACACACCTGCACATCAGAAAACACATAAGAGTGCTAAAACTCTGCCTTTGATTGTTTTCTTCAAGTCTTTTGCTACAAAGACTTAGAGTCTTCTTCAAGTTCTTGAGGAACCTTGTAGTTTCTAAGTGTTGACCTCCTTAGAAACTCTTCAAGAACACTTTTCAATCCTCTTCCAACAATACATGAGAGTGCTCAAAGCCTCCAAAGCAGCCCACAAACTACTTTTGGAGCCCTTGTCCATCAAAAAGCCTTATCCACCTCTTGAGTAACTCCTTCATCAACTACGTGATCACTCCTCCCACCATTCTTCATTCGCGAAGTTCTTCATTATCATTTTTTGAGTTTTCTAACATTTCTTTTGTAGGAGTATTTTTGTGAGTTGGGCAACAAAGAGGGCCCCAGAACACGTGTTCTTCGGCCTAATTTGGGCCTAAGCGAACTACACCACCATTAGAGTTCCTACCATCATTGTCTACTGTTGAGAATTGTGTCCTAAAAGCGTGAGATATAATAGGATATTATTATTTATTTAATAAAAGAGTTTATTTATTATTTTATGTGAATATATTATTAAATATTTTATGAATATCACTGAAAATACAATAATTATTTATGTGGCCTTAAATATTGTATTAAGTGTTATATTGTTGGGAATAGTGTACTTAAAGCATGAGATGTAAAAGGATATTTATTATTTATTTAATAAAACAGTTTATTCATCATTTTATGTGCATATATTTATGAATATTTTATGAATATCAAATAAAATTCCTTGATTATTTATGTAACCTTAAACATGTTATATAAGTGTTGTATACGAGAGGATAATGTTTAAAGATAATAATCAAAAGTAATTTTTCATAAAGAATTTAATTAAAGTTTGGAATCTTTAATTAAAACATTATTAATACATGTCATTCCCATTTAGAATGGAACAGTGTTATCCGCACTATTAATATGGCGAGATATTGAATGGGTGTATTTTGCATAATAAGATTATGTGGAACATGGACGCAGACACAATTTAAATTTCTAATAATTTCCGTTAAGCATAGAAATTCTAATTGAGTCTACCGATGATCATATATAGGATGATCTTAATCCTGAGTTCTTAACAAACTCCTATTTATGGATTTATGTCTTTTGATTTACTCGGTACGGATTCTGAGATCCTGAATCCTATTCCTTGTATTTTGGAGACATAATGAAATAGGTAGCTGGGAATGTTATTATACGAGATGGAATCCATTCCTTCTTGAGAAAGAAGCAGATAAATATGTTGGAAAATAATGGCATCGAGTGCGCAACGGAATTTAAAATTTTTTAATCAATGTCAAAGCCAAACAAGAACATGTTCATGATGCTATATAACATAAATACTAAAGATCTAAATCATACCTTTTGAGATTTCGTGAAACCGCACGTCGGCGACAGATCAAAGCGTTCCAAATGAGAACCGAAGAGCCTCAACCAACTGGTCTTCTTTGCTATTCTCGTTTCCACGATCGGTGTGCGGGTGGGCACACTTCGTTTAATCTCCTCTTGGTATTCTTGATCTCCTTCCAATCACAAGAGAGCCAAAGAAAAATTGTTCTTGATAATTAAACAATTTTTCCTCTTGGAATCTCTTATCAATAGCCTCCAAAAAGGTCTCTCTAGTGATCTTCTGAGTAATGTGACTTAATAGGCTATTTATACTGTTTAGGAAGTCATACTTCCGTAACAATTAGGTTTCCCAAAGATTTAATCGCACCCAGAGTCGATTTTACCACATCGACGCTGCGTTACGCTACACAACCGATCGACCCTGCAGACAAGAGACGTTATAACTCACCGGTCGACCTATCCTTCACAAACCGGTCTACCCACCGGTCAACCGACCGGTCGACCAGACCCGGTCGACCTGTGTGACCGGTCTACCCACCGGTCAACCTGTCTGCAAGACCGATTTAAAGTTGTGTTTCTAGTTTTCAACACGGAAACTTGCATAGAGCCTCGGTTTTGATTCAAGCAACCCAATAGAGAAATTGCACGATCAAAATAGTCATATAATAGTCTTCCCATATTAAACAACTCTTAAAACAATAATTCAACCAATTTATCTAGAATTAATTTATCAATTAATTCACCCGATAAATCACTCATGAATTAACTTTGAACCTCTTTTACGGAAATAACACAAGTTACCAATATGTAGGAAATACAATCGTATCGTTACAGAAATTATGTGAGCTAGCAAAGGGACCCGATGGACATATATAAATCAAGCTCCTATAATCACAACGATACTTGTAAACCAACAAGTCCGTCTCGTGATTATAAAACTCTAGCGCTATTCCACTAAAAGCCTAGAGCTGCACTCTCGATTTATATAGCGTATTTACAAAGCTCTAATTAGCTCTAGTTCATGACTCAATATATTAGTATATCATCCCCATAGGATATCCATAATTGACTTGAGGTCAAGTTCTGTTTTACCTTCCCGATTACATTTATCTTATGTTCCATTATCAAACCATTGGAAAAACACTATTCATACTATTACAAACAGTAAACCATTAGATAACACAGAGTAGTCTAATGGCCGAGTGCTCGTATTTTTCAATCCACTGATAATGCATAAGAGGATATCATTGACTCTTTATAGGAGCTATGGATTCCACTATCTATGAATAACGAATCTACGTATACACAAGTCATACCCCTAATGTACCGGCAAGCGTACCTTTACATAATGTCAGGATGTCTCCCTTTAGTACATCAAAGGATACAAGTCAAGTATACGGGTTCATCATCCATCTCAGGATTAAGATGACAACATATAATTCGTCAAAAGTGAATTGTTTTATTCAAACAGAATTATTAATTAAAACAATTCATCTTTGGTCCGATCCAATATAGATTTCACCATTAGAAACTATATCAATGTCTCTACCCATGGAGTCCCACCTCCGACAACCAAGACAAACCGTCTCCGTTAGAAAGTAGATAACATAACAATCTTAACATGCATAAAGCGCCCAACTTTATTCCCTCGATTGTGGATCATAAGATTTAGACTATCATCTTTAGATTCTTGTCTTCCGCATGTTCTACACATTACATGCATGATCTAAAGATTTAGAATGACAGTCTCAGACTTTCAGTTTGCTTATCATACATTCAACTATTATGAACATAAAGAGGACAATACATAGATATATGAAATAAACAAATCTTTATTAATAGTCAAAATGTCTCGAAGAAAATTGTTACATTTATTCCTAAGGGCATAAACGCTAACAAAATAATTCTCTTGAGTGTTGATTTGGTACTTGGATTAGTAAAAGCGCTCTGGTTCATGAATGTGTTTTTATGAATCACTATCCGTTAGAGAATCAATGATACTCAAGGATAAAGATGTAATTAGAGAGGTTAACGGATTCTACCTGACTCTAATTGTGAATTATTTATGGAGGATTGATCTATATGTAATGACTATATCAAATGGGCACTTCGCAGTTTAGAAGTAATTAATGTCTATAATTTCGAGAGTTCAATTCCAAGTTTATAGTGGGGTAACTATTGGAATTAATAGAATTAATTAATTAATTAAAGTGTTTAATTAATTCTTAATTTTATTGAAGCTCGGGATTATAGGTCCATTAGTCCCCACATCGTCCTTGTAATTCTACCAGACACAAAGGGCAAAATAGGAATTTTAGAATTACAGAATTCTAAAATTAAATACTCAAAAAATAATTAATTGAGAATTAATTATTATTTAAATAATGAGATTATTTAAATTTGAATTTGAACATATCTAGATTTATCCATTTAAACTTATTTGACAAGTTGTTCAATTTAGAATTCAAATTAATTTAAGTTTGACTTAAATTCGAATTTGAATCTGAATTAAAATTGGACTACTAGATAAATGATAAAATCTCTTCCTTCCCTATCTGATATAGGCGCCACACACACAGGGATAAATCCCTAGGGTGGCTGGCCACTTGAAGGATAAGGGGAAGGGATTTTTTGTTCCAAATTCAAAATTGGAGATAAGGATTTGATTCTATTTTGAAGTTTGACTTCTACTCTTTAAATATGAGAAAGATAGAAAATTGTAGACACAATTTTGAAACATATTTTCAGCCATAAAAGAGTTGTGGCCGAAATTTCTCATAGAGGAAAAAGAGAGGGAACAATTTTTCTCTAAAAAATTTCACATCGTGCATGCGTTGGTGTTTCTGAAAATTCGAGTGTTTCAGAAACCTATTTTGTCTCACGTGTGCCCACACACACGTCTACGTGGAATCAAGTAATTGACATGGAAGACTTTGGTATTCTAAACACAAAACTTGGAGCAAGGACTGTTCGTGGTCAAAGAATTCAAGTTATCATCCGAGTCGGCTTCCAGGTATATTTCAGTTGATCCTTGAATAATATAAATTAATGTGATTAATTTATTCGTGCATAAATTAATATAATCTATAGAGTATGCCAAAAGTTTTATGAAAATTTTTGTTACACAGGATCCGCTGTTTCCTACCACGCTCTCGCCGCCGAATTCGATTCGGCAACTAACAATTGGTATCAGAGCGGTCTATGGATGATATTAATTTATGCTCGATTATTTGATAATCATAATTGATATTAAATATGTGATATTTAATTATGTATGTATGTGATGAGTAGGCACTAGCATTTATGGATGTTTATTTTTAATTCATGATGATGAATGTATAGATTGTGGATTTGGTTTTTAATTATATGGTTCAATGGATCGGTAACATTCATTCGTTAATAAATTATTTGTAATTTAATTCGGGATTAGAATTATTGTAATTCTAGGATTTGGGTAGAATTAGGGTTTTTTTTGATTTTGAATCAAAAGGGAGGCCTTGAAGATTAAGTTTGAAGCCTTCAAAGAAGCCCAGAAAACTGCCCAAAAAATTTCTAGAAAACGCGGCCTAGGACGCGGCCTCGCGCATGGCCAGGCCACGACCCAGCGCGCCCAGGCCGCGGACTAGCCCACGGCCAGGCTGCGGCCCAGCGCGGCTGGCGGCCCAGGTTCAGGATTTGATCCCAAACAGGCCCGAAAGTTTTCAAAACCCTCGTAAAGCGTGCCGATGGGCCCAGAAAAGTTTCGAATCCCAAGGAAGGTGAAAGCTAACCTGGAGACAAAGAATGAAGCCGAAGAATGAAGAATTCAAGAATCGAAGACCCGTTGATGTAACAGAATAATATAATTATTGTAATTATTTATTTATTCGATTCGATTGAGTTGTAATTTATTTTTCCATGAGACTCGGTCAAATCCATCTCAATAGTAGATTGCATATATTTATATTTTATGTTGATAATTATATATTATATGTCCATGCATATAACATGCCATATAGATATAATGTGCCTACTTATATGTTTTATAACATGCCATGCATACACGCGCATTCGATATTGTTTATTTTATTTATCATAAAAGTGTTTTAGAAAAATAAAATAAAATAAGAACCATGCGCTGAAAATCAATTTAATATGATTAAATTGATTTAAGTTGCAAAATAGATTTGCAAAATAATGTTACATGTAAAATTGAATTTAAGAGTTAAATTTTGGAATTTCACATATCCGAAAAATAAATTGATTATTTTTTTATTTGAAAATCATGAGATGTTTTTTTCGAACAAAATACATATTTGTAAAATAATGAGTGGGAGAAGGTTGTATGACAATATGACTCGCTAGTCCCCGCTGTTAGCGCAACACCGTGAGATCTGGAAAGGGGCTTTGCGGTGACATTGAATCGCCCTCCTAAAGGAGAGTGTCCTTGCCGGATCAATAACAAGGTTGGCTTCCTAGAGATAAGATTTCAGGATGTATTTCTGAATTGACTACCCAAAGGTAGCAATCCGGAGTTAAGTCTATAGGATCTGAAATGGTGGTGGACTGAAAATAACGGTAGTTAATAAATATGAAAATATGAGATATTTTGATTATATTTTTTTAACTGAGAAGAGTCTCGGTCTAATTGGCATATAACTTGACTACCCAAAGGTACACTTTATATGTGGAAAATTAGATTATCATTGGCACCTAAAATTAAAACATGATTTATGTATTTTTCATGTGCATCATGCATCATATTTAATTGTGCCAAAATTAACATGCCTTGATATTCATGCACATAAATTGATTAGATGAATATTCTATTTAATTCCAGCAATATGTCGAATCCCATTATCACACTACTAGCGACTGAAAAATTAGACGGTGATAACTATGCTAAGTGGAAAAGTAACATGAAAATATTATTGGTCTACGAAGATTACAAATTTGTCCTAGCGGAGGAATGTCCTCCTGAACCCGCGGCTAATGCATCCAAAACCGCAAGGGAGCCTTATGATCGCTAGGTCAAGGCCAACAACAAAGCAAAGTGTTTTATGCTGGCCAGTACGAGTGATGTTCTTCGCAAGAAGCATGAGGAGGTGGAGATTGCTTATGAGATAATAGAGTCTCTAGAAGTCATGTTCAGCGCTCCCTCTAAAAAGGCTTGTTTGGATGCCGTAAGGGCTTTCATGAACATGTTTTGAACATGATTGATCACCTCCACGATGCGGAGCTCAATGGTGCCAGAATCGATGAAGCCACCCAAGTTGGCATCATCTTGGAAAGCCTATCTCTTGACTTTCATGAGTTCGTGAATAATTTTGTTATGAACAAGAAAAAGTCAAATCTCACTGAACTCATGAATGACCTGCAAAACTTCGAATCTACCAACAAAAGAAGGGGAGGAGAAGCAAACGTTGTAGTTGCAGGAAGTTCTGGTAAAAATAAAAGAAAGAACCAGAACCAGGGAAAAGCAAATAAGTGAAAGAACAAGAGACCCAAGAAGGCAAAGTGCCCTATCCAGAAACCCAAAGGAAAGTGTTTCCACTGCAATGGCGAAGGACACTGGAAGAGAAACTGTAACAAGTATCTCGAGGAGTTGAAAAAGAAAAAAGAACAAGGTAAATCAGATTTACTAGTTCTTGAAACATGTTTAGTAGAGGGTGACACCTCAGCCTAGATAATTGATTCGGGAGCAACTAATCATGTTTGTTTTTTTTTTTTGCAGAGTCTTAATTCTTACACCGAACTGGCCGATGGGGACTACACGATGAAAGTGGGCAATGGCGCAAGAGTTTCGGCAAAAGCAGTGGGAGAAGTTAGATTTCGTTTTAGGGAAAATAAATTTTTAGTTTTGAACAATGTTTATTTTATTCCAGACATTCGTAGAAATTTGATTTCTGTGGCTAAATTATTTGAACACTTACATACCATGTTTAAGGTTACATAAATAATCAAGGAATTTTATTTGATATTCATAAAATATTCATAAATATATGCACATAAAATGATGAATAAACTGTTTTATTAAATAAATAATAAATATCCTTTTACATCTCATGCTTTTAGGACATTATTCCCAACAATCTCCCACTTGTCCTAAAGCAGGTGTGTCATGTTTCTAATCCCAAATCCATCTAAGTGCTGATCAAATACATTCAATGGCAATGTCTTGGTGAACGGGTCAGCAAGGTTGTCCTCTGACGCGATCTTCAGAACCGCTACATCGCCTCTATCCACAATGTCTCTGATCAGGTGATATTTCCTTTTTATATGTTTCGCAGTCTTATGGCTTCTAGGTTCCTTTGAATTAGCCACCGCTCTACGGTTGTCACAGTAGAGCTTAATTGGCTTATCCATATCTGGAACAACTTCCAGATCAGTTAAGAACTTCCTGAGCCATGTAGCTTCTTTTGTGGCTTCACAAGCTGCAACATATTCAGCTTCCATGGTAGAGTCAGCAAAGACACTTTTGCTTTATACTTCTCCATACCATGGCTCCTCCATTAAGAGTGAACACAGATCCGGATGTCGATCGTCGACTATCTCTATCCGATTCAAGTCGAAATCTGGTATCCGTGAGAGAGATTTTTTCTCCTAATATACTAACATATAGTTTCTCATTCTCCTAAGATACTTGAGAATACATTTTATCAAGACCCAATGATCCAATCCTAGGTTGACTGGTAGCGATCGACTACTCCCACTGCATAGCGGATATCTAGTCTTGTACACAACATGGCATACATAAGGCTTCCCACAAACGAAGCGTAGGGATACCTTCTCATATCTTCTTCCTGCTGCGGGGTCTTTGGACATTGCTCCTTAGAAAGATGAATACCATGCCTAGAAGGCAAATTCCCTTTCTTGGAGTTTTGCATTGAATACCTAGACAACACTTTGTCTATAAAAGATGCTTGTGATAACGCCAAAAGCCTTTTCTTGCGATCTCGAATAATCTTGATCCCAAGAACATAGCTTGCCTCTCCTAAATCTTTCATTTGGAGTTGGTTGGCTAACCACTCCTTTACATCTGTCATCATTCCCACATCATTCCCAATGAGTAGGATGTCATCGACGTAAAGAATTAAGAAGACCACCTTCTCTTCTTTCTTGTACTTATAGGCGCATGGTTCATCAATGTTTTGATCAAATCCATAAGACTTTACAGCCTCATCAAACCTGATGTTCCATGATCTAGAAGCCTGCTTCAGTCCATAAATGGACCTTTGCAGTTTACAGACTTTCTGCTGTTGGCCTTCCTCTATGTAACCCTCTGGCTGATCCATATAGATGGTTTCATCAAGATAGCCATTCGTAAAAAGCTGCTTTTGACGTCCATCCGCCATATCTCATAGTCAAAATATGCTGCAATGGCTAGGAGTATCCGGATGGACTTAAGCATGGCTCTTCGCGAAAAGTTTCCTCATAGTCAACTCCTCCTTTTGGGTATAACCCTTAGCCACTAGCCTCGCTTTATAAGTCTCTACTTTTCCATCCGCTCCTCTCTTTCTCTTGAAGATCCACTTGCATCCAATGGGTTTTACCCCTTCGGGTAGATCTACAAGTTGCCAGACTGAGTTGGAATGCATAGACTCCATCTCGAGTTTCATAGCTACTTGCCATTCTTCCTTATCAGAATCATCCATCGCATCCTTAAAGGTCGATGGATCTTCCTTACCGTCATCAGCAGTAATGATTTGGGCTTCCCCGGTATAACGGTCAGGTAACCTACTTACCCTCCCACTACGACGAGGTGCCACAAGAGTCTGATTAGGAACTGTGGTCTTTTCTCTGAGTGGTCTGACAACTCTTGTCGATTGTGGTCCGATCTCATCGGAAAGTAACTCTTCTAATACTATCATACTTCTGGGCTTAAAATCTATCATATAGCCATGCTCCAGAAAAATGGCATTTGTCGATACAAACACCTTTTGATCTTCAGGACTATAAAAGAAACCTTTCTTTGTCCCATTGGGATATCCTACAAACATACATACTTCTGACTTGGGTTCCAACTTCCCGGTCTTTCCCTTCAACACATGTGCTGGACACCCCCATATGCGCACATGTCTCAAACTAGGTTTTCGACCGCACCACAACTCTAAGGGTGTTGTAGGTACAGACTTAGATGGTACTCTATTCAGAATGTAGGTAGCTGCTTTTAGGGCATAACCCCAGAATAAAGTAGGTAGTGAAGAATAACTCAACATTGATCTCATCATGTCAAGCAAAGTCTGATTTCTCCTTTCGGCCACACCATTCTGCTGTGGTGTACCAGGTGTAGTCAATTGGGATACCACACCTTCTTCAATCAAGAAATCCCGGAACTCTTGGTCCAGGTATTCACCCCCTCGATCTGATCAAAGTGTCTTGATTGGTTTACCTAATTATTTTTCAACTTCTGCTCGGAATTCTCTAAACTTTCCAAAAGTTTCAGATTTTCGTTGCATCAGGTAAACATAACCATATCTCGAATAGTCGTCAATAAAAGTGACGTAATATTCGAACCTTCTAGCCCGGACGTTTAACGGTCCACATACATCTGAATGTATCAACCGAAGGGTTCTGTAGCTCTTTCTCCTTTCGTCGTGAAAGGCCTCTTGGTCATTTTACCTTCCAAACAGATTCACAGATGGAAGCTCACCAACTTTTAGTTCGCATAAAGGACCATCCTTTACCAGTCGCTCAATCCTTTTTAGGTTAATATGACCAAGCCTAAGATGCCAAAGATATGTATTGTTATCATGAGAAATCTTTTTCTTTTTATTCTTAGGTTCAAAGAATTACAACATTTCAAAGATAAGCAAAGAGTTAGGTATTGGTTTTATACAATATAAACCATCATCCGTGACGTCCCGAACAAATATTCTAACCATTTCGAGAAATATGAACAAATTAATTATCAAAATAAACTTTAAATAATTGTTCAAATAATTTGGCCACAAAATCAAATTTCTCTGAAATGTCCGGAATAAAATAAACATTGTTCAAAACTAAAAATTTATTTTCCCTAAATCGAAGTCTAACTTCTCCCACTGCTTTTGCCGAAACTCTTGCGCCATTGCCTATTTTCATCGTGTAGTCCCCATCGGCTAGCTCGGTGTAAGAACTAAGACTCTGCAAAGAGAAACAAACATGATTAGTCGCTCCTGAATCAATTATCCAGGCTGAGGTATCACCCTCTACTAAACATGTTCCATGGACTAGTAAATCTGATTTACCTTGTTCCTTTTTCTCTTTCAGCTCCTCGAGATACTTGTTACAGTTTCTCTTCCAGTGCCCTTCGCCATTGCAGTGGAAACACTTTCCTTTGGGTTTCTGGATGGGGCCCTTTGCTTTCTTGGGTCTCCTGTTCTTTCCCTTCTTTGCTTTTCCCTGGTTTTGGTTTTTCCTTTTGTTTTTACTAGAACTTCCTGCAACTACAACATTTGCTTCTCCTCCCCTTCTTTTGTTGGTGGATTCGAAGTTTTTCAGGTCATTCATGAGTTCAGTGAGATTGCACTTCTTTTTGTTCATAACAAAGTTGTTCACGAACTCATGAAAGTCAGGGGACATGCTTTCCAGGATGATGCCAACCTGGGTGGCTTCATTAATTCTGGCACCATTGAGCTCCGCATCGTGGAGGTGATCAATCATGTTCAAAACATGTGCCTTGACTGAAGAACCTTTCTTCATCTTGTCGTTCATGAAAGCCCTTACGGCGTCCAAACGAGCCTTTTCAGAAGGAGCGCTGAACATAGCTTCTAGAGACTTTATTATCTCATAAGCAGTCTCCATCTTCTCATGCTTCTTGCGAAGCACATCGCTCATACTAGCCAGCATAAAACACTTTGCTTTATTGTTAGCCTTGATCCAATGATCAAAAGGCTCCCTTGCAGTTTTGGATGCATTAGCCGCGGGTTCAGGAGACATTCCTCCACTAGGACAAACTTATAGTCTTCGCAGACCAATAGTATGTTCATGTTACTTTTCCACTTAGCATAATTATCACCGTCTAATTTTTTAGTCGCTAGTAGTGTGATAATGGGATTCGACATATTGCTGGAAATAAATAGAATATTCATCTAATCAATTTATGTGCATGAATATCAAGGCATGTTAATTTAGGCACAATTAAATATGATGCATGATGCACATGAAAAATACATAAATCATGTTTTAATTTTAGGTGCCAACGATAATCTAATTTTCTACATATAAAGTGTACCTTTGGGTAGTCAAGTTATATGCCAATTAGACTGAGACTCTTCTCAGTTAATAAATATAGTCAAAATATCTCATATTTTCATATTTATTAACTGTCGTTATTTTCAGTCAAAATATAACCAACAAATTTGATTATATTTTATGAGTGTAACCCACCGTTTCAGATCCCATAGACTTAACTCCGGATTGCTACCTTTGGGTAGTCAATTCAGAAATACATCCTGAAATCTTATCTCTAGGAAGTCAACCTTGTTATTGATCTGGCAAGGACACTCTCCTTTAGGAGGGCGATTCAATGTCGCCGCAAAGCCCTTTTCCGGATCTCACGGTGTTACGCTAACGGCGGAGACTAGTGGGTGGTATTGTCATACAACCCACTCCCACTCATTATTTTGCAAATATGTATTTTGTTTGAAAAAACATCCCATGATTTTCAAATCGAAAAATAAACAATTTATTTTTCGGATATGTGAAATTCCAAAATTTAACTCTTAAATTCAATTTAACATGTAACATTATTTTGCAAATCAATTTTGCAACTTAAATCAATTTAATCATATTAAATCGATTTTCAGCACATGGTTCTTATTTTATTTTATTTTTCTAAAACACTTTTATAATAAATAAAATAAACAATAACGAATGCGCGTGTATGCATGGCATGTTATAAAAACATATGAGTTGGCACATTATATCTATATGGCATGTTATTTGCATGGACATATATAATATATAATTATCAACATAAAATATAAATATATGCAATCAACTAGTGAGATGGATTTGACCGGGTCCCGTGGAAAAATAAATTACAATTCAATCGAATCGAATAAATAAATAATTACAATAATTATGTTCTTCCGTTACATCAACGGGTCTTTGATTCTTGAATTCTTTATTCTTCGGCTTCATTCTTTGTCTCCGGGTTGGATTTCACCTTCATTGGGATCCGAAACTTTTCTGGGCCCGTCAAGACGCTTTTACGAGGGTTTCAGAAACCTTGGGCCTGCTCGGGATCAAATCCCGAACTTGGGCCCGCCAGCACGCCCAGGCATGCGTGGGCCGCGGCCTGGGCCACGGCCTGCCACGTCTGGGGTTGCGGCCGGTCACGCGGCTGGGGGCGCCTCGGCAGCGCCTCAAGGCGCGGCCCGGGCCGGGCCCGGCGCGCTGGCGGCGTCGCCACTTTCTAGAATTTTCTGGGCAGTTTTTTGGGCTTCTTTGAAGGCTTCAAATATGATCTTCAAGGCCTCCTTCTTGATTCAAAATCAAAAAACCTAATTCTACCCAAATCCTATAATTACAATAATTCTAATCCCGAATTAAATTACAAATAATTTATTAACGAATGAATATAACCGATCCATAGAACCATGTAATTAACGACCAAATCCATCATCCATACATTCATAATCATGAATAAAAAAATAAACATCCATAAATGCAAGTGCCCACTCATCACATACATACATAATTAAATATCACATATTTAATATCAATATGATTATCAAATAATCGAAGCATAAATTAATATCGTCTATAGACCTTTGTGATACCAATTGTTGGTTGCCGAATCGAATTCTGCGGCGGAAACCCAGCGGAAAGGCGGATCGTGTATAACAAAAATTTTCATGAAACTTTTGAGATACTCTATAGATTATATTAATTTATGCACGAATAAATTAATCTCATTAATTTATATCATTCAAGGTTCAACCGAAAAATACCTGGTAGCCGACTCGGATGATAACTTGAATTTCTTTGACCACGAACAGTCCTAGCTCCAAGCTGTGTGTTTAGAACACCAAAGTCTTCCACGTCAATTCCTTGATTCTATGTAGACGTGTGTGTGGGCACACGTGAGACAAAACAGGTTTCTGAAACACTTGAATTTCCACAAACACCAACGCATGCACGATGTGGAATTTTTGGAGAAAAATATTTTTCACTCTTTTTCCCTATATGAGAATTTCGGCCACCACCTTTCTTTAGGGCTGAAAAGTGTTTCAAATTTGTTATCACAATTTTCTATCTTTCTCATATTTAAAGAGTAGAAGTCAAACTTCAAAATAGAATCAAATCCTTATCTCCAATTTTGAATTTTGAACAAAAAATCCCTTCCCCTTATCCTTTAAGTGGCCAGCCACCCTAGGGATTTATCCCTGTGTGTGTGGCGCCTATATCAGATAGGGAAGGAAGAGATTTTATCCTTTATCTAGTAGTCCAATTTTAATTCAGATTTAAATTCGAATTTAAGTCAAACTTAAATTAATTTGAATTCTAAATTGAACAACTTGTCAAATAAGTTTAAATGGATAAATCTAGATATGTTCAAATTCAAATTTAAATAATCTCATTATTTAAATAATAATTAATTCTCAATTAATTATTTTTTGAGTATTTAATTTTAGAATTCTGTAATTCTAAAATTCCTATTTTGCCCTTTGTGTCTGGTAGAATTACAAGGACGACGTGGTGACTAATGGACCTATAATTCTGAGCTCCAATAAAATTAATAATTAATTAAATACTTTAATTAATTAATTAATTCTATTAATTCCAATAGTTACTCCACTATAAACTTGAAATTGTACTCTCAGAATTATAGACATTAATTACTTCTAAACTGTGAAGTGTCCATTTGATATAGTCATTGCATATAGATTGATCCTCCATAAATAATTCATAATTAGAGTCAGGTAGAATCCGTTAACCTCTCTAATTACATCTTTATCCTTAAGTACCATTGATTCTCTAATGGATAGTGATTCATAAAACACATTCATGAACCAGAGCGCTCTTGCGAATCCAAGTACCGAATCAACACTCAAGAGAATTATTTATCTGCTTCTCTCTCAAGAAGGAATGGATTCCATCTCATATAATAACATTCCCAGCTACCTACTTCATTATGTCTCCAAAATACAAGGAATAGGATTCAGGGTTTTGGAATCCGTACCGAGTAAATCAAAAGACATAAATCTATAAATAGGAGTTTGTTAAGAACTTAAGATTAAGATCATCCTATATATGACCATCGATAGACTCAATTAGAATTTCTATGCTTAACGGAAATTATTAGAAATTCATATTGTGTCTGCGTCCATGTTCCACATAATCTCATTATGCGAAATACACTCATTCAATATCTCGCCATATTAACAGTGCGGATAACACCGTTCCATTCTAAATGGGAATGACATGTATTTATAATGTTTTAATTAAAGATTCCGAACTTTAATTAAATTCATTGTGAAAAATTACTATTGATTATTATCCTTAAACATTATCCTCTCGTATATAACACTTATATACCATGTTTAAGGTTACATAAATAATCAAGGAATTTTTATTTGATATTCATAAAATATTCATAAATATATGCACATAAAATGATGAATAAACTATTTTATTAAGTAAATAATAAATATCCTTTTACATCTCATGCTTTCAGGACACTATTCCCAACATTTATTTACTCGAGATATTAATTCTTCTGAGAGTCTGACTACTACTCTATAAATAGGAAATTGTAGAAAGTTGAAGAACACAATTTTTGTCAAAAGCATATAGTGGCTGAATTATAGAGTGTGTGGAAAGAAAAAATTTTCTCCCAAAATTTCACATCGTGCATGTGTTGGTGTTCATGGAAAACTTAAGTGTTATTTTTGCTAATCCTATTTTGTTTCAGGTGTACCCACACACACGTCTTCGTAGATTCAAGAATTTGACAAGGAAGATTCAGGTTCTACACTATCTTGGAGCAAGGAATGTTAGTGGTCAAAGAACTCAAGTTATCAACTTAATCGTTTGCTAGGTAAATAAATTAATGTGATTAAATTATTCGTGCATAAATTAAGGTAATCTATGGAGTATCTCAAAGTTTTATGAAAACTTTTGTTATACACGATCCATTTCATACACACTTTTGCATCCGAAATAGTTTTGGAAACCAACACCTACTTTGAAGGCATGTTAATTACTTTGGCGACATTGGGACCACCACCAACGAGCAAATACTTACACGTGCACACCCCTGCGATGTCATACCCTCCGGATCCACTAGACCCCGACAATGGTTTTTAAGAAAGGACATCACTTACCAACGGTATGAGGAATTTTTAGGTGAAGTATAAATGCAAAACCGTGCAGTAGGGGTGCATAAGAAACCGCCAAACCGCCCCGGCCACACCGCAATTTACGTGGTACGTCATCAAACCTCCAAATTGTGGTTCTCCACCATGCATAATGGACAATTTCGGTTTGGATTTTTCCTAAACTGCGGTTTATCAAAATTGCCACACACCGCCAAACAGTAGTTCAAACCGCCCTATAATTACTATTATGCATAAATTATGAAATATTTATCCTGATAATTGTTTTAATGTTGATGATCATTTTTATAGCTTAAAAATATAGTAAATTAATAATAATTGCCTTAAATTGTTGTAAAAACATACAACAAAATTTGTTTTATGTTTTATATTTTTATATTTTTAGCACTTTCCAACAAGTCTCTAATAGGGCTAAAACCATCCTAACTAACCGCCAATTGTCCACCTCAAACCATCCCGCCTGTCATTTAGAACGAGCGATTTTGGTTTGAGTTTTTCTCAAACTACTCTTTTAAAAAACCGCACCTCCCCACCTAAAAATTGTCAAACTGTTCTCTTGTGCACCCATATCGGGTCAAAACCAGACACCGCCAATGATATGAGGTGTTTTTGGGGTAAAGCCCAAAACCAAAATCCTCATTAAGAGTTTGGATACTTGAGTGTCTAAATTCTTAAAATGGAGACCTAAATGCTAAAGATTATAAAGTTTGGTGACCCATAATACAAAAATCCCTTTCCTGAAATGAGGTGAAACAAGTCATTTACAGTTGTTGAATGATTTACTTCGTGGCAAACCTCTAGTGAGCACGTGTGGGTGTGTGAATTGCCCGTTCAGGCCGAATAACACTGAGCAAAAGCATGTCTTGATGAGGTAATAAAAGGCCTTTTTACAAGAATATTACAAATGTAGGGTGTGGATAGACTTATAGCAAAAAAATAAATAATTGTACAGAATTCACAACCATATCATTACATTATGTTTGGTATATTAAACGTACCCTTAAGATACTAGCTGGCATCTGCTATGATACCAACTAGAATCTAACTGCAATACTGCTATTTCGCTGAGATATTGGCTGGTATCTGTCGTGAAATCGTTTATCGACAGGTTACTGTTCACCAAAAATTCTATGTATGAAAATAACTCTACATAAGTACACATAATCGAATAAATAATACAGTAGTGAGTGAAAAGTATCGTCTCCACAAGAATTGAATTAATAAGAAATTGATTATAAAAACCAGTTATACTAAAATAAATCGAGAGTGAATCGAGTACCAAATTGATGAGGATTAAGTAAAATGAATGAGTGTGATTAAAATGCAAACAAGAGGCAAGACTTAACAAAGATCTAAGCTACAAGCTGCAAATCAATGATGGGTAAAGGCTAAGATTACTCATTTTCCCTTGGTTGCAACTCTGACCACGTTTGCTATAGGATTGTTGTAGCAAAGTTTATCCAGTCAACCTAAAATTCTGCATATTCCTCTTCCGACAGATCTATGCCTATAGTTCCTTAAACCAAAATCAACATATTCTTATGCATTTTAGTTTTCAAAACCTAAAGTTAAACACCAATTTTAATGGGTCGTACAAGGCAATAATATATTCTTATACTATCCCCTTATATTATCCAAGATAAATCTAACTAAAACCAACCTTTTCAGAATTAATTTTAGTTTATATTTTCCACTAAATGATGGTCTGTCATTTAACAAAAATTAGACAATAAACACAATTGAATAAACAAGATGAAAATTATACAAATTTAAAATAACAGATAGATCTTCATTGCAACTTTGGTTCCATCAATAATCCCAGCTAAAGAAATTTAGCTCATGTTTAGTCCATTTGTTCACAGAGAGAAAATAAAGACAAAAGGAAGGAAATGGTCAAGCTAAAATCTGAAGGCTAAACAGGCATGCGTCCTTGCTTCCTCGTGTCCAGCCGTGTTGCACTACTTCCTTCAACTCCAGAAATCAGCTCTCCAAATTCCTCTTGTACTCTCTTTTTTTCTCTCTTCTCAGCTTGTACAGAGAATTTTGTGCACCTCCTTTTCACTCCTTGTTCGTACAGTACTCTTTTCCTTTTATACTAGGGCAAGTTGAGGTGCCCTAATTACACGCGTCCACCCTCAGAATCAACGCTAATGGACACCTTTTAGTGCTCTTACAACTATCCTCTCCTGACAAAATCAACAAGTGGTCCACTACCAGCTGTAAAGGAAAACTACGCCAGCTTGCACATTTTGGTTGTATCTGCTTTGCTGCAGCTTTGTTGTAGCATCGGGTGAATTCCTACTTTCATTTCTTTTGTCGTGCTTTTCCAACATGCTTTCACCAAAGCTGCCCTTGGACTTCCTGCACGATACACCCAGAGTCAACACACTTTCATTGAATATGAGGACTAAATCCATGATATGACGAGATTGTTCCACAAATATCAACCTTTTACCAACTAAATAAAAACTAACTAATTTTATACAAAATACTAACACTAGGGCATTTTACTTTGAGAAATAAACAACTATTAAGCCTAAAAGTATGCTAAATAACTCTATTTCATCGAATCGAGTTATCACACCCCAACCTTAAGTCATTGCTTGTCCTCGAGTAATGCCACAAACAACACAAACCAAAATAACACAAAAAGACTCAATACACAAAATAGAAAGTTGCTCTGGCTGCCAAACAAGTTGATTCTCCATTCTCCAAAAATGTCTCTAAATTCCCAGCTCATTTCTGAAATCATCATATCATTAAATCTCAGCTAAGTCCGTTGTCCGCCCAGTCCACAAATAAAGTTCTTCTATAGGTGTGTGTGTGAGACCATAGCTAACCATCCTTGAATCACCAAGGTCACTTGAATCATGATCATTGAGCCTAATTTGTGATCTAATAGGCTGATTGCTTGTCCCCCTCTCTTCTAGTATCAGTTAACCAAACATCTAAGGTTCCACTCATTCCACAAACTGTCTCTAAGGGCATTAGATGGGTGCATAAATATTTACTTTTTTTTCTTTTTAAATTCCTCATGTCACTGCTACCTTTTTACGTGAATGCCAACATTGGTGATGAAGACATCCGGTTACTTAGCAACGTCACAAGTCAAAATTGCTATAGCAAACTCATATCCTGAACTGTTGTTTGATGCAAAAGTACACATGGGGCTCATGTTACTCCTGGTTATTAGGCAACTCAGAATAGAGGAGTATTTTATTCATACAAGGACTTTTTTTTTTTTTTTCTTTTCTACACCCCTAAGCATCAGCCCTTTTTAAATATATATTCACCACAGAACGTTTGGCTTCATAAAGTTTCGCCTCTAGGGTTTCGCACAATCAGTTCTATGATCCTAAGCTCTCACAATGATTCAAAATTTCCTAAGCTTTTCAACAGACAACTAGGCTATAGTCTAACGTTGCAAAGTTTCAAGTAATCACATTCATGGAGCAATCAAACAACAACCATCACCAAGTCTTAATTCATGCAAACTGACTACACAAGTTGAGACTCCTGAAACACTGCACTCTTCACTGAACATCCTAAAACCAACTTTGCTGTAGCAAAACCAGAGCATTTACTCAACGAAACACAAATCGTGTATATATGTATATATATATATATATATATATATTTTAATATATAGCAAAAGATCAACACATAACCATAAAACAAAACAAAATAAAGAATAACACAGAACCAGAACAACAGACAACTAACAAAATACCTAAAAACACCACAAGACCCCCAAACTTAGAGGAAGCAGTGTCCTCACTGCTTGGGGAACAACATAGAACAAAACAAAATACCAAACAACACCCTACCACAACGCACAACAAAACCAGAAAGCACAAAACAAAAACCAGAAAATATTAAACGTAAACATCACAAAAGAGCAAGAAAAGGTTTTTACTCCCTGTGGAGGTAGGCAGGCAGCCTATCATCTCATTCCTCATCCACATCCGCTGCATCATCCTCTGGGGCAATTGCCTCGAGACGTTGTAGCAATCTTCTTGCTAGATCTCTCTCCCACTCTTGCTTTGGTTTCATTGCATCGGCGTCGCAGATCTCCTCCCAGTGGTGGGAAGAGAGAAAAGAGAAGGTTGAAGATCGCAACGAGAATCCAACGATGAGATGAGAGAGAACTGTTAGGCAAAGTAAGAGAGAGAGAGGGGGAAAGGATAGAGAAAACCCTAACTTAATTGAGCGTATTTTTGTTATGTAATATGGTAGAAAAATTGAATGGTTTTGTACTCCCAATGGCATAACTCAATCTTCAACTGAAAAGCTTAGCATGCTCCCTACTTATCTCGATAATAAGAAAAAGTGTGAGTTGGCTACTGTTTAAAAAAGAGTGAAAGAGGTAGAGTTTTAAGAGTAAAAGTGTGAGTTGGCTATTACAGATTAATAGGGAGCAACTATTTTATTTCATTTAACATTGAATGGTTTTATCTCTCTATACACTATTTAACTAAAATATTAAATGAAATAAATCTTAAAACTTAAAAAACTCTAATATAAGAGGGACATAAATGGTGTTTTGGCTAACCTACAAGGGCGTTTGGGTTTTTTTTCCTACAAATTACAGATTATTTAGGATAGTTTCAGTATTTTTCACAATTTAACCGATTTTAAAAAACACAAGAGATAAACGTAGAATTAAAAAAAACACACACAAGATATTATTCCTAATCAATAAAATTAGAAATATAATATGCCTGGTTTGGCACGTGCGTCGAAGCGCCACACTAGTTTTTTCACAAAAATTTCGGACTTTTGGGTTTTGGCGCTAAATTTAGGAGGGAGAGAGAGAGAGAGAGAGAGAGAGAGAGAGAGACCTCTTCTTTCAACTCGGAATTCTGAAGCAGAGAAATGAAACCAAAGGAAACTCCTTTCAGAGCATTTGGTCAGCGGTCTATCGCCTCTTCGTTTCCAAGTCCCTCTTCCAATCCGTAAGAGAAAAACAGAATGCAAACTTTTGAATTTTTCCTTACTTTCTTCTTTTCAATTTGATTTTTCGTTTTTTTTTTTTTTTTTTTTTTGTTTTTTGTAATATGTACGGAAATAGTTTCAAGGTTTCGAAAGATAAGACCAAAAACGAAGCCTCGGAGAAGAGCTCGCTCTCGGATTTCCTCCAACGGAAGCTCAACGAAACTTCTGGACTTCCCGGGGCGGTGAAAGTACTCTTTCGTGTACCCAATTTCTTTGCTTTTGTCAAGATAAGAGAAATCGGATTAGGGTTCTTTACGATTTAGTATTTTTGAATGAATTAGAATATAGAAACCGAAATGGGGATGAAGTTAGAAGAATTTTGTGTTTGATGATGTAGTTTTTTCAGGGTTTGGTTCAGACTTCAGCGTTTAGGCTATCTTGGCATTAAACGATAACAAATGTTAACTAAGAAAAAGGGGGAAAAAATTCTGAATCAGTTTTCAATATTTTTTGTTTATGAAAATGTCAAGCAATTTTCTGGCACCTTGACTTAAGCCAAATCATTGTTTTTTCAATAAGCTCGCGGTGGACCACTAATGGAGTGGTGCGATGGTTTGGATTTTTTCTTTTTCTCCGCTCTAGGGATGGGTTTAAGGTTCGATACTCTAGAGCCCCGATTTGAGGTTTTTGCTTGGTTAACGATGTCGGCTTGTGGCAGTGAAATTGAGCTGATTCTTTGAGTAGAATCGTGTCTAAGTCTTTACCGCGCCACTAGTGAATCTAGGAATTTCTCCTCTAGATGAAGGAGACTAGGGACGGAATGGCACTGATGATCATTATTTTTTCAGAGCACGCAGGGAAAAAAAAAACAAAAAAAAAAACCTCAAGGTCAACGGTAGAATTTTTATTTTTGTTTTTATTTTTTTATATAAATAGAATTTCAACATTTGACTGGACCATCTGGATGATTTACTTGTTAAGTGTCCTCAAGTTTTTTAGTTTGTAATTTAGGATTGACTTGGTGTCATTCTGGGCAGGGGAAATCAAAACCCTTTTCCTCTTTGTTGGGACTGAGAGAGAGCGGTTGTGGGTCCATTGATGAGCAACCTGAGGCAAAGAAAGGAGGGGCAGCAGACTTGAATTCTGTTGTTGAGAAAGTTGTTCTTGAACAGTTCAAGCATAGTGGTACATTAGAAGGAGATTGTGTTGGCCCAAGCAGTGCTGGTGAAGCAGAAAATTGCAACATAACCAAAGTTCAAGGATTGAGAAAGAGGAAGAACTTGGAAGGTTTGTACTTTGTAATCCTGGTTCAAATCTCTCACTAACTTAGAGCATTGTTTTCTTACTGTTACCAATGGCTTCAGTTTTTCCTTATTGTTGATTTCTATTGGTAATGACAATGAGGGATTGTAATCACTTTGCATGCCTTTATGTGAGATTGTCACTAGAATTTGGAGTTCCTTCGCTTTTGTCTGCATTCATTATCAAGCAGGATAAAAGATTGACCAGGCAATGAAGATAATTCTGTTCATCTATGCAAATATGCGTTTTGAACCAAATTGCAGGAAAGATGCGGTTTTGCAACAGCATCACATATCTCCCATCAAATTTGAAACCAATGAATGAAGAAAATAAGATAGAATGTACTTTTCATGCAAAATATGGGTAACCAAGCTGGTTTCCTTCTGGTAGAATGATTTGACCATAGCATAAGTAGAGTGGCTGTTTAGTTACTTATGACGAGATTGCAAAACAGAAGTTTTGAAGTGGAGCCGACTATTATCATCTCTCTCTCCAAGTTTGTATCATTTTCTTGCTTCAATCTTAAGTCACAACCTTTACTGATCTTCTAGATCTGAATGCATAGGTGGGCATGAGAGACAAATTCCCCGAAAGCATTTTGCAGTTCTTGGAGGGAATTTGAAGCGTAAGCAGCAAAGAAGGGATGGGGACCTTACTAACAGAGAGAATCTTGTCACTGCATATGATCACTGTTAGTATATGGTTACATCTTTGACTTTGAAGAGGAAAATTCGAATCGATTTCGATTAACTTGTTCAAAATTCGTTTACATTTGTTCTCTCCTAATGGTGCTTGGGACATTTTGGTTCTCTACTTTTTGGTTGCAGATGCAAATGGTGGTGGCTGGTGGGACTCCAACATGGAGGGCGTTGACAATGAAGAAGTTGGGTTTAGTGAGGTATGGGAAGGAGTGGGGTCCACCACTTTTGGGGGAATTGTAGACTGACATTAATCTGTATGGTTTATGACTAGCATGTTTATAAAATGCTTGAAGTAATAGACTTCTCCACTTTCTATTCTTGGTGATGTTTCATTAAGGTTATATCTCAAAACACGAAAAAAATCAACGGAAAAGCTAGCAAATTAATTGGTTCAGGGGATTGAAATGCAGGAAAGTTGAAACTCACCCTCTGACTAATTCACTTTTGAATGGCTAACTGCCAGAGCTGAGAGAAGGTCTGATAACTAGTCAAACAAAATGACTAAATTTCTAATAGTTCAAATGGGTTTGGATTCCAATGTGTTTGTGTATGAGAGATGGGTAGTATATGTGAGGATGCTCGTTCAGCTGCTAGTGTTTTCTTGTCATGCCTATATCTTTGGACTTGTAGGACAAGAAATGCCGTGGCTCATAGGTTGTGTCGATTGGTTCTTTCAGTCTCCGAAGTAGGTTTTTGCCTGGGTATGAGGCTATGTTGAGCTTGGTGGCTAGCATCTGCTAGCAGGCTTGAGTTTTTTTACCTGTTTTGCAGCGGGTGTTGTGTGGCTCTGCTTTCTGCTTTTGTTATGTTTCCCTTGGCCTTTGCCCCTTGTATTGAAGCTTTTATTCACAAAAAAAAAGGGTCTATATTTTGATAAATCAAAATCCTCTAGTGTTTATCTTTTTGGCTGAAGAATCATCGAGCATAAAAAGTAACTAACGTTGATTTTAGTGTAACTATTGCCTTCTTAACCAATTTGTATTAATTACAATTTTTTTTTCTTTTTAAAATTATACTCCTTGTAACATTTTACTTTTAAAATCTTTAAAATGTAATATATCTTCCTCTTAAACAATAAAAGATTAATAAAAAAGTCTCATTTGTTAGGTTTTTAACTGAAATTGATATTTAATTTGTTATTTTGATGATATTTTAACAACTCTATAGTTTAAAACTAATTTTAATTTTAATTATGATACATCTATTATTGATAGAATATAAGTTAAAAATTTTATAAATCTTTTAGGGAGAATAAAAAAAATTATGAAGGCTTTTTTATTATTATTATTTAAGTTAGTTTAAATTCTAATCAAATTGTAAACCATAAAATTACCAAAATACTCTCAAAATAGCAAGTTAAATATCAATTTCAGTTAAAAGCTTACGGAGAGAGTTTTTTTGTTAACATTTCATTGTTCAGAAAAAACAGATATTACGTCTTAAAGATCATGGAACAAAGTGTTATAAGAGATATAATTTAGGAGAATTTTTGTAATTAATCCTTAGCAATTTTGTATATCCTCTTCTTTCATTTATTTATTTATTTTTTATTTTTTTGTAATTCTTGCTCGGCATACTTCATTCTAGTAAATTCTGGCAATGTTTCCCTAGTGTTGAAAGTCGTCAATTTGGATTAATTACAAAAACTTCTAAATTATACCTATTATAACACTTTGTCCGTTAATCTTTAAAATGTAATATTTGTTCCTTTTTAACAATAAAATATTAATAAAAAAGTTACCCCTTACCGTGTTAGATTTTTTTAACAGAAATTGACCTTTAATTTGTTATTTTTAGGTCTTTTAGTAGCTCTATAATTTAAAATTTAGTTTGAGTTTAAAACTAATTTAAATTTTAACTGTTAATTATAATACATCCATTATTGATTGAATGTAAGTTAAAAATTTTATGAATCTTTTTGATAGAGTAAAACAAATTTATGAATTTTTTTTTAGAATATTTAAGTTAGTTTAAATTCTAATCAAATTGTAAACTATAGAATTACTAAGTTATAAACTAAATATTAATTTCAATTAAAAACCTAACAGAAAAGATTGTTTTATTAGCATTTCATTGTTCAGGTAGAATTGATATTACGTTTTAAAGATTAGAGAATAAAGTATTGCAATAAGTATAATTCAAAGGAAATTTTTGTAATTAATCCTTAACAATTTTGTATATCCTTTTCATTCATTTATTTTGTTGTTAATTCTTACTCAGCATACTTCATTCTAGTAAATTCTGGCAATGTTTCCTAGTTGAATGTCGTGGTGGAAAGGTCATTTGAGGCCGGATTTTGTGATTTTTAGAATTAATGTACAGTAAAGTGACAGAAGCATCATGCATAGAACCTTAAGTTAGAGGAGCTTTCACTAAAAATGTACTAATTGAACTCCTCAGCAGTGGAAAGTGATCTGTGTGTTAAGTTATAATTAATTAATTGTCATGTTATTATTAAAAAAGCATATAAAATATGAATATAAAATCTCATTAAGGAACTCAAATAAGAAAAAAAAGATAAGGAGTCGTTTAGTTCATAGATTATAATCATGAGATTAAAACTATTTTCAATTTACGTGTATTTTTTGTGAGAGAAAACACTATAGAAATAATGAACCATGATTCAAATCATGGTATGAATCCCCTTACCAAACGTTTAATAAGTTTTAGGGCAAGAAGTCAAGATAAAGTCAAAAAAGGATTAAAATGAATAAATAAATATTGTCTTAGGGCAAAAGGAACCAAAGCGAAAAAAATAAAATTTTAGGGAAAAAATTAAAAAAAAGGTCAAAATGTCAAAATGGAGAAATAAATAAATTTTACGGCAAAATGAGCCAAAACGGAAAAATAAAATAAGATAAAGTTTCAGGTAAAAAATAGAAAAGAGGTCAGAAAAAGACAAATGAAGAAATAAATAAGTTTTAGGGCAAAAAGAACAAAAAAAAGGGAAAAATTTCATGACTAAAAGTAAAAAAACTAAAATAGGACTAAAATGAAGAAATAAATAAGTTTCAGGGTAAGAAGCAAAGAAACATTGTCAATAAAAAACCAAAAAGGGAAAAATGAATACATTTTATGGCAAAAGGAACCATGAAAATGAAAATAAAATTATAGGACAAAAAGAAAAAAAAAACAAAAAGTTAAAAGGATTAAAATAAAAAAATATGAATAAGTTTTAGGATGAAAAGTAAAAATAACCTAAAAAAAGACTAAAAAAAAGTAAGAAAGTTGTACACTTTTAACTAAAACTACGTCGTTTTGGTTAAAAATGCACTATTTAAAGTATTCTCACTTTAATTAACATTAAATGAGTAATAAATAAAAAAGAAAAGGGGCAAAAATGAAAGAAAAAGATTAACAAAGTTTAGAAGCTTTTAAGGCATTTAGTATATACTAGAGGAACGATCAAAATGTCCAAACAAAAAATCAAATAAAAGAATAAGAAGCTGATGGTAAAACAGTAAAAGTAAAAATGGGGACACCGACAGAATTTTTTCGAAGTTGTGGGACAAAAATGATCGAAAAGCTAAGGGTGAAATGGTAAAAGCAAAAGTGAGGGACACAGATGGTATTTTTCAAAAGTTGAGGGATAGAAAATATTAAAAACTAAGAGCAAAACGGTAACACAAACATAATTTTTGAAAAACTGAAGGACAAAAAAGAACTCACTCTGTTTTTTAGCACTAAAAGCCCAACCTATATAAATATAAATGGATCTCTATAGTTAATTTCTGATTTCGATCTTAAAGATATGATCAAAATAATATATCAAATTAACAAAAAATGCAAAACAAACAATTTTTGTTTTTTTTTTTTTTTTTTTTTTTTTCATAGGAAGCCCAAGCAGTCGTATTGTGGATTTGTGTGCCACAGATTCAAGGGTTCTACGCAAATTACAGAAAAAGGAAGCAAGAAAAAGGTCTTGGGGTGAGAGAGGCTCGAACTCTCGACCTCAGGATCACTCACTGTTTCGCTATGAGACCTACGCGCTAGCCAACTGCGCCACCACCCCGTACGTTGTGCTGTAAACTCAAGACACTTATTTAAATGAACAGGTGGCAGTTAATGTATTCGTGAATTGTGTTAGCTTTTATCTCTACTTTTTAAGTAGAGATGAAGAAGTGTTTTGAGTCCAAGCGTTTTGATTGTTGTTTCGATACTTCCTGAAAAAGAACTTTTCGAATCAAATGAGTTTTTCAACCTATTTGGTAAAATTAATCAAAAGCTATTATTGTTGGAAAAACTGAATATAACACACAAATATGAATGAAATTTTTAATTTATTTTTTATAACTAAAAGGTTTAGAATCTGAATCTATATCTACGTACGAGAAATGAAAAAGTCTACTTAGTGTACTTTCAATGACCCACTTAAATTACTATAATGTGATTATAATTATTTTTGATTTACGTGTATTTTTTTTAAGAGAAAATACTGTAGCGAACCATGAATTATGATTCAAATTATAGTATGAATCTCCTTACCAAACGTCTCCTAAGTGTTTAGTATGAGGATTCATGTCATGGTTTGAATTATAGTTCGTAGCTTACTATAGTATTTTCTTTCATATAAAACACGTAAACTAAAACTGATTTTGAATCATAGTTCTGAATTCGTAAACTAAACGTCCACAATTTTTGTAAAGATCTTTCTCCCTTTTTTTTTTTTTTTTTTTTTTGCAGTCTTTCACTTTTATTTTTATCTTTTTACTTTTTATCCTAAAATTTATTCATTTATTCATTTTGTTCCTTTTAACTTTTTATTTTTTTTTTTTGCCCTAAAATTTTATTTTTATTTATATTTTGATTTCTTTTTCCTTAAAACTTATTTATTTTTCCATTTTAATCCTTTTGACCATTTTAGTCCTTAAAACTTTCTTTTCAAGTTCTATATTTATTTATTTTTTCTTTCTACCCTAAAACGCATTTATTTCTTCATTTTAGTCATTTTTTTATCCCTTTTACTTTTGTCCTACAATTTTAATTTTTTTAGTTTTGGTTTCTTTTACCCTAAAATTTATTCATTTCTTAATTTTAGTCCTTATTTTTAACCTAGAACTTTACTTTTTTCATTTTGATTCCTTGTGCCTTAAAAAATTATGATTCCTTTTGCCTTAAAAATTATGCATTTCTCATTTTTTTTTTTTTTTTTTTTACCCCAAAACTTTATTTTTTCCCGTTTTAGTTCCTTTTACCCTAAAACTTATTCATCTCGTCATTTTAGTCCCTTTCACTTTTTCTTTACTTCTTGCCCTAAAACTTTACCCTTTTTTTTTCCCACTTTGGTTCTTTTTTGGAATTTATTTTCAAGTTCTATATGTTTTTAATAATAACATGATAATTAAAACTTAACACACAAATTACTCCCTACGTGCATAATACATGCATAATACATGGAGTTCAATTAGTCTAAATTAAAAAGTTTTATTTAGCTTTTTATAAGCGTAAAGGAGTTGCCGTGTTCCAAAATAGCCTATAACAACCAAAAGTCCATTAAATGTGTCCATCCAAAAGTGGCTTTGAACTAAACAAACTAAAAACAACTTTTTATTTCTAATAACACCAAATGATTATTTTTAAACTCCATGTTTAGGATATGTCTTTTTTTTTTTTTTTTTTTTTTTACAACATAGAATTAAACCCGTAACCTCCCACCCAAATCCTCCCCATCCAAACCCCCCAGTGTCACTAGACCAAGAGGTCTTAGGCTTTAAGATACGTTATTAATTCAACAATATTGCAAAATCTGTATAATATCATTTTGAATATAGCCTTTTTTTTGGGGAGGATTATAATTATTTTACAACTTATGTAAAAATCACAACTTGTAGACATTCCTTTTCTAATCCATTGCAAAATGGATTTATGTAATTAACTCCTTTTTTAAACCAATTCAAACAGGTTGATACAACATACAGCTCATATTTCTAGCACTGCGAGCTCTTAAACTTTAAAAATATTTTTCTTTCTGGTAGCAAAATATTTTAAGGAAAATATCTTTTTTGTACATGTAGTTTATTAACACTTTCTTCAATACATACCCAATGTACAAAAAATTCTATTGAAATACTTTGTTACCTTTCAATCCTAAACATTGTGCTCAAAAGCATAAAATTCTAAAAGAACTATAAAATCTAAAAATATCAAATAACCGAGCTTTTCATTTTTATTTTTATTACATTTTATTTATTTTTTAAATTAAAAAAGCATATAAAGGACTTAGTTTCTGAAAACGATTTCTTAAGTTAGAGGATTTTCAAACATAAAAGGAATGATGTGAGATCAAGATCAAACATCAAGATCGTTTTTTCTTTTGGCTGTCTTGTGGTTAGGAGTTCAAGATACCGTAGAAGAGATTATACAACGTGTACCCACTCATACTCTAATCTAATAACTTTTTTCAATAGCTCTTTAATGTCTTTTGCTGCTATTGAATACATTGGTTGTTTAAATTGGCTTTTATTGTCAATAAATATTGGTAATCTATTTCTATGTGTTTTGTTTTGTCTATGTTGCATCAGTTAGTAGTGCACAAGTGTTGACTTCCATTTTCTTTGTTTTTTAGTAACATGTTTCTCCCAATAGATTCTTAATACTTTTTGCTGATATTGAACATATTGCTTTTCCTATGCCATTATTAATATTTACCATTTTTCTTTCAATTTCCTTTTATTATTAATAGCTATTACTGATCTATTTAGATTTTTTTCTTTTGTTCTGTACTTTATTAGTCAGTAGTCCTCAGTTGTTAGGTTGCTATTTATTTATCTCTTAGTAATGTACTTGGATACATATTTTTATTTCATATGTTTTACTGTTTTAGTTTCTCTCTCTCTCTCTCTCTCTCTCTCTCTCTCTCTCTCTCTCTCTCTCTCTCTCTCTCTCTCTCTCTCTCTCTCTCTCTTTTTTAATGGCAATGATGAGTAAGATTGATTTTGATGCCTTTAGTTTTATATGATTTGTCCAGAGATTGCCTTGAATTATGTGATCCTTATTTGGAATTTCATTTTTCTATCCTTCTTAATTAAGAACTTTTGGTTGTTTCGTTCATGCTGTTTTTACTTATTCTCATACTTTGCTCTTCTTTTTTACCCATCATTTGTAGGCAGCAACTTTATGGTCTTTTTGCGTTTGAGGATGTAGTTGATGGTTGCCGAATCAAATTCGGCGGCGGAAACGCAGTGGAAAAGGCGAATCGTGTATAACAAAAATTTTTATAAAACTTTTGAGATACTCTATAGATTATATTAATTTATGCATGAATAAATTAATCACATTAATTTATATCATTCAATGTTCAACCGAAAAAATACCTGGTAGCCGACTCTGATGATAACTTGAATTTCTTTGACCACGAACAGTCCTAGCTCCAAGCTTTGTGTTTAGAACACCAAAGTCTTCCACGTCAATTCCTTGATTCCACGTAAACATGTGTGTGGGCACACGTGAGACAAAACAGGTTTCTTAAACACTCGAATTTTCACAAACACCAATGCATGCACGATGTGGAATTTTTAGAGAAAAATATTTTTCACTCTTTTTCCTCTATGAGAAAATTCGGCCACACTGTTTTTAGGGCTGAAAAATATGTTTTAAAATTGTGTCTTCAATTTTCTATCTTTCTTATATTTAAAGAGTAGAAGTTAAACTTCAAAATAGAATCAAATCCTTATCTCCAATTTTGAATTTGGAACAAAAAATCCCTTCCCCTTATCCTCTTGATGGCCGGCCACCCTACTAGGGTTTATCCCTATGTGTGGTGCCTATATCAGATAGGGAAGGAAGAGATTTTATCCTTTATCCAGTAGTCCAATTTTAATTCAGATTCAAATTCGAATTTAAGTCAAACTTAAATTAATTTGAATTCTAAATTAAACAACTTATCAAATAAGTTTAAATGGATAAATCTAGATATGTTCAAATTCAAATTTAAATAATCTCATTATTTAAATAATAATTAATTCTCAATTAATTATTCTTCGAGTATTTAATTTTAGAATTCCGTAATTCTAAAATTCTCATTTTGCCCTTTGTGTCTGGTAGAATTACAAGGACGATGCGGGGACTAATGGACCTATAATTCTGAGCTCCAATAAAATTAATAATTAATTAAACACTTTAATTAATTAATTAATTCTATTAATTCCAATAGTTACTCTACTATAAACTTGAAATTGCACTCTCGGAATTATAGACATTAATTACTTCTAAACTGTGAAGTGTTCATTTGATATAGTCATTACATATAGATCAATCCTCCATAAATAATTCATAATTAAAGTCAGGTAGAATCTGTTAACCTCTCTAATTACATCTTTATCCTTGAGTACCATTGATTCTCTAATGGATAGTGATTCATAAAACACATTCATGAACCAGAGCGCTCTTACTAATCCAAGTACCGAATCAATACTCAAGAGAATTATTTATCTGCTTCTCTCTCAAGAAGGAATGGATTCCATCTCGTATAATAACATTCTCAGCTAACTACTTCATTATGTCTCCAAAATACAAGGAATATGATTCAGGTCTCGGAATCCGTACCGAATAAATCAAAAGACATAAATCCATAAATAGGAGTTTGTTAAGAACTCAGGATTAAGATCATCCTATATATGACCATCAGTAGACTAAATTAGAATTTCTGTGCTTAACAGAAATTATTAGAAATTCATATTGTGTCTGCGTCCATGTTCCACATAATCTCATCATGCGAAATACACTCATTCAATATCTCGTCATATTAACAGTACGGATAACACCGTTCCATTCTAAATGGGAATGACATGTATTTATAATGTTTTAATTAAAGATTCTAAACTTTAATTAAATTCATTATGAACAATTACTTTTGATTATTACCCTTAAACATTATCCTCTCGTATATAACACTTATATACCATGTTTAAGGTTACATAAATAATCAAGGAATTTTATTTGATATTCATAAAATATTTATAAATATATGCACATAAAATGATGAATAAACTCTTTTATTAAATAAATAATAAATATCCTTTTACATCTCATGCTTTTAGGACACTATTTCCAACAGTAGTTGTATTGTTTTGCCCTTGGTTTCTAATGCCTTTCTTTGGTTTCTGGTTGAACTTTTTGGTCATTTCATTGAGGTGCTGCTCTACTTCCTATCTCTTTCTCGATCTTTGTCTTCTCCGCCTCCATGCTCCTTTCTCGATTTATTTGACTTTTTGATCATTTTTATTCTTTCTTTTTTTTTTTATTTATTATTTTGAGTCATTTATTTCTTTACTTTTTTATGATATTTACCGATGATTCCTACTTATTTTGATCCCCTACTATTCTTATTTTTGCTATTTCAATTGACAGTCATTTACTTATGTAACATACTCTTTTTCCTTTGTGTTTTATCTTTTTAATGTCTCTATTTTAATTAATTGAATGAAATATTTCTATTGTTCGTCCAGACTTAGTTTACTATACTGTTGAGTCGTATGGGATATGTTGGACTCTCCTCTATGTTTTGGGCCTTTATTGGCTTAGTTGGGCTTATTGTTTAGATTGTTTATTTTGAAAGTGTCAAGTTGAAAGCAGGATATTAGTTGTTTGCAAAAAAGTCGAAATGACCTTTAGTTTGAGTCGTTTGGCGCATAAATAATCTTTTTTGACAAAATCTGAACTTAGGCTTTCAAATTGGTCGGGTTCGTTTAAAAAGAAATCTGCTTCATTGAGATAAGGCTCGAGGATTTCGTGGAGAAGATCAAGCTTGTGTTGCTATCTTGAGTTTTAACAGATTTGAAATTGAAGCAAATATCTCGATTATAGATTTTGTTTTAGTTTGATAAGAGGTTTATTCAAAACCGTATCTCTTAATGGATTGGTGGTGAAGATCAAGATATTATCCTTAAAGTGATTGGAGTGCTGAGAATCCGGGTTAAAGAGAATAGCAACTGGAATATGCGAAGCAGATTACGTGCTTTGAATTTTGAGTTAATCGTCTTTATCTCAGAATTACTGATTCTCGTGATGATTCGGATTTTGAAACCAGATCAGGTTATAAAAGGTTGATACACGAGGTATCAAACTATGGACTGAAACTCCGAAAAAGCACAGTGTGCACAAGTTGAAGAGTGAGAGCATTCATTGATTTTGATCTTTGAGAGATGATTTTGTGAGCTTTCGGGAGAAGGCGTTTTGAAGACGAGTGGTGCTCGCCAAGCTAGCCACTTAGGATGTTAGACACAACAGCGTCGATAGTCAAGAGGGAGTCTTGAGTTGGTTAAGTCCGATTGGTGTCTGTAACTTTTTACCTATTAGTGGATTGCTTGATGCCTGGGCGTGGCCCCGTGGATGTAAGTCGGTTTGACTGAACCATGTTTAATCATTGTGTGGTATTTACTTTGCTTTTGTGTTTTGCTTTGGTAATCCTTAATCATTTTATAAGAAAACACAGTAAAAGCTCATAACCGGTTCTAACAATTGGTATCAGAGCGGGTCACAAACTACTGTGTTTGTGAGATCTTGGCATAACCGGTTGTTGCTCGTCTGAAGCAATGTATTCGCTACGTGAAGGAGGTTCCGTGTCAAAGCCACCACTCTTGGATGAATCCAATTATTCGTATTGGAAGGCCAGAATGAAAGCTTTCATTAAAGCCATTGATGAACGAGCTTGAGATCGACATCGACAGGATGGGAGCATCCAACAACAATGACACCAAAGAACAAAGTCACCTTGAAACCGTAAGAGAAGTGGTCGACGGATGAAGATCGCCCTGCGAATTACAACTCGAAAGCACTCAATGCTATTTTTAATGTCAGTAGCTATGAATCAGTTCAAACCGATCTCTACATGCAGCATACTTCAAGTTGCTCATGAAGGTACCGCTGCTGTAAAGATCTCTAAACTTCAAATTCTTACTACCAGGTTTGAACAACTAAAAATGCATGAGGATGAGTGTATTGCCGATTTTAATTCAAAATTATGCGACATTGCTAATGAATCTTTTGCTCTTGGAGAGAAGTATTCGGATGCAAAACTGGTAAGAAAGACTCTCAGATCACTACCTGAGAGGTTTGCATACAAGGTTGCTGCTATAGAAGAGGCTAAGGATGTTAACTCAATGAAACTTGATGAACTCATGGGTTCTCTTCGTACTTTCGAATTGAAATTTAAGAAGGACAAGAAGGAGAATGAAATGGCTTTTCGATCTGGAGTAGAATCACAGAGCAATCAAGAGGAATCTGAAGATGAAGGAGAACTAGAAGAATCTCTGGCACGTCTCACAAAAAACTTCAAGAAGATTTTGAAGAAGATGAAAAAGAAGGGAAATGTCAAAGATTTCTCTAAAACTGGGAAGCAGAGATTTAATTCTCAAGGTTCAAAACAAACTGACTCAGATAAGAAGGGAAGAGGAATTCAATGCAGAGAGTGTTATGGATATGGTCATATACAAGCGGAGTGTGCAAACACCTTGAAGAAAAAAAAGAATAAGGCCATGAAGTCCACATGGAGTGATGATGAAAGTTCCAGTGCAAGTCAAGATGAGGATGAAGAACATAACAGTAATTTTGTTGCATTCAACGTGACTACAGTCCTTTCGCATTTTAAGTACCATCAAGAATGATGCATCTCAGAGCGTAAAAACCGTAGGTACAAAATAAGCATGAAGGATGTTTCCGCAGAATCAATCGATACTTATACATTTTGATATTGAAGAGGTCCGAAAGCATATGAAAAAATGTATTCTAAGTGGACAAAGTGGTTTGCAAGGTCAATATTTCCTTAGAAGAGCAAGTTAAAAGCCTTAACAAGGAAAAAGGGAGAACTCCAGTGCCATAGTGACCAAACACGAGTCCGAGGTCGCAAAGAATAAAAGGGATCTTGCAGAACAAGACCGGAGTTAGAGCGAACTCAAAGAAACCTAAGGTTGCCGAACTCGAACGACTAAATTGGACCATCTCTTATCTCAACAAAGAACAAGTAGCGATCACACGGGTCTTGGTTACATGGGTGAGAGTTCGTAGAAAATTGGCATTTGTAAAGGCCATAAACAAGTCGATGTCGACCATGAGCGTAATACTAAGGAACGGCCAGGTATGAAATCTGTCACAAATTCTGTAGCTACAAAACGCAAGCAGAAGCACTTTGTTCCTATCTGTCATTACTGCCACATACATGGACACATAAGACCTTGGTGTTATAAGTATCAAAATGCCTTGAATAGAGGAATGCGGTTTTATCCACCTAATGATAGAAAAACAAGAAAAATTTGGGTTAGAAAATCTGATATGCAGAGTCAAATGGCACAACTTCTTTCCTCATCGCTTGTGCCCTCTTCCTCGGCTGTTGATCCTCCGGTTTGACCTGTTCTTCAGTTTGTAATTTTCGATTCCAATAGTTTATGTTCTATTTTGGACTTGGCTTTTTGTTTATCAAACTTAAGGGGAGAGTAATTGTCTTGACACTTTGCTGTGTTTTGAGTACCAGAATGTAGAGTTGTATAATTTTGCCAAACTAAGCCAAAGGGGGAGATTGTTGAGTCGTATGGGATATGTTGGACTCTCCTCTATGTTTTGGGCCTTTATTGGCTTAGTTGGGCTTATTGTTGAGATTGTTTATTTTGAAAGTGTCAAGTTGAAAGCGTTATATTAGTTCTTTGCAAAAAAGTCGTTTAACCTTAGTTTGAGTCGTTTGGCGCATAAATAATCTTTGTCTCGGTTTGACAAAATCTGAACTTAGGCTTTCAAATTGGTATTCGTTTAAAAAAAGAAATCTATTGAGATAAGGCTCGAGGATTTCGTGGAGAAGATCAAGCTTGTGTTGCTATCTTGAGTTTTAACAGATTTGAAATTGAAGCAAATATCCGATTTTGTTTTAGTTTGATAAGAGGTTTATTCAAAACCGTATCTCTTAATGGATTGGTGGTGAAGATCAAGATATTATCCTTAAAGTGATTGGAGTCTTTGAGAATCCGGGTTAAAGAGAATAGCAACTTATGCGAAGCAGATTACGTGCTTTTGAATTTTGAGTCGATAATCGCTCTTATTCAGAATTACTGATTTACGGATGATTCGGATTTTGAAACCAGATCAGGTTATAAAAGGTTGATACACGAGGTATCAAACTATGGACTGAAACTCCGAAAAAGCACAGTGTGCACAAGTTGAAGAGTGAGAGCATTCATTGATTTTGATCTTTGAGAGATGATTTTGTGAGCTTTCGGGAGAAGGCGTTTTGAAGACGAGTGGTGCTCGCCAAGCTAGCCACTTTTGTTAGACACAGCGGGCGTCGATAGTCAAGAGGGAGTCTTGAGTTGGTTACGTCCGATTGGTGTCTGTAACTTTTTACCTATTAGTGGATTGCTTGATGCCTGGGCGTGGCCCCGTGGATGTAAGTCGGTTTGACTGAACCACGTTTAATCATTGTGTGGTATTTACTTTGCTTTTGTGTTTTGCTTTGGTAATCCTTAATCATTTTATAAGAAAACACAGTAAAAGCTCATAACCGGTTCTAACATATACATATTATGCTTTAATGACGACTTTGTTCCTTTTCTTTTTTTGCATCCTTTTTCTATTTATGAGTAGGCAATGTTCAATCTTCTTGAAGTTTAGGCCCTTTTTTTTTTTTTTTTTTTTTTAACGGTTTTGCCTTTGGTTTTTTTAGTTCTCTTTGCTTTTAGGCTGAGACTTTTAGTCATTTAACGTACATGAGGTAATAGCATCTCTCTCTTCCTCCATTTCTTGATGTTCTTGACCTCATTTACCTTTTTTCCTGCTGTTTTGGCATGCTTTGCTTTTTTCATTTGTTTCTTAGTTTGTCCCTGCTCCCTATATCTTATAAGATCTCTCTTTTTTCCCTCACTCTTTTAATTCAACTGGTAGCAATGGACAAATTTGTATTTTACTCTGGTTGCCCATACTCAGTGACATGCAAATTATATTTGTGTGATGGATACAATATTTTATTAATTTTTGTGCTTTTGTGCAGTTACCCTTAGTAGGTAGCCACAAAATGACTATAAATATATAAGTTTATTTATTCATTACACAATGTTGAGAATGTATAATATCTGAGCCATATTTTTTGCATAAAAATATTGTCAGATTCATATTTTATTACTATTTTTGATTGCCATTTTCATCTATTCATTCGTCTATTCATTTACTTATTGATCTATGTTGTTTCAGATTTTATATCATTTAGTACTTTAACTTCCTACTGTTGCATCCTTCACTATTGTTCACATTTGCTTCGTCAGTGTTTGGGATTTAGGGCAACACTTGCAGCGTTTGAAGTATTCTTAATAGTTTTTACCCACAGGTTTTTAATAAGTGTTATTGGTACTTGATGCATGAGTTTACTGTGGAAATGTTCATGTCCATTCTTTATGCTTCGCTATATTTATTTGCATTTGTCTTCGTAATTTTATTGATAACGCTAAGATAAATTTCCTTTTATTCTTAAGAAGTATTAGTAATCTACACCTTTTTAATCTTCCGTTTTATAACTAAATAAATTTTATATATGAACATCCTCTTCATTTTTTTCCTCTTTATAACTTTTTATATATCCATGTAAAAATTATTAACTTTTCATATAATTCATCACTATTACCCGCTGCAACGCGCGGGCAAAAAAACTAGTAAGAGCTAAACACAAAAGAAAAAAAAAAAGGTAAAGCACCAAAATGGTGGAGTTAGAAAGAAAGATTGATTTGAGTAGTTTTAAAGAAAAATAAAGTAAAGAAAAAGAAAAAAAAAAGGGTAAAATATCAAAAAGAGTAGTAAAAAGAAAGAAATAAAAAAAAAGCACCAAAACGGTATGAAATAGATGACGAAAAGGGGCAAGAGAAATGGAAGAAAATGTTATAAAAAGAAGGAAAAAAAAAAAAAAAAAAAGGAAAGCATGGGATAAAAATGTCGTAAAAAAAAAAAAAAGAAAGAAAAAAAAAAAAAAAAAAAAAATCTAACACAAAGAAGTAAAACAGTGCAGAATAAAAGACGAAAAATTTGAACAGAGGTTCCATATCAACTCTTTTAATATATAGTGTAATTACTCAAAGTGCATGATTTACTTGTGCTGCGGATGTATCTATGATCATCTTCAGTGTTGATGGTTAGATTTCGTCAACAATAAACCGGCCGGATTACTTTGAGATTTCCTTTCGGATTACCGGCCTATGGGTATAGTGAAAGTGTGGATACTTGTTAGATTTGAGTATTTATATGTTAAATGAACTGTATGTAAACGAACAAGAAGAATTTTATAGTGGTTCACTCCATAAAACTAGAGCTACATCCACTGTGAGTATTGTATTTCTTTTGAGAGGATAACAATATATAGATTGTGGTTTTTCTTTTTTTTGTTCGCTGACCCCCCTTTCAGTGGGGGTCTTCATTCTTTTATATTGGGCTTTCTTCACCTAGTGGGTTTCTTTGATCGGTGGATACACTCAAGTGCTTTCCCTTGGTAGGCCCAGATGTAGCCCACTAATCAAAGACTGCTCACTCAGCCAATTAGTCTTCTATTACGTCCTTTGCTTTTCTATGCACTGTGAGGTGGTTTGTAAACTCGCCATTAATCTTTGTCGGATGTCTCTCACTTTGGCACAAACTCCGTGTGTCTTAAAGGGAATTGCGCCAAAGTCCTTTCTAGCGATCTTTTTCTGCGGTCGGGGATCTTGACGCCTTGATCCGGCGGTGTTATCCGTCAACGCCACATGGGGTCGAGGCCCTAATCCGGACTTCATCTTTGGGCTCTGCGGTGATTTTGAGGGAAAAGTGGAGAGCGAGTATAGCCACGTGTCATTGTGTCGTTGATCCAGGTGTTCATCACATTTTCCCACACAACATTCAATAAAGCTAGAGAAGTAAATTCGACCGAATCAAGAGTCGATAATTTGTGTTAGTCCTATTGATGGGACTAATGAATCAAGTGGAAGCAATTGAAGATCGAGGGATGTTATTGGTCATTTGGAGCTAAGTGTAAAGAGGCTCACGAGTTCGTCTCATCCTCTGAAACGTCCTTTTCTATATATGTACGTGGGATAGCCATCCTGCCAAATTGAAAGAGTATCAACGTAGATGGTGAAATTTACCATTAAATTTATTAGAGGCTAATGAGTAAATTCGAATGATTAAAAAGTTATCATCGTGATCACGATGAAAATAAAAAAAAAAAAAATAAAGCGGGATACATAAATTTATAGTAGTTCTCTTTATAACTCAAAATACGTGTATTGTAGGGTCTTTGAATATTTCACCGTGAATATTAATGAATGAAGATTACAACAATGTAAATGTCGAGAGAATACTATAGGTATGTTTAGTTCGTTGATTTGAGTTTTTAATTCGAGTTGAGATGTGACTTTATGTGAGAGTTTTTTACTGTAATCAAAAAGTTAAATGTGACTATTTCTGAGAGTTTTTTACTATAATAAAACTTCAAATTTTAAACTCGAATCAGTAAAATGAACATGGACTATAAAAATGCAAAAAAGTATAAGTAATGCTATTAAAAACGCCTAAAAATGCGTGCAAAATGGCATGGACGTGAACCTAGTGCGTGAACCCCCTCCAGGGACGCATATGGGCTGCTTTTATAGGCCTTAGTGGCACGAAATAACATTTAAGGTAAGTTTCCCATTTAAGGAGTCTTTTCTTAATGAGAGAATGCTTAGGGAGCAAGTTAAATTGGGCATTGACTTTCCCATTTGCTATTTTGGGCTAGATTCCACGGATTGATACTGCTCGAAAGGAGATCTTTATGTTAATTTTTAGATGCATCATTATGCTGATTTTTGGATGCTAAGCTGGCATCTCGCTTGATGATTTGGATAGCAGACCACTGGACTAATCATTTGGGCAGCTGACTTTGTCGATGGTTAGGTGCTCGTTTGAGTTGCCGAAACCTTGATCTTAGCCCAATTCTTTGAGACGTATAAAGACACGTGTAAGATAAGAAATGAGAAATGAAATTTAACCTCAACAGTTAGCCCCTCACTCTGTAGTCGATGATAATTAGCTTAAAAAGTAGTTCGTGTGATCCAGGTGTTGACAACGCCAATTTTTGACTCCTTGTTTGAATGTTTGTGCGGCTTGTCGGCTAACTTGGATGATTTGGACTGCTAGAAAATGATTTGCGCGGCTAACTAATGCTTTTGCAAGTCGCCTGAAGTGGACCCTCCGTTTGAGCACGTGACGTGGCGTGTTATGGTCGGCTTGACGGTTGAAATAAAACTAATCTTGCCTAATTATTTAAGCCATTGGACTAGTCATTTGGGCAGCCGAATCTGCTGATGGCTAGCAACTCGTTTTAGCAGCCGATTCTACTAGTAGTTAGTGGCTTGATCTTGCAGCCGATTTCATAATTCAGCCCCATTCTCCGAGACATATAAAGACATGTATAGGATGAGAAATGAGGAGCAAAATTTGACCTTCATAACAATAATTTCAATTATGTGTTATTATACCTTATCAAACACGTATTTGGTCGAACCTCAAACTATTTCATTTGTACCATTGATAATAGACAAAAACTAAGTTGTTTTTCTTGTTTGGCGTAACATAGATAATGAATAAATAGGAGTTAATACCATTTCAATTACCATTACAAAAATAATTAGTATTTTTGTCATTAAAAGATATTTTTAGCTATTAAGTATTCCAAAAAATAATATTAATTTTGCAACAAAACCGCTCATACCCAATAATGCAAGAGCAGCCATTGATAAGACACCTTGGTTTGTAGCCACGTGTTCTAATCCTTCTGAGCCACAAGCCCTACCCCGTCTCCACTGAATCTATTCGCAGGAGTATATGCCGCCCCTAAGTAGGTGTGTGGGACACACTCTACAGCGTCGAGAGTGTTATTCATCGTTAGGGGTTTTAACATATAAATCTTAATTTTTGAAATCTTTCAAAGAAATACCCGAAATTTTGAGTAGCCATAACTCTCTCATCCATAATCCGTTTCAAGCAAACAACATAATGTTGTGAAGATAATTCCAAGAGGAATCCGGCCATATCTAGATATTTGCCATCATAAAACGCGGTCGAAGTTACTAATTTCTAAATTTTGAGTCTAATTTTCTCTCAAACCGTTAATTCCAAAATCTGAAATTTTGACATGAGATTAACCATCATACAATCTACCATGTATCCAGAAGTCAGATAAAAATAATGAGTAGAAAATTGAAAACGAAAATCACAAGTAAATAGTCAAAAAACGATGATTTTCGGTGTAGGATTTTCATGTACCTCTCTCCATGTTAAGTCTTACATGGAATATAGTGACTACCTATACTGGTTCTGATGCCAATGGAGGAAAACATACCACCGGCTATATGTGCACAAGCCTCTACGATGGTTTCAAGTAGGATCTCTAATTGGATTCCGTCACAGGATTCACTACGGGATAGCCTCACGATACTACAATCATGAACATGATCTTCATGCTTCAAGTCACGATCCTCCATGATCACGATCATCATCATGTCTTGATTGCAACTAGGGGAGAGAGAGAGAAAATTGACAAAGAGATTCCACATATTTCTATCACGCTTGTTTAGTTTGTGCCTTACTATTTAGCTATTTATTGCTACACTTATCATAAATGGAGCAAGCACATATAGAAAGTATTGCTCTTATTAATTGTCAGAGAGTAAGTTACCCAATTACTTAATTCGTCAAGATATTGGAAATTTTTCATAATATTTTAATAGGATACTTTCCCTTTTCATATCACATAGATTTTATTTCAAATAAAATCCGGTGTACACATTTATGCTATGTACCATTATGAGAAGTCTCAAAGTCCAACAAAAGAGTTCAGTGGGGGCTATCTGCCCCATGCATTTCCACCACTGCCTATAGACTATGAATGAGTCATTCTGTCCATGTGTTTAGCTAATTATTTCTTTTAGATTATTGCATTCATTGGGTCTTCTGTTAGAATTTATATTAAAACAAATGGAAAAAAATTACATGAACATTTCTTTTTTCATCTATTCTTAGCAAAAGAAAAAAAAATAGTTGTGTTTAATTCATAATTCAAGGAATCAACTGGGAGTTTTTAAAGTTTGAGAGACAAGTGGATGAGATTAAACCTTATTTTTAAGATTTTGTTTTTGTTCTCTTTTTGCCGCAAGTTGATTACCGAAGTCAATTGTTGACCCAATTTTTTATTTATCATTTTAATAAAATAAAGTTTTCATTTTTGTGATTTCAAAGTAGTGCCGGACTGGTTGTAATATTGATTGCCATTGCTCAAGAACATCCCAGAAATTATTCAACAATGAAACCGTGTTCAACTATTTTAATTTTGATTCTTTTTAGTTTGTTTTGGAAAATCAAGGGGTGATTCCGTAGCCAAATTTATGCCTCTTTCTGATCTTGTTTCTTCCTCTTTAGCAAACACCCACTTGTCCAGATAAGAAAAACCGTGAGACTTCCTTCTCTTCTTCTTCGCCAAACAAGCTTTTAATTAATACGGATAACAAGGCCACGATGAAAGTCTCGCTCAGTTTTCAATTTATTGATTTGAGTTTTAAATTTGAGTTGAGATATGATTTTTTAATTGTAACAAAAAAAATTAAATGTGACTTTTTATAAAAATTTCAACTGTAATAAAATTAAAAAGAAAAATTTAAATTGATAAAATGAACGAGACTAAAATACTTTAACATAACATTATTTGGCTCGATGGACTGGCTGCAAACGACGTTGACGATTGTGAGTTGAGCTCAACATGACAGCGAGCTCTGCACTCTGTTGGCTGGGCTCACGACGGTTTGATTCGCACCAGTATGGGTTCCAAATGGGTTAAGGTAGAGCAATTGCAGCCATAGAAATAGGATGATTTTCTGGGTTTAGAGTGTTCGCTTTTATTTTTCTTAATTTTGAGTGGAGAGTTCTTTGATTTTTTATATTAAAAAAGAAAAGAGTTCACTGAAATTTTTTTTTTTTTGGATAATGGAACTCTGATTTCTTTGACATAAAGATAATTTGTTTAATAATTATGATTAATCTTTTATAATACTTTTTAGGGAAATAGTAGAAAATAGACCAATATGAAAAGCTTAAGAAAAGAAATAAGCCAATTTTTAGTTATAGAAATTAATAGGCCATAACTTGTCAAGTTATGGTTCATAACCAGATAAGTTATGGATAAACTTGTCAAGTTATAGTTCATAACCGGACAAGTTATGGACAATTATGAATAATAACTTGTCAAGTTATGATTCATAACCAGACAAGTTATGGACGAAAATAATAATTTGGCCTATTTATTAACTTATGTAAACTATTGGCCTATTAATTTTAATTCATCTCAAATTTTGGCCTATTTTCCTCTTTCTCCCTACTTTTTATCAACCTTCAAGAAAGAGATCCGAGAGACTGTTATTTTGGGTTTGTGAATTGTGAGGAAAATGGGGAACAAGTTTTTCTTTTTCTTTTTCTTTTTCTTTTTTATCTTTTAATAATTAGATTATGAGTTTGCTTATTACTTTTCAATAATTAATATTTTTTTAAGCTTAATTTAGTTTTAATATTTTAATATGAGTTGCCACATCAACATGTCTGTTAAATTGGTAGACGGAGTTGGATGGAGGGATTACTTTGATCCGTTTTCTATACACTAAGGGGTATTTTGAATTGCTTTAAAACATTAGGGGCATTTTAACACAGGGTACATAATGCGGGGGACAATTATAAAAATAATATTTTTTTTATTATTATTTAAAAAAACATATTCCCATTATTAAAATATTTTTTCAAAATATACTTGTCAAAATTATAGAAATGATCAATACTAGTGGGAGTGTACCACTAAGATAATTATGTGATTGTAATATGTTCTTATTTTTGAGAGGAAGCAATGTATAAATAATTTTTCTCATCAATAGGTTGATTGATAGAGAATATTTTTTGTGTGCTCCGCAAGATAGTGAGTTTCATAAACTCACTAGTTATGCTTGATTAAATGAAAGTTGGATCATCATGAAATAAGATTGAGATATTTCACTGTACATTAGCATTTCAACTTGGGGTGCGTTTGGAGTAAGAATTCATGTTATAATTCGGATCATGGTTCGTGGCTCGTTACATAGTATTTTTTTTTCACAAAAAACACACATAAATTGAGAATGATTTTGAATTATGATTCTAAATTCATGAACCAAACGTTCATTTAGTATTGTTCAACACTGCGTTGTCTTTTAATGGGTAGATCAAATGCAAGTGAAACATGTAAACATCTAATGGTGAATGAGTGAATGAATTCATCAAGATCTAGCCAGTTGTCGCAATATTAGAACATTTTAAATAAATATTGAAGAACAATTCTCAACTCTTTAATTTTTTTGGCATAATATGATTATGAATATGAGCGTAAATAGTTTTTGCTAGCACACTATTTTCAAATGCTGCCTAGGAATACAATATATCCAGATAAAGACATGTGACTTATTCTCACCGAGCTATTAGTCTTAATGGGCTTATCATAAGAAAGTAAACTGTTTGGATTTTTACGTAGTCTCTAGTTGTTTTGGGATAAATGCTGACAAATGTTTAAGTGGCTAGATATTTTTGGAAAGATAAATGTTGCCTTAATGGTGAATTATTATTGATTGATTTGAATTTCTTGCTCGGATATTGATCCTTAAGAATTATTTGCATTGCATCTCAGTATGTCAATATGGACAACTTTGAAGACAACATTTGATAATTCTTAGTGCATAGTTTTCGAATCTATGGACATTTATGAGATGTGAAATCTTGATCTTATTAATTCTTAGTGCATAGTTTTCGAATCTATGGACATTTATGAGATGTGAAATCTTGATCTTATTAGAGAAGATAGCTCATGTACCATTTTTGTGGTTGACATTGATTATGCAAAGTGGTGTATATAATGTCATCATCCATCCTTATACTGATCAGTATTTAATTTGAGACCAGCATAAGAGTACACATTGTTTCTCTTTCGCTATGGTGATATGAAAAGACGCAACTTATATTGCTAAGTTTGATGGATTTAGAATCGTGTTGTTTCTTTAAAAAATTGAATTCTTTAAGCGCTTTTGTCTCGCAATTGAAATGCAGACTAAAACTTATAATAGATTGGCAGCTTCAAGAAACGATTTTTTTTTTTTTTTTTTTTTTTTTTTTTTTTTTACGTTTTGTTTGGTAATTGGAATATTTTTTTATACATAAAAGGATACACATAATAAGGTATTTCAACAGGCATAGATCGGCTTACTCATACGAACGATCGCCTTTGGCGCTTAGACAGCGAGTAAAGATGAGACATAATGGGCTTATGGCACTAGGGGAGCAAGCAAAGCCTAACTTACGTACATGTCGCCTTGGACAGATCAAGATGAAATAGACGTTTGGTTTATGGGTTCGGAACCATGATTCAGAACTATTTTCAATTTACGTGTGATTTTTATAAGAAAAAATACTATAGCGAACTATGAACCATGGCATGAATTCTTGCTCAAAACGCAACAAAATTCTTTAAAGATCGACTATGGATACAAGACTAAACCCCACAATCCATGCTTCCTCATCGTGTGAACCTAATCAATTATTAATATTTAGTGTCATGAGGTACAGATATGGTGTCTGCTACTTTTGCATACTTCCTACGGTCAAGTTTGATTCGATCTAAAGGGACATGACTGGGCAAGCGGCTGTACTAAAGCTAAGTAGCGTCAGGGCAAAAGGAAGACAACTTTGAGTAACAAGAAAGGTTTTCATTTGCTCCCGGGGTTGTATAGCAACTAGGTTGCTCGTATGATTGTCAATGTATAACTAAAAGATTGATGGATCTTGAGCATTGCTTATTGAGTTTATATGGAACTCGAGCGATCACGGTGCTCGATCTGATGTAACTGAGTTGGTCTGGGGCGCTACGAGACACTTTAAGGGATGTTCTATGTTGGTTTCTATGAGATTTGGTATAATTTTCCCAGACTTTCTTTTGTAGGTGGCTTGACGGTCGCACGACTTATTAACAAGTATGAATGGAACGACTAGTAGGACGATGACGACAGAGATACTATTGGCATGCACACACTGTGTGAGTGGGAGATGTTGGACTTTGAGGCACCGATAATAGTGCACGGATTTTATTTGGAATAAAATCTATGAGATATGAAAATGGAAAGTATCATATTGGAAATATTATGGAATATTTCCAATATCTTGATGAATTGAGTAATCGAATAACTTACTCTCCGATAAATAGTAAGAACGATATTTTTCATATTTTGTATTTGCTCTCTTTATGATCTGTGTGGCTATAAATAGCTAGATCATAAAGCACAAATTGAGCGAGCGTGATAGAAATTTATCAAATCTTTGTCAATTTTCTCTCTCTCTCTCTCTCCTAGTTTTCCATATAGGTTCTTAAGTTGTAGATTTATCATGATTGTTCAGGCTTTGTCTTCGTAATAACCACGCACACCATGAGCAGTTAAGGACGTGATGATGATTGTTATCATGGAGGATCGCGACTTGTAGCACAAAAATCATGTTTGTGACTGGAGTATCCTCTATCCCGTGGCAAATTCTGTACCATAATCGAATTAGAGATCCGACTTGGAACCATCGTAGACGCTTCTGCACATATACTTGGTGGTATGCTTCCTTCATTTTTTTTGAAAAATTCCTTATCAATTTTTTCGATTGTTGCCCTGCCCACACTCAAAATTATCCGTAAACCTCCATTAAAAACTTTTACTCTCTAGTTCTTATCCATCTATATATAATCTAGTTGATCATAAATGTTGGGAAACGTGATCAATCTCAAGTGTAGTGCATTCATAAATGTTTAGTTACTTGGTGTTTTGAAAATGGAACTTGGTTGATACATATTTCAGTGGGCTTTCTTCTACTCTTTATCATGTCTCATATCTTATAGATGTATTTGTCTCTCTCATTCTTTCCGATTTAAATGGCAAAGCCTGATTTTATTTATTTATTTTTTATTCTTTTCTGATTGGATCTATTAACTATTAGTTGAATTGTTTTTAGTCTTATAAAATATAAATGAAAGAATAAAATGTTTTTAGTGGCTGTGGGTTTTGTATTTGTTGGATTTATAATCTTTCCTCATAAAATAATTCATTATTTATAATTTTGTAGTAAGATCTATGAATTGTTAAATGACTGTAATTTGTAATTTGCGTAAGTAATTATCAAACTTTTCCTTGATTATAGCAATGTTTGCTCTTTCTTTTCTTTATTAGACGATCTCAATGAATAGATATGAAAGCTATAATTGTAAACCACGATCAAGTCTATGAAAATATTGATTTATACATTCCTCTTATTCTCAACTCCAGGAATAATTTTTTTTGCTAATTATTTCAGAAGAAAATCAGCTGCTACATTTTCTAGTGAAAATATTGATGAAGTAACATAATCTGAAATGGAAATCAACTCATGCATATCTTCTAATAGATCCCGAGGTGTGGCCTTCATTGTTGGATTACAATGAATGAATGATAGTTTAGTCTGTCTGCATTGCCAAGAAAAAAAAAAAATATATATATATATATATATATATATCAATCCTGTTGAAAATAAAGTTATTATGCAGCGATTTCAAAACATGTCTCGTCGCCACCTATTGTAATATGTTTTATAATTTATTTTAAATTATGATACGTGTAAGTTACACATTTCTTAAAAATTAAAAAATAATGTACGGCCCCACTGAATTCAGGGGCTAACTTCTCCTGCAACAGCTCACACTTCTGTTTAGTATGATATTATCCGCTTTAAGCCTGAGCCTATACGGTACTTTTGCTTACTTACTAAGCTTTTACTTGGTTGAGAATTATATCATGTTGCAAATTAATGAGGGTAAGGAGATAGTTATTTAGGATGGAAGGTGAGAATGAGTGTGTGCGCAAGGAATGCTAGATTGAAAACAGAAGAGATGCAATGAATGATGTCTAATACTTTAAAAATATATTTTGTTTAAGTTACATTCCACACTTTTAATATTTTGAGATTAGATTTGTAACATTTTCATTATGATTTGTTAGGTTTTGAGATTGGAGAACGTTTATGGGTTATCATTTGATGTTTATGAATTGAAAAGGAATAATCGGTTTAGTTTGGTATTAACAGTAATTATGTTCATGATCAAACTTCTCTTAGGTATTGTTTTGTGTATGTTAGCTAACAATATGTGTTGCAGGTATTCGGTTGGCCGGATACATTTATTATTCTGTCGGGTTGATGAGGTGGTAAGGACGAACAAGTAAAAAAAAATTGACTTGATTTCTTGGGATTTACGTTTAAAATTATTGTATGTTTCTTCTAAGTCTATTAAAGATAACGTTTAATGTAACGACTCTTGTGACGTCCGTAAAGAGGTGTTATAATAAGCTATTAGAGTTTATACTCAATTAGAAGTGTGGCCAACGAGGATGTTGGGCCCCCATAAGGAGGGGTGATTGAGACATCCATTGATCTCTTGAGACACAAGGTCAAGAAATGATAAATTATGCAGTCTCACATTGCTTAGAGATAAAGATAGGTTCTGGTTTATAAGAAATGATACCACCTTCTAATTGTTTGAGGTCTTTTGGTATGAAGTTTGAGAGTAAAACCGTGCGATCTCAGACTCAAAATAGACAATATTATATGAGGTTGAAGTGCAGATCGTTACACCACTACTATATATGAGAACTTAATTAATCATTTCTAGATCAAACTCAATATTTGAAAAATTATTGGGAGAGAAAAGAAAAACAAAAGCCAAAAAGAAAGAGAGAAAAGGGAATAATAGGAATTGGGTATTGCATTCAGTACATTTTCGTTCACATCCCTTACAGATGTGTGTAGATCGTCATTGGTTTCCTCTGTTCAAATTCTACAGGAATCGTAATCTTTAACGATTACACTCTAAGAGACGACAATTGTTGCCGCTAATTAGGGAGAACTTGTCTTTTCTGAGTAATTTTAGTTCATGTGAGAAGTCACATGCGATATTCTATTAAAAAAATGATGGATTATGACGGCAAGGTGTTAATTGCATTTTTTTATAGATTTTAAAGAGTATTTTGTCAAAATTAAAAAAATAGGAATCAAAACTGCTACCTACTAAATAAATTAGGGGTCATTTGTGCCAATTACTTTTTATCTTGAGAACAACTTTAGTGGACTAAAATTAGTGCTGAAAATTTGGGCCGGGCTAGACGGACTGGCCCAAAGCCCGTTACTGTGGGCCCAAGGCCCGGCCCAAATCCGTACAAGCATGAGCCCGGCCCGACCCTAGTGCAGGGCCTGGGCTGGGCCGTAATTCTAAGCCCGTAGGCGGCCCGATCCCAGCCCAGAGAGCCCGAATAGCCCGGCCCGAATGGCATGAAATGGCCCAAAGGCCTAAAATTTTTTTTTTCTTGGTTACTTGTTTCTGGCCCAAGCCCAATAGTAATATTACCATTGGGCTAACTCACTGCCTCATGGCAGTGAGTTTGAAGCAGAGGGCTGCTAGGCCTACAACCCTCTGTTTTTTTTTTATACTTATTTTTGGCCTTTTTTTTTTTTTTTTTATTTACTTGTTTCCCAAGTGGCCAAACCTAATGATAATATTATTGTTGGGCCGACTCATTGTCATGAGACAATGAGTCTTTTTTTTTTTTTTTTTTTCTTGTTTCTAGCCTTTTTTTGTTTTGTTTTGGTTTACTTGTTTGAGTTTTTGGCCCAAGCGCTGTCTCATTGCCATGAGGTAGTGAGTCTGAAGTAGAAGGTTACAGGCCTGCATCCCTCTCTTTTTTTTTTTTTTTTTTTTTTACTTGTTTCAGGCATTTTTTTTGTTTAGTTGTTTCTGGCCCAAGCGGCCAAGCCCAATGGTAATATTACCGTTGGGCTGACTCATCGCCATGAACAAAGGCAACAAGATCGCCGCCCACTCAAAAAGGAGTTTTGAAATTTTATATCTTCTTTTCATGGTGGCTCTAGTTTGTCATCAACTGCGACTTCGAGTGTCATGCCACCACCAACACCAACGACAACACAATATAGGGAGCTCAACAGATACCTTGAGATAGAATTCTCGGTGATAGATGGTGCTGATAATGATGACAATTTTAATATTTGCACGTGATATCTTGACTATTTCAGTATCAACGGTGTCTTCAGAATCTGCCTTTAGCATAGCTGGGAGGATAATTGAAGAAAAAAGGACTTCGTTGACTCCAGAAATGGTGAGGTGCTAATGTGTCTAAAAGATTGGGAAAATGCTTCTTTGCGAATGCAATACACAGCTGAAGACAAAGATTATATGGATCAATTTCAAAACTTATACATTGATGATGACGCTTCTGATGCCAAGAGTAGTGTAGTAGGCAGTTAGATATTTTTGTTTATTAAGTATATATAAATTGTAACTGTGAAAATAATATTGCACTTTTTTTTCTTACTAAGGTTTTATCCCAATGGGTTTTTCTTGATAAGGTTTTTAATGAGGCAGTTATAATTACATAAATAAAATCTTATTCCATTAAAATTTTACAATATTCACAATTTATTATAAAATTTGTTATTTTTTTTAATTTTTACCAATCATACTTGGGCCGGGTCGATTTGGGTCGGGCCGGCCCGCAATAGCCCAGCCCTAGGCCCATCGGGTCTTAGGGCCGGGTTTGGCCTATATAAAATTATTTAGGGCTGGGCCGGCCTGGCCAAAGTACCTTTTCGGGACGTTGGGCCCGGGCTGGGTGACCCGAATTTTCAGCTCTAATTGAAATCATACAATATTAGGCCGCTAGAGAGTCCTAAATAAGAAACTTCAGAGAAATTGCTTTACATTGGACCAGCTAAAATTGTGGGTCTGTTTATTTTTATTATTATTCAGCTCGAATAGGTACTCTAGTGAAAACATTAATTAAAATAACATTGACAACGAGATAAAAGTGATATAGAAAATACCCCAGAATTTTTCCAAAAAAAAAAAAAAATGGTCATTACCCTCAACCTAAATACATTAAGCATACACTAGAACAAATAGGAGATAAGATGATGGTTACAAACCATTGTTTAAAGATATAATGATGGTTTAAAAATCACCGTCATATCCAGAGTCGTTAAATGTTTAAAAGATATGATGACGGTTTTTAACCGTCGTCTAATATGCCTGTGAGACATAACAAGAGTTTAAAAAGGCACATTAGATAAAGGTTTTTTTTGAAAAATGTTGTCTAATATTAACTTTTAGTGACGGTTGTTTTTTTAAAAATCGTCTTCTAGTGTATTAAAAATTGAAAAATATTTATTTTTACCGAAAACTAACTCTTTACTCAAAAAAATTATTTCTTCGAATGCTATCACAAGTCATTAAATAACACACCTGAAAAAATTCAAAACAACGTTACAAATTCATCTTCTCATACATAATCAATATATATGTAACACAAATATTTCAAAACCAAAAGTCTCTACGAAATCTAACAATGAAAATACCTAATTAATTCAAAGAAAACTTTAAGTCCAAACAAACAAAAAAAAAAAAACTAATCTTAAAGAAAAGAAATTTCAAAAGATTAACAAAGTACCCATTTCGATGGTCATAGTGTAGTGGCGGATATGAAGGCGAACTTAAGACGACCAGCGACGTATGAGCATGGTTGTGAGGCTCTTAGAGGTGGTAGCCAAGTTGAGGGAGTGAGGGGTATGTATATTAATGTGAGTGAGGAGTGTAGAAGATCCTATAAGAAACAGGGTTATTAACGACGACTAAAAGTCGTTGCAAAGAATACAAAGTTGTCGTAAATATATTTTTTATGACCATTTGTCACCGCAATTGATTCGTTGCAATTTTTTTTTTTTCGGGACAAGAAGCCGTCATCGCTATTACATTTGTGATGATAATCATCGCAAATGTGTCGCTGCAATTATTTCATCAGTCGCATCGTTAAGATGACATGACATTAAGTATTTGCGATGACAATTTGTGACTTAAGTCATCGCAAGAAACTCAGAATTAGCTGAAGTGGCTTATATTTTTTATGACCACATTTGTCGTCACAAATAATATTTTAATTATTTATTTATTTTTTCTCATTTTAATAATTAATGTTGTATATTACTATATATTTAAACCCAATATTAAATATAATTTGTGATATTGTAATAATAAAGAAGAATTAAATAAAAGAAAATAAATAATATAAAAATATAAATAAAAATTATTTTGGTGGAAAGTAATTAATAAAATAAAATAAAAATGTAATTACAGGAGAAATTAATTATAAAATGTATGGAAATAAAATTTGTTACATTAATGAAAATCCAATCTTCTAAGTTACCAACATCACTGGAATCATCGTCGTTATCATCGGAAGGATTCGGAGGCGGATGGCCTAAATGAACATGCGAGATAAGAGGAGTAACCGATGGGAACTGAATGTTGGGGTGCATTGAGCGATCAAGTCCTGCATCATTCTGAAGCTCTCGTACATCTGGAGGTTTTACTAGTAACTCCATTGTAAGTATTCTTATACGCGTCGGTCTGAATGTGTCGTAGAAGATCCTGCCGAGCATGAGCTAGATGATGACGCATCCCCTTAAGAAACCTTTTGCGGGATTGTGCGACCCACGCTAGTCTTGTGTCCTCTGTGGGTGCCTAGAAACCACTCCATAATATCCTCCTCGTTAACCGCTCATCTTGGGATGATCCAGAAGTAGTAGACTATATCTGGATCTGCGTTTCCCTTTCTCCCTCCATCCGATGCTACAAATATTATAAGAAAAACAATTAAATATATAATCCAATTTAAATAAAAAAATATAATTAAATATTACGAGCATACTTACATAAGTCTGCTAAGCTTGAGGATTAACCCAAGTATCTCCACGACGATGCATGTACCCCTAGTTATCGATGACGAACATCGGCTGTTGAGTCCCTATGGTAGACTGTATGATAGTTTGAATGTATATGAATATAGTGTAATCGATTATCAAATTAACATTTATATTGAATAAATTAACATTTATATTGAATAAATCATTACAATTGGGACAAGTGAAGTACCCTTGACCACTCCAACCAGATAAACTACTATGCGTAGGAAAGTCGTTAACTGTCATCAATAACATAGTCCGCATCTGAAATGACATATTCATCGCAGCATCACGAACAACAACCCCTTCATCCTATAACTCTTTTAATTCATCCATAAGGAGCCTTAAGAACACATCAATATCCTTCCCAGGAGCATTGCCACCAGGAATCAATACTTTTCACGGAACTTTTTCTCCCCTTTTTAGTCTTTCAACGACTTGTACTACATATTGGTGTTGGAAAAATAATGGCATCGAGTGCGTAGCGGAATTTAAAAAATTTTAATCAACGTCAAAGCCAAACAAGAACATGTTCATGATGCTATATAACATAAATACTAAAGATCTAAATCATACCTTTTTAAGATTTCAGAAAACAAAGACGTCGACGGATCAAAGCGTTCCAAAACGACAACGGAAGAGCCTCAACCAAAGGGTCTTCTTTGCTATTCTCGTTTCCCACGATCGGTGTGCGAGTGGGCACACGTCGTTTAATCTCCTCTTGGTATTCTTAATCTCCTTCCAATCACAAAGAGCCAAAGAAAAATTGTTCTTGATAATTAAGCAATTTTTCCTCTTGAATCTCTTATCAATAATCAAAAGTCTCTCAAGTGATCTCATGAGTAATGAGACTTAATAGGCTATTTATACTATTTAGGAAGTCATACTTCCGTAACAATTAGGTTTCCCAAAGATTTAATCGCACTTTCGGATTTTGCCACATCGACCGCATTACAGCGTTACAACCGATCGACCGGAGATGAGACGTTATAACTCACCGGTCGACCGGTCCTTCACAAACCGGTCTACCCACCGGGACCTGACGATCGACGGACCGATCGACCTGTGACCGGTCTACCCACCGTCAACCTGTCTGATGATGAAAGTTGTTTTCTAGTTTTTCAACATGGGAAACTTGCATAGAGCCTCGGTTTTTGATTCAAGCAACCCAATAGAGAAATTGCCTGATCAAAACGGTCATATAATATAGTCTTCCCATATTAAACAACTCTTAAAACAATAATTCAACCAATTTATCTAGAATTAATTTATCAATTAATTCACCCGATAAATCACTCATGAATTAACTTTGAACCTCTTTTTACGGAAATAACACAAGTTACCAATATGTAGGAAATACACCGTATCGTTATAGGAAATTAAGTGAGCTAGCAAAGGGACCCGATGGACATATATAAATCAAGCTCCTATAATCACAACGCTACTTGTAAACCAACAAGTCCGTCTCATGATTATAAAACTCTAGCGCTATTCCACTAAAAGCCTAGAGTCTGCACTCTCGATTCATATAAGCGTATTTACAAAGCTCTAATTAGCTCTAGTCCATGACTCAATATATTAGTATATCATCCCCATAGGATATCCATAATCGACTTGAGGTCAAGTTCTGCTTTTACCTTCCCGATTACATTTATCTTATGTTCCATTATCAAACCATTGGAAAAACACTATTCATACAATTACAAACAAAACCATTAGATAACACAGAGTAGTCTAATAGCCGAGCGCTCGTATTTTCCAATCCACCGATAATGCATAAGAGGATATCATTGACTCTTTATAGGAGCTATGGATTCCACTATCTATGAATAACGAATCTCGATACACGAGTCATACCCCCAATGTACCGGCAAGCGTACCTTTACATAATGTCGGGATGTCTCCCTTTAGTACATCAAAGGATACAAGTCAAGTATACGGGTTCATCATCCATCTCGGGATTAAGATGACAACATATAATTAAGTCAAAAGTGAATTGTTTTATTCAAACAGAATTATTAATTAAAACAATTCATCTTTGGTCCGATCCAATATAGATTTCACCATTAGAAACTATATCAATGTCTCTACCCATGGAGTCCCACCTCCGACGACCAAGACAAGCCGTCTCCGTTAGGAAGTAGACAACATAACAATCTTAACATGAATAAAGCGCCCAACTTTATTCCCTCGATTGTGGATCATAAGATTTAGACTATCATCTTTAGATTCTTGTCTTCCGCATGTTCTTCACATTACATGCATGATCTAAAGATTTAGAATGACAGTCTCAGACTTTTTGTTTGCTTATCATACATTCAACTATTATGAACATAAAGAGGACAATACATAGATATATGAAATAAACAAATCTTTATTAATAGTCAAAATGTCTCGAAGAAAATTGTTACATTTATTCCTAAGGGCATAAACGCTAACAATTGGACAAGACTGCAAAGTAGCATTCTACTTCCTAAATAAAGCACAGTCATACTTACACACATGAATTGTCTCGTAGCTCAGACCCAGTTTATTCAATAACTTCTTCACCTCGTAATGTGATATAGGTAACTTGTTCTCTTCAGGGAGTGGATCTCTCATAGCTTCAACATTTCATCTATGCCCTCATTACGCCACTTTTACAACACCTTTAGATGCATAAGTTTCACTAAGAAATTCAACGATGAATACTTAGTGCAGCTCGGATACAATCTAACTTAGAGCTCGGATAAGAGATCCCTAAATTCATCGTAATGAGTTCCTTCTATAACAACTTCTGTCTCACCCAATGTTTCATGATCATCATTAATCCCAGCCACATCATTTATCACTACAAACATCTCGTCAACCAGGTTCACTAACAACTATAGAAGCACGTACTTCACCATGGTGAATTCATGTGGTGTAACTTGTATCAAAATCCCATGGATGTATGTACGCTTTCACCGTTTATGGTGGCAGCATCTCATGATTTGTACACTTGATACACGGACAACTAATACCTCCGGTTCAATTTGCATAATTCATTCCAACCTCAATAAAAGCACTCAAACCATCCCAGTACTCATCAGCCAACCGGTTTCTTAAATATATCCACCTCTTGTCCATAAGCATCTCCATTACGAAAAATATATGAAATTTTACCAAATTTTATGAAATTAACACAAGTTATTTTGTAATAAATTTTTAACATTCTATTAACTATTTTATAATATTTAGTTTTAATTTTTTTATTATTAATATAATACTAATTAAAATTTCCATCTCAATTTTTAAATAATCATATATATAATTCTTTATTTATTTTAGCTTCTTAATATTTCTATAGGTCGCCTATTTTTTTTTTTTTTTTTTTTTTATCATTATCACATAATCATTATCAAATAAATTTCACACAAATTTCAATCTAATTACCACATATTCTAATTCCAATTATAATTTACAATTCATAATTCTAAAGTTTAAACCACAAACTAAATTCAAAACCCAAAGTAAAACCACAAACCACAACAAATACCAAACTCAATTTACAAAATACTAAAATATTAACTCAAAAAATTCAATCCCAACAAACACCGGGGGTTGGACAACCGAAAGGCAATAGGACTGGGAGGGCGTCGGCAGCTAGAAAAACGATGTGGATGGCCGGAAAAGTGGGCAGTGACGGTGAGGTGTAAACTCCGCTTTTTTCGACTTTTTTGAATATTTTTCTCCACAAATGAAAGATTTGAGGAGATTTAATCCATTTTTAGTGTTTTTGGAGATTTTGGACAGAGCAAATTGGAGAAAACTATGAGAGCTCTCCAGGAAAAAATTGGAGGAAAGAGATATCTGATCATGTTTATAGATGTGGTTTTTGTGACAACAATATGTCATCACAAAAAATATTAAATAGTCGTCACAATTACCAAACAAATGACGTTGTTCTTCTGCACCTCATTAATATTTCTAAGAATGTCTTAGGAATATACCTGTGCTTATTTTTTATGAAGATTTTGTTAAAATATCGTTGCAAATATTTTTTAAGAAAGCGCCAAAGTTTTCACTTTTTTTTTGGGAATATTAAATATTACAGTTATTTGTGACGACATTGTTAAAATAGTCATCACAAAAAAGATTCATTCTAGATAGAATTTTCTAAAACCATATTGTGCGACGACTTCTCAGCTTATACGCGTCTTCGCAAAAATAGTCGTTGTGATAGAATTTTCTGGAGCCATTTTTTGCAATGACTTTTCAATATGTAGTCACAAAAAATGAAGATATTTCTGGAACCTATTCATAGGAAACCGCCAAAATTTCCGTCTCTTTTTGGCTACGTCATTGCTAGCTATAGGCCTCAATATTAGCGATGACAAGTCGTCACAAATAGTGGACAAATTGGGGCCAAAATTGTTAGCACCAGATTGGTTTTGGGGCCAATGAATATTAGTGATGACATGTTGTCGTAATACTTTATCATGTTGTAGCGACGACATGTCGTCACAAATATATTAATTTTTTGGAACGACATCTATCACAATTGCTAAATACGATGATAGGTCGTTTAAAAATTTTGTTTCCTTTATGGCGACGATATTTCCTTGCAAATATTCTGATGTTAGCAACGACAAATGTCGTCGCTAATAACCCTTTTTATTGTAGTGATTTGAGAGAGAGAGAGAGAGAGAGAGAGAGAGAGAGAGAGAGAGAGAGAGAGAGAGAGAGAGAGAGAGAGAGAGAGAGAGAGAGAGAGAGAGAGAATAGGGTGTGAGGAAGAGAGATAAAGCTTTGGAGAGATGGAGAGATTTGAGATAACAAACTTAGTGTTTGTAAGAGAATGCTCAAAATTATAAATATCAAAGCTTTAAAAATTTTCTGAAAAATGAGCGGAAAAAAGTATTTTCTTTTTTTTTTTTGAAATTTTTTTGAATTAAATGATGGTTTTAAAAAAACTGTTGTCTAATGTGTGTGTACAGATTTTTCGTGTTTGTATCGCATTTTTTTAGCCCATTAGACCACGGTTTCCTAAATAACGTCATTAAATAAGCATAGTCTGATCTCCTATTTGTTGAAGTGATACCCATAGATCAAATCATATCAAAAGAAAATATTAAACAGAGTAAATTAATTTCCATAATAAGAAATATCGCCAACATTTCTTTAATATTTATTTTATAATAAAGTACTCATTTTAAAAAGAAACATCTCGGGTACATTGATCCGTCACGGCCAATTACTAATCAATAATATTTTGGTGCCGGAAACTTTCTTGAAATAGCAAACGTGATGCGGAACATGCATGCATTTGATCTGCATTAAACATATAATTTTTATTAGTGGAAAAAAAATAGTATACGATAAAGAAGAAAAAACTATATGGTCATATTAAAATACATATTATATGTTCCATTACAAAATATAGAAGAAAAACTGCCTAAGAGTAAATTATTGGTTGTTGGGAGTATCATAAAAGGAAATGTATTTAACCCTAGGTCAAAAAAAAAAATTCAAGTTCTATATGCACATTTATTTATGTGCGATGTAACATAACTTAAAAAGTGTAGTTTATTCTGGCAATTTTTATTATTTTGAGTTGTGTTGGTTCAACACGACTTGAATGGTGACCAAATTAAGGTCTTTTGCTACCAACAGAAGCAAAAAATAAAAATCTTTGGCGACCAAATTTTTGGTCACTCAAAAATTTGTCGCAACCAATTGGTTGGAAAGCAAAAACCTTCGATTTGGTAATAAAATAATTGTTTGGTATTGTTTGGTTGTATTTGAGTCCGAAATTCAATAAAGTTTCAATAACAAAGAAAGCATTCAGTAACCAAACTGTAGCAACCACCTAATGTCCAAAAATTTGGTGGCAAAAAACATTTTACGACTAAAAAAGACAAATTGCTATTAATTTGATCGCAGAAGCCTTCTTTATTATTGTATTGCTGTGCCAAAAAAGAATTAAAAAATTTCTAAACAAACTAATTGAAAAAAGATCAAAATAAATTTTAGGTTCATGAATCTTACACAAGATTCAAGAGCATGCCATATTCCTCCATCACCTACTTAAAATTAGCGAATTGGTGCCAGCAAATGCTATCACAGAACTCGAGACATATTGGCTTGAAATATTTTTGGCGACGTTGTTCGTGGCTGAATAATATTGAAGTCAAACAATGTTTCGTTAAACATGTCATGTAACAGAAAACATGAGCCCAGTTTTATTCTTTCCGTAGGTTTAAGTGAAAATTTTGAGCAAAAATTCAAATTTTTGAAAAAGAGAAAACAATATAGCAAATATGTTGAATTGCGATTGGAACTGTGAAAAGAACAAGTAATATAAAGAAAAATTATATTTATCTTTTTTTGAAAAGGGAAAAAAAAACAATATAGAAATACCAACTATAAAGGGCAAAAAAAAAAAAAAAAAAAAAAAAAAAAAAAAAAAAAAAAAAAAAAAAAAAAAAAAAAAAAAAAACCAGAACTGTTTTTAAAATTTGACATTTAAATAGCAAGATTAAGAAATTTTAAGGACAAGAGAGGGCTTTCTAATTAGAGGATTTGTTTGCCTCTTCTTTTTTTACAGAAAGTTAATAGTTATAAATAGTGACTCTTGCCACGTTTTGATAAATTAATATATATATATATATATATATATATATATTGACTCTTGGAAAATCAAGTACTTGGTTCCTCTTTTCTTAGTATCATCGAATAGTACTATTTTAAACACAAGATCGCTTCCCATGTACGAATAGGGACTACTTTTGGTTGTTAACTGTATACATCTTACAATAATATGAGTTGGAGTTTATGTTTTTTGAGTCACATAAATAGTCCTGTACTCTCTATTTGAATAGGGTCAATGTTTTCTCAATAAAATTTGCATGTCATACTAAATGGTTTCTGTTTTTTTTTTTTTTTTTTTTTTTTTTTTTTTTTTTGTTTTTTTTTTTTTTTTTTTTTGGAAAAAACTACAAATGGATTTTACATGCATGTAGTAGTGTTGTACGATAATAGAAAATGTCAAATTTTGGAAGAAGGTAGTTTATTCTTCCATTTTAGTAAGATAGATTTAATTTGATATATTTATACATGTAGATAGTAGTACTAACGGATTCAGAATTTGATTTGAGTTTAGTAAGGGCACAAATAAAAACTATGTTTTTAAACTAAAGTAATGAAAAAATCAGTTTAAACTTCTAATATTTTTAGTAATCATATTTTTATCAAGTATTATGCATATTCCAAAACTTCGTATATAAAATAAAATTTAGAATTCAACTTTGAATAGTGAAAACTAATTTCTAGAATAGACATAAGTTTACACATCTCAGTACTATTAATTATGATCGTTGAAGTTAATAAGATATTGGGGGCAAGTAAGCTTTTAATTTAAAAGCTGTAAGAAAAGAAAAAGATTACATGGAAAAGAAAAGAAAAATTCAATGGTATAGGCCTATGCAAACGGGAGAGAAATAGAAAAATAGTAAGAGAAAACATAAGGAACAACATATGATTTTGTTATAATCATTATCTATGTTGATGATTTGAATATCATTGGACTCATAAAAAAATTTAAGAAGCTCTGATATATTTAAAAGATGAATTTGAAATGAAATACCTTAGAAAAATGAAATATTGTCTTAGTTTACAAACTGGACACCTTCAAAGTGGAATACTTGTGCATCAATCAAACTATACTAGAAAGGTTTTAAAACGTTTTAATATGGATAAAGCAAAGTGTTTAAGTACTCTAATAATTGTTAAATCACTTAATGTTGAAAATGATCTATTTCACCCTTGCAAGTGTAATGAAGAAGTCCTCGGTCCTGAAGTACCATATTTAAGTGCAATAGGTGCTCTTATGTATATTACTAATTGTACTCAACCACACATAGCTTTTGCTACTAATCTATTAGCAAGATTTAGCTCATCTTCTACACGAAGATATTGGAGCAGAATTAAATATATATTTCATTATCTTTGTGGAACATTTGATTTGGGATTATTTAATCCTAAAGGATCAAAACAAGAGATGATTGATTTTGCAAATGCAGGATATTTGTCAAATCCACATAAAGTGAAGTCTCAAACTGGATATGTGTTTCCATGCAGGTGTACTGTTGTTTCATGACAAGCAAACACTTGGTGCCACTTCTTCAAATCATACTAAAGTTATTGCACTCCATAAAAAAAGTCAAGAATCTGTATGGCTGAGGTTTATAACTCAATATATCCAAGAAACTTGTGAACTATCTATCACTAAAGATTTAACAGTATTATTTGAAGAAAAATGCAACATGTGTCGTTCAAATAAAGGAAGGTTAAGTCAAAAGTGACAAAATGAAACACATACCTCCGAAGTTCTTCTCATACTCCTAAGAGCTCGAAAAGAATAAAGATATTGATATTCAATGCATTTGATCAAGTGACAATGCAGCATAACTTTTCACAAAGGCACTTCCCACTACAACATTCAAAAAGCATATCCACAATATCAGGATGTGTCATCTATGAGATTTATGAGGAAGGCCTATATATGTCAACTTAAGGGGGAGTTTACGTGGCTGTACTCTTTTTCTCTTATTATGGTTTTATCCCATTGGGTTTTCCTGATAAGATTTTTAACGAGGCAACATAAACACGTATAGATAAATGATGTACTCTTTTTTCATGTGCTATGATTTTTATCCCACTAGATTTTTCCTAATAAGATTTTTAATGAAGCATCATGAATGATGAACATCTAAGGGGGAGTGTTATGAATAAGTCCATCTCAGTCAAAATTACTATGCAAGTTAGTCAAAATTACTATTCATGTCAGAATCTTACTGTGCAAATAGTAATAACAAATAGTAAGTATTGTGCAAGTAGTAACCGTGAATAGTGTCAAATTTTTTTCTATAAATAGAGATTTAAAGCTCTTCATTTTATATACCCTCACAAGATTTATAAAACTCTCTCTAATTTCTTTCTCAAAAATTTCTCTTCTTAATTTTGCATTTTGTTCTTTTTCATAAGAATTCTTAAATTATGTTTTACAATCATGTAATTACTTGAATAGGATGAATAGTATTTATGAAGATATATCATCAAAATTATTGTTCATGTCAGAATTTTACTATGTAAATAATAACCACAAATAGTAAGTATTGTGCAAATAGTAACCATGAATAGTGTCAAAATTTTTCTATAAATAGATCTCTAAAGCTCTTTATTTTATATATCCTCACAAGATTTATGAAACTCTCTCTAGTTTCTCACTCTAAATTTTTTCTTCTTAATTTTAGATTTTCTCAGTTTTCATAAGAATTCTTAAATTATGTTTCACAATCATGTAATTACTTGAATAGTATGAATAATATTTCAGAATATATATCGTCAGAATATATATATATTTTTTGCTTAATTTATCCTTGACTTCTTCGTTCATACTTTTTTTTTTTTCAATTATATGATGCCTCCTGCTCTATTAAAATCACTTTTAAGTCTGCCTATTTGTTGACAAAATGAACACCAGGAAAACTCTAATATCTGTTGACAAAGTGAACTTGCATTTTTTGGGTATTATTTTCCATTTGGAAAAAGTGGACAAACATAGATTTTGTGTGTTATTTCCTGCTTATCTCATTTCCAAGCGGAAAAGGTTGCTTCTTGTTTCCTGGTTTTACTTGGAAGAACAACTTTGAAGATTGATTAGGTGCATCAACAAGCTAGCTAAAATTGGAAACGATATAAGGCTTATCAGCATTTAAATCAATACAAATTTGCAATCAGAATGAGGCATGCTGAAATCCTGTTATAATTAAGAACACGATTATGCAGACTGAAGTTTCACATCTTCTTCGACTTCTGCTGAGAAGCTATTTATTCTTTTGGAGGGAGGAAAACCAGTTTTAATATCTATTGAAGCCTCCCACAATTTTCTCTAATACATTTAACGTCCAATTTTGACTAACACACATAATTGATCAATTCATTTCTGTTTCTTCCTTTCGCTTGCAATCATTAATTCTCCTGAAATTTCTCTACGTTAATTCAGACTACAAAGGAGATGTTTACCATCGAGGCATTGACAACAAAACAGCGCTACAACAACTATCATTATAAATAGCTGACCAAAAATGCTATTAAGCATTACCACTTTTTTACTTTTAGCCACGCGGGGCGGCTATTTGCATGTCTCGAGATGATCCCTTGTCTCGAAAAACTCTCTGGTTAGGTTGACTTTGTCAATGCTACTAAGGACCGGGTGAAGAATGAAAAACGTCCGCTAACGCCCACGGGATTTATTTTAGCACCAAAAGGCTTGTTTTCTTGATCTCAAAAAGTTTAGATTGCTCAGGATAGTGTTTTGTGGAGCATTAGGACATCGAGCACTATTAAAAGTCCTACGAAAACATAGCGTTATGAGAACGATATGAGAAACACTATAGAATTAAGGTCTTACAGCGTTTTAGACATGTTATTTTCAGCCTCTTATAGTTTTTTAGCATTGTTACTGTACAGATTAATAGCTTTTCTCCATTTTATGTTCATACTCCTGTAGCTTTTTAAGTCAATCACGATCTATTTTACCAATAGTAAAAGTAATACATACTAACGTCCTATCTAATTTTATCATATTAATATCCTTTTTAATTCATTCAAATAGATGGTGATTCCGAGTAACATCTTACATCTAAATAGGAACATTCAAATTAAAAATAAAATCATTCAATGTATCAATTGTTATTAGTATTTACTAAGTTGGCAATAAGATCATGTCTACAACATAAGTCACACAATTTGTCCAGAACCTTAACATTCAAAACAAGTAAAGAAAACAGAGGAATAGCTAGAGATATCAAAGTATCCTAAACGTCTAGCTAAATGAAATGGTGAAGTAAATCCTTCCATCCGGACAAAATGCTTCAACAAAAAAGTCATCTCCACTGTTTAACCTATAAGAAAGTCATCCACTATCAAAAAAATAATCAAACTCAGCTAAAACTTCCACCATTTAACCTGTAAATAAAGCAAGGACTAGTTACACCATTCCCAACTACATAGCCACATCTACATATGTTTTGCTGTGAGTTAGAGGAAACATAGCTTTAATAATGCACTAGGCAAAAATTTAATGTCGAACTTATAAGACAAAGAGTATCTTACATGTATTGTTATGTAGATAATTGGAGAAAGCATGAGTCTTCATTGCCTACATTTAAACCTAAAGAGAGAGAAAAAAAACTTGTTATCACAATCATGTAATGTTTTGCTTAAAACAAATTTGTAGCTAGTAGAGATTTTTCATACCCCCTTAAAATTTTATCAGCAGGCCATGCCACAGTACTTGAAATTGCTTCTTCAATGGTACTCATCTCACTCGTTGGCATCCATAAGAAAGCATCCGGTTTCTTTGCCACATCCACCCACACTATAACTCATATATGCTATTCCTCTTAATGTTTTCCAACTCTTTATTTGTGTTTACTTCTTCCCCATGATGAAAGCATGTAGCGTATGTTGGATCCATACCATTTATTACCAACCGTTCATAAACAATGCTACCACTTTGATGACTTAAGTTTCGACATTCTTTGCAAGGGCATAATAGCTTCTCCGGATAACCAAAATTCTTTTCAACAATTTTTACGAAATTCTGAGCACTTTGCATATACTCCTCAGTAAGTCCATAAATAAAAAGGTGAGCACTAAGATTTCTATAACTACAATGACTAAGACAAACAAAAATTAAATTCCAATCTTCCTCACCTGTTATCAAGCACCCAATCTTTATCAAGCATCCTAACATCATCAATTGACTTCATAATTAACATAATGCTAAATTAATTATCACATTTGTAATTAAGAAATAAAATTTAATCTAACAAAACTACAATACCAGAGTAAACAAAAAAAGATAACACACTTAATACATATATCTTTTTCGTCACCATACCAAAGAATACTCTCATTTTTCTATAGAATATTGGTAAACAAATAATGGAACAAGACTTGTGAAATCCAAAAGGCTCATATGTTCTATGACTAAACCAAATTAAAAAGACTATAATAATCTAAATCCTTAAGAGGATCAAAAAGAACATACGTTGGTGTCTTTGAGGATATCACCGAGGTGGGTATTCTTCTATAAATCTGTCAAAAACAAAGCTGTCAATTACAAATCAATCAAAAATAAAAATGTTATGACCTAAAGATTGTGGGTTTCTTTCTACAACTAAGGAATTTCAAAGCACAACAAAAATCTACCGTTTCTCATCAACAAAAATTAGTCTTTTCTCATCAAAATTTTCCAACCGTCAGCCCAAATCTCCTCCAACCACAAAAGATTCTCTCTTTAATGAGGTTAGTCCCAGATTCACTATAAAAGTTCAAATTTTCATATCCAAAACAAGCATTCTATTGATAACTAGTGTATGAAGAATAATATTGATAATATTACCAAGATAAACATGGTTCTTCACTTAAGACAGAAAAAACCCAAAGAAACAGAACATACCTTGCTTTGATTGAGGATTGTAGCAAATGTACACAAATCTGTCAAAAACGACAAAAGAAAGGAAAAGATTAGAAGCAAACATCGTTTTATGACCAAGAGATTAAGGGTTTCCTTCTAGAACTAAGGAATTTCTATCAAACCCAATATTCATCACAGGTTAGATGCAAAAGCATACATGCAACAGAAGTGAAACACGGTTTACGGCTCAAGAAGCGAAGAAATTCAAGCCATACTTGTATCGGACTGATTTCACCAGAAGAAACCTATGCTTCTTGTACAGAGAAAGGACTTCTTCCATAAATCTAAACCTTAAAGTTTGAATTCGGGACTATCGCGCAATGAGGGAAGAATTCTTCTTAGGGCTTCGAGTGAAAAAAGTGGGCTTCGAGTGAAAAAGTGAGCTTCGAATGTTGCTTCTAGTGGGATTTTTTTTCCTTTGGATGACGAGGGCCATTCGAGTTGGGCTTATTCTCTACCCTCAGCGGAAGAAAATTTTGGGGATTAAATGCACAGAGGAAGAAATCTTCTTCCTCGCTAAAAAGAGTGCCTCGATTGTTACTTCTAGTGGGATTTTTTTTCTTTTTGGTGACGACGACCATTCGAGAGGAGCTTGTTTCTCTGCCCTCAGCGGAAGAAAATTTTGGAGATTAAGCGCGTAGAGGAAGAAAAATTCTTACACGCTAAGAAGAGAGCTTCAAGTGTTGCTTCTATTGTGATTTTTTCCTTTGGGTGACTACAGGGCCATTCGAGTGGCATGCCCTTTTTTCTCTTTCCTCACTGTATGAAATTTTTGGAAATTAAGCGGGCAAATTGAAATTTTCTCTGCTCAGTGGGCGAGAAGAATTTAGTAAGTAGGGGAAACCGTTTTCATTACCCGCTCAAAATTTTCAGCAAATTCTATTATTTAATATATATATACATATATATATATACATATATATTAGTAAAATACCCACCATCAGATTAACCGAATTTCTATTATATATATAAATAAATATATATATATATATATAACGTAACTATTTTAAAACGCTATGAAATATATGCAACATGACGTTATTTTAAAAACACTATAATTAAGAGTTATAAAAACACTCTTCTGTTGTAGTGCAGAAAGAGTTCTATAAATTTTTCTTTTTCTTCTTCTTCAAAAAAAAAAAAAAAAAAAAAAGAGAGAGAGAGAGAGAGAGAGAAAAGCAGGCAGATCAATTGACATCTGCCCGCTTATTCTCTCTCTTTTTATATACTTAAAGCATACAACAGTAAGCACTCTTAGCAAAAACATTGTTCATATTATATTTATATATATATATATATATATAACAGTAAGCACGTATATATTTCGAAACGTCTCTTTTCCTAGGCATACCTAAATGACTTGAAATGTTCCTTAGAAAAACTAACGACCATGATATTATTTATCGCAATTGAATTTTTCATTTGACACTAATCCAATCCATGTTCTCTTTTTTTTTGGAAAATTCAATTTAAATGTCATGCTAAATCTAACGGACACTAATTAAAACAAATAGGAGATTTAATTAACTAAAAACTACAATTCAAAATTTTTGTATTCAGGGACTTTTTTTTATTTTAAATTCTCATGAAAAGAAAAGGATGATTTGCTCAACCAAGAACGGTAATAGCTTAGCAATTATTTGTAGAAACCCTAAAAGCATGGGCAGCCATGCAGGAAAAGAATAACGTGGCAGAATTACAAGAAAACGACCACAGCGTGTCAGACTCTCTCGCATTCGGATCAAAAGGCACGCACAGTCACAGACTTATGAATAAGAGGACAACAAAACTCTATCTGCCAGCAACACTTATTTTATAATAAATAACACAACACCAGTCTAGACGCGGCAAACCCCGAGGCGATAAGAATAACATCATGACTTTGCAACAAGTTGCCACATCCTTTTAGGAAAAAGAAACAAATGTTGTTTTTTTTTTTTTTGATAGAAACACACGACAGGGACAGATTGATCATAGTGGCCTCGGAAAACAGGCAACATTCTGGTGCATATGTAGGTTTTACTAGATATATATGTTTAGTTCATTAATTTATAATTATAATTTAAAATTATTTTTAATTTATATGTATTTTTATGAGATAAAATATTATAACAAATTATAAATTATAATTTAAATTATGATAAAAATTACTAATTAAATGCATAATAGATAATTCTATCTTAATAATTACTGATTATAAGAGAACTTATGAACGTTTAAATACTACTCATTAGTAAGGTAGAAGTCTTTAACGACAGGTTTTAATTACTGTTAAAGAATACAACGACGGTTAAAAAACTATCACCATTCGAAAGTCGTAAAATTTAAATGACGTTTATTGACTATTTAAAACCGTTGCTAAATATAAATTTTAGATGATAATTTTTCAAAAAGCCATAAAAATTTTAGCGCGTGTTTAATATTAGATGATAGTTTTAAAAAAAAAAAATCATCGTCTAAAGTTTATATATAACGACGGCTTCTTTTGAAAACAGTCATTAAAAATGCAATAAAAAGAGCTCGTTTTTTTTTTTTCCTCACAGGTTACCATTTAATCCCGTGTGTTTTGACCAAAATTTACAGTTCACAGATACAAATTAAGCACAATAATATACTAACAAATATATTTACAAACAATTGCACAATGTCTCACATTTTCATTTGTCCCTTTATAAAGTTCCACATTCTTCCAATACTTCAAATAAATGTTCATTAGTATATTCTGGCACCTCACTTAGCCCGTGCACGCCACTAATCATTTTATCGTGCATATATCTTAGGACAAAGTACCCACATTCGGTGACCTCTCCTTGCTTCGGAACTTTCTGTAAATTAAGTATTTACGTTGGATTTCTTATAACCAAATAATCAACACTAACGAATGTCGCATGGTGGACATAGCGCTCTGATAATTACAGAAAATAAATCAATTCACATAAGCCATAGTACAAAATGGTAATCGTAAGTAATATAATAATAAAAAAAATAAACTTATCGCGCAATCATCTGTTTAAAGTCCGGTTGTACTTCCTTTGTAAGTGGATCTAACCATATGACCCTTCTAGTATGGGACAAAGGATGGCCAACATCCAATAACTCCCTCCATTGTAGGGTACAAAAAATTGATGATTGGGATTAGAGCTCAAAATTACACGTGTGAGGCTGTCTATTCGTTCCTGCAGGCTAATACCCGCTTGGCTCAGAATGTAAGAGGTGATCATCGGGCTTATGAAGCCCCAACGGCCGAGAGTCCCCGTTTGACTGCACATATGCTACAAATAACTACATTAAAAAAAAAAAAAAATAAAATCAGTTATACTTCAATAACAAGACTTCATATTAAAAAATGTTTAGGTATAGCAATATTACCACGTGTAAGCTATAATACACCACATGCTGAGATCTTGGTAATGCAGCAATCCGTAAGCAACATATTTTGAATATGCATAATGTCAAATGGCATCGCTAACTCAATCGTGCCTGTCGGGCCCATGTTTTACCGCACATGTATCAAAAGGCCCCGCAAATCTGCGGATACGTTTTGCAATGGATCTGGAATGGATTGTGTTACCTCGTCAGGCACCATGGAAGTTTCTTTCATTTTCCCTCTCCATTTTATTCCTTTTTTTTTTTTTTTTCCTTTCTTTGACTTGACAAGCTCATCCATAACATCCTTTCCATTTTCAGATAATCTGACATTGCTCAGGACTTTACATAATTTACTCAAAGACCCAAGGTTGATCAAGGACCTAGGCTAAGCAACAAAATTTCTAAGCGCCCCGCCCACGATATTGCTGTCAATTGTAGGGAAAGGATGCGAAGCGTCCACTTGATAACAAATTTGAATGTTGATGCGTACATTTTCTATCCCAAAAGGGGAGATTGTGCATAAGGTCGGTTGGGCAGCCATCCATCCATGCTTGCCTATTGAGAAAGAAGAAAGAATTGTGTATTGTCTTTAATGATTCTGAATATACAGTGTTAGCTATATATAGCTCAATCAACCTCTAACTAATCAAGACTACAACCACTAGAATAATTACACGTGTACACATTTGTAACAAACTCTAACAGAGAAGCTTAACAGAAAAGCTTCTTCAACAAGACTCAATTAGCTTCCCTAATAGCCCCCCTCAAACTCAATGCGGAAAGACTTTTAACATTGAGTTTGTTTCTTAGATCTGGAAACTTTGAACTGGATATAGGCTTAGTGAGAACATCAGCAGCTTGATCAAGGGCTGGAACATGCTTCACTTCAATTAGCTTCCGAAGCACCTTTTCTCGTACAAAATACAAATCCAGCTCCACATGCTTTGTTCTGGCATGTAAGACCGGATTGGCTGCAAGCTGAACTGTACTAAGGTTGTCACACCAAACCACAGGTTTTCCATGAAGCTTAACTCGCAGCTCATTCAGCAAAGAAACTAACCACGTAATTTCAGCCACAACATTGGCCAAGCTTCTGTACTCAGCTTCAGTGGAGGATCTAGAGACTGTATGCTGTTTCCTTGAACTCCAGGAGACAATATTTGAGCCTAAGTAGACACAAAAGCCAGAAGTGGATCTTCGGTCATCAGGGTCAGAGGCCCAATCTGCATCATAGAAGGCCACTAAGTCAAGCTGAGGAGTTTTCTGCAGATGAAGTCCAAAATCAAGTGTTCCTTTTAAATACCGCAGAATCCTCTTTACTGCCCGCCAATGAGACTCAAGGGGTTTATGCATAAATTGACAAACCCGGTTAACTGAATAGGACAGTTCAGGCCTAGTAATTGTTACATACTGCAATGCTCCAACAACACTTCTATACAATTGAGGATTAAACACATCAGCACTGCCAAAACCAGAGAGTTTAAGACCTGCTGTCATTGGAGTGTTAATGGCCTTAGCATCAAACATTTTTGCCTTGTGAAGGAGGTCTGAAACATACTTCTTCTGTGACATGTGTATACCATCGGTGGTGTGAGTAACCTAAATTCCCAAGAAATAATTCACAACTCCTATATCCTTCAGAGAAAAGAGTGTGTTCAACTGGACAATTACCTTATTTACCTCACTATTATCACTTCCAGTGATTAGAATATCATCTACGTACACTAGGATAAAGGTAACATGGTGTGTATGAAACCTCATGAACAAAGATTGATCAGACTTTGAAGAAACAAATCCCAGAGTGAGAAGAGCACCTTTTAGTTTATCAAACCAAGCTCTTGGAGCTTGCTTTAAGCCATAAAGAGACTTATGAAGTCGACAAACAAAGTGAGGCTGTTTAGGATCTTCAAACCCTTGTGGTTGAACCATATAAACTTCTTCCAGCAAGTCACCATTCAAGAAGGCATTGTTAACATCAAGTTGCCTTATACACCAGTTTTTGGTCAAGGCAATAGTGAGAACTACCCGAATTGTTGTTGGTTTGACAAATGGACTAAAGGTTTCGTTAAAATCAAAGCCTGCAACTTGATTGAAACCTTTAGCTACCAACCTAGCCTTGTACTTATTTATAGAGCCATTAGGATTCTCTTTAACCTTGAAAACCCACTTACTCCCAATTGGTTTCCTTCCTTCAGGAAGAGGGACAAGAGACCACGTACCATTTCTCAAAAGAGCTAAGTACTCATCATTCATTGCTGCTCGCCACTGTTCTTATGCTAAGGCATCTTGAACTGAAGTTGGTTCTAAGGTGGCAGCATACACTTTCGGTTTGAAGATTCCCTTCTTAGCTCGAGTAATCATCGAATGTGTGTTAGAAGGCACTGTAGGCAACAAAGGCTGTGCAGGCTGCAGAGAGGAAAGAGCTTGCACACCAGCAGCCACATTAGGAGCAATAGAACCTGCACAAGGAAAATCAGTGGTGACAGCACAGGGCTCACTAGTAACATTTTGATCAGTCTCACAGGAAGAAGGTTGAGAAATAGGCTGTGGAACAGAAATGGGACGTGGTTGTGAAGAAGCTAGAGGGATGACAGGAAGAGGACAAGAAGAAAAAGTTTGAGAAGAGGAAGTAAAGGAGCTGGAAGAACAATCTTTAGAAAAAGGAAAGACTTGTTCACCAAAAATGACATCCCGACACACATAGATACGACCAGTTGTGTCAAGACATTTGAAGCCTTTGTGATTTAGACTATAACCAAGAAAAGTACACTTTGAATATCTAAACTGAAGCTTATGCTTGTTATATGGACGGAGATAAGGAAAACAAGCACAACCAAAAACTCTCAACATAGAAAAATCAGGCTGCGTATGAAACAAAACTTCAAGAGGGGTTTTAAACTGCAAAACAGAATTAGGAAGGCGATTATAGAGATAAGCAGCAGTTCTAAAGGCTTCATCCCAGTATTTTAACGGAACCTTTGAGTGAGCAAGGAGAGTTAAGCCATTTTCAACAATATGGCGATGTTTCCTTTCAGCAACACCATTTTGCTCATGCACATGAGGACAAGATACTCTATGAGTAATGCCATGAGACAAAAGCAAATCAGTAAATGCTCTATATTCACCACCCCAGTCAGACTGAATGGACTTGATCTTAAAGTTTAACTGTAGTTCAACCTGATTTTTGAAATTGACAAAGGTTTGAAGATCATCGAACTTGTTTCTAAGCATGTAAATCCATGTATAACGAGAAAAAGCGTCTATAAAGCTAATATAGTATTTATAGCCACTTGAAGACTGCACAGGGGCTGGTCCCCATAGGTCAGAATGCACAAGTTGTAAAGGTTCACTGTAAACAGTGGTAGACAAAGAAAATGGAGATTTATATATCTTGCCAAGACAACACGCAAAGCAAACTGAAGTAAGATTTTTATTGCTGTGAGAAATATTACAAGAGCTTAAAATTGTGTTTACAATCTTAGCTGAGGGATGCCCAAGTCTATTATGCCACAGCTCAAAAGTGGAACAAGAAAAAGGAATAGTAGATTGTACATTGACACTATGTGCAGAAGAGTTATGTATGGGAAACTGTTCCGAAATGCAGGCAGACGATGGAGTAAATGTTGTGGGAGGCGAAACAGAATGAAGCAGCTGCTGCTGTTTATTGAGAAGAACTTGACTTTGATCAAAGACATATAAGCCATTCCTAAGACTCCCCTCCAGAAGCACAGTTTTGGAAACCTAATCTTTGACAAAACATTTATGAGAATGAAACTCAAAAAAGACATTGTTATCATTTGCAAATTTGGAGACACTCAACAGATTTTTGGTAATTTCTGGAACATGTAAAAGATGTTTTAAAGTAAGAATGGTTGAAGTGTAAGGAGACCGAAAGTGTGACTGACCAACATGTGTTATAGAGAGACCCTTACCGTTTCCAATATAGACTTGTTCAGGTCCAAAGTAGTCCTTCATCTGCATCAAATTGGAAGCTTCTGAGGTGACATGGTTCGAGGCACCAAAATCTGGATACCAGCTAGAATCAGTGACAGTCTCCGCGGTGGCAGCCATGACTTTAACAGGTGCTGAAGCTGGAGCAGATGTAGGATTTGAGACAGTTGCAACGTGCGCTGCAGAGGGAAAGAAGGCCCTGGAATTGTTCTAAACTTGAGAGGGACCTTGAAACGAGTGACCAAATCTGTAATAACAGTCCAACACAATATGACCAATTCGGCCACACAATTGACACTGAGGTTTGTTGGAGTTCCAGAAGCGACCACGTCCACGACCTCGACTAGGAAAACGACCACCACGAGAAGGATGTTGAAACTGAGGTTGATGCTGAAAATGTCCACGACTAACACTATTCCCAGAAGGATATTGACTAAAAGGAAAATTCTTTTTGAAACCTTGATTGGGCTGCGAGGAGACCAGATTGGCTTGAGCAGAATCAAGAGCCTTATTATTCTTCTCAATCCGAGCCTCTTAAGAAAGAAGAAGAGACTTAATTTCTTCGATTACAAAATCATCATTTCGAGCTTCAACAGTGAGAATGAATGTATCATATTCAGACGATAAGCCTTCAAAGATAGCATCTAAATGTTCTTTGAGAAAAAGGCTGGCCAACAAGCCACAACAAACTTACACAATGCCGGATCTTTAGCAGGTAATCATTCATGGTTAAAGAATCTTTTCGTATATTCTTGAGCTGAGTTTTGTACTGAGATATCTTGGCCCGAATTTGAGCAGCATAGTAAAGATTCAGAGTATGCCATACCTGAGAGGAAGTTTCACAATCGACAACACGAGAAAGAATTGCTTCGGTCATCGAAGAGAGAAGCCAAGACAATAACAGTTGATCTTGTTGCTCCCAATCCAAGAACTCTGGATTGATTAGTCCAGCAGCTTTGTCGGCAGCAGTAAGAAACTTTAATGTCGGTTCACTTGTTTCTGAGACAAATTGGAGAAGTTTGTGCCCTCGAATCGTGGAAAGGGCTAATTTGCGCCACGGAAGAAAATTGGAATGATCAAGTCGAATTGAGATTGGATGGCTAAAAGAGACTGCCGAGAACTTGATGGAAGAACTTGAAGCTTCATCCATGGCGGCCTGAGTATTTCCCTCACCAGAATCAAAAAGCTCTGATACCATATTGAGAAAGAAGAAAGAATTGTGTATTGTCTTTAATGATTCTGAATATACAGTGTTAGCTATATATAGCTCAATCAACCTCTAACTAATCAAGACTACAACCACTAGAATAATTACACGTGTACACATTTGTAACAAACTCTAACAGAGAAGCTTAACAGAAAAGCTTCTTCAACAAGACTCAATTAGCTTCCCTAATATTGCCCCTCCGCAACGATGATATATTAAATACTGTTGTTCGTCGATCAACTTAGAAGAAGGCAACTAACACCTTCATTAAGAGTTGATGACACTACAACAAAAAGAGTTATTAGCGACGACATTATTAGCAACCACATTTATCGTTGTTAAAATTATAGTATTAACGACGACATGTCATCGCTTAAAAGAAAACTCTCTTTCGTATTACGCCTTTGATCCACAATCGGAGCTCCCATTTCTTCTCCTAAAGTTCTAGAAGTATGGCCTTGGGATTGCATAAATTCATCTATTTTCGCCTCCATCATATTGATATGATTTCGTAGGCGAGCCACCTCATTATCACTTGCAAGCAGAATAAAAGTACGTTGATTGCTTGACAAATTGCCCCGAGCACGCCCCGAATGTTTAGGGTTTCCCAAAGATCTTGTCACCACATGTTCTGTCTTTTGAGATTGGAATTTCCTTGGGACTCTTCTTCTTGGCATTGTCCCTACATAATTTGATATAAAAATTTATCAAACAAAAATAGCAGCCAATGAAATTTATTAATTTCAAACTCACAACCCTGTTGGCGAGCTCCTCAACCTCTAGGTCTTTGAATGTTCCGTGCTTCTTTATGTGTATCCACAAAAATAAATTGTGGACTCGCATTTGCATTCAAGGATAAGGTTATTTTAAGATAATAATAAAAAATTAATGATGGACAAAGAAAACTAATTTTAGACATATATATTCTCTCTGCTTTCCAATATTCCCGCACGGGAATTCAAGTGCACATACTCCCACTTTTTTCTTCTTTGGAAGGCTACTTGTGAAATGGAGCTTGCTGTTCCGAAGTAAGTTTGTAATCAACAAACTTCTTTCATTGTTTCGATGTAATTGACGGGTAGTTTTTTTGTCACTTTTTTCGGAAGTCAATAGGGTTCGGGACTACCTTTCAACGGCACTACATACTCTTGGAATAATAAGTTGGACTTAATGTCTTGAGCCATCTTTTCAGGGCTTGCATTTAGGGACTTTCTTGAAGACACCAGAACCGTGACTTGCAATAAGGTCGTGCCAAATGCAGTCTATCTTAACTTTATTTTCTTTTGATCTCTAATGTGTTATTGTTATTGGCATATGTTCACGAGCTAGACACCTAAATATCTTCGTAGCTCGTCCCCCGTTCCCTTTTCATCAAAATTGACTTTAATTCTTTCTCCTTTGTCTCTAATTTTGAAAACTCGATTCATTAAAGTTGTCCTTTGTTTTAATCAAATTTTACTTTCTTTGCTTAAGTTCAAATCACACTCGGTATTATCCAAGTTCTTGTTCAAAGATATTGTGTCTCCACATTTTTCTAAGAATCAACATAATTAAATAAAATTAATCTAAAACGAATCAACATTTAACAAAAACTAAACATATCTAAGAATCAATATTTAAACCAAATGAATTAAATAACATAAAAAATTAACCAACATAAAACTAACCTAATCTAATTTTTGCAAAACTAACTTAATGTATACATTTAAAAAATATTAATCCAAACTAACAAAAATGTATTTTTGCTAAACTAAATCAAATAATCAATTTATATAACCTAAGGAAATACTCCAATAAATAAAACAATCATCGTAATATTTGAACTAAACTTAACCGTCCTCTAATAGTTAGCATTTAAATAATGCAAAAATCAACTTTTTAATTGACTAAAAACGTTAAAATCAACTTCTCAAACCTTTAACAGCCTAGACAGTGGCAGCGGCTCTTAGTGACGGAGGAGCAACGGAAGGTTTGCGACAACGGTGGCAGTGGACGTTCATGAAGGAGAGAGCAACGACTTGCGATGACGGTGATGGTGGGAGTTTGACGGAGAGCGGCAAAGAGAACAAGGTTTGTGTTGGGAGTTCGTTGGAGAGAAAAATTGAGAGAATGAACACAGAATGAATAACGAAAAGGTAAATTCCGAATGATGGAGTTCAGCGAAGTTCGGGACGAAATGGTAAATTCCTAATATCAGAAAATTTTAATGTTCATTATCCTACGACCAATAAATAAGCTAATTTTTATCATTAAGACAAAGGAGGTGATAGAGGTCTGTTAAAATGGTGAATTATTAATAGAGAAAAACATCACTTCTAAAGAATGAGAACTAAAATACTACGGCCTCGTTATGTATTCAATAAAAAAGAATACTTAGACTTCCTACTCGGCTTAATTTACATTCGATCGGTTAAAAGCCAATCTTTTATTCGAGTAATCTCACTTCCATAACGGAGATAGACATAACACAAAAGAAGACTACTTGTATTAGGATGAATAGTATTAGGAATATTAATTCATCTCAACTTATAATTATATTGGTACAAATAGTGTTTCATTATTAATTAATGTGATAATCTTATAAACACATATCAATAAAATAACGACATCTCATGAGTCGTTACGTAAGATGGGATTAAAATAGTTGTCTTTATTGCTATTCGTATTAGAATTATCCGAGTAGCCCAAGGTTTTCTTATTCTTTGTTTACTTTTTTGTAGTACCATTCTTAAGCTTAAGCTATGTCTAAATTAAGGTCTCGTTCATTTCACCGATTTGAGTTTAGAATTCAAATTTTGTTATAGTAAAAAGCTCTTAGAAATAGTCACATTTAACTTTTTGCTTCAATAAAAAACTCACATAAAATCATCTTTAAACTCTATTAAGAGTTTTGGGGTTGAAATTGTAAATAAGGGTTGTTTAGGTGTCAGCTTGTAAATAAGAGTAAGTAGATTGCAATTTCTTTTATTTTTCATTTTCTTGCTAAGCTGGAGATTTGGTTACAACAAATTTCTTCCTGCTTCATTCCAGTGTGTATAAGGATCTTTTCTCTCTACTTTCTGAGCAAGCAAATCAGTAAATGCTTCATTTCCCACTTTCATCTGTGGTGTTTGTTTCCTTTTTGTAATATGGTATTCGTTGACCGCCAAGAACAAGACGAGATTCATTGATAGGAGCATACCACGACCTGAAGCTGACGATCTACTCTCTAGACATGGTGATTTTTTGGATCTTGAATGCTATAAGTCGAGACATAGCCGATAGTCTTCTTTACATTGATATTGCTGTTGAGATCTGGGCAGATCTTCATGAACGATTCTATTAGAGTAACGGGCCACGATTTTCCAGATGAAGACTCACCTCGTGGCTCTGCATTAAGGCACTCTTGATGTGAGCACGTATTTTACTCGATTGAAGATATTTTAGGAAGAGTTAAAGTTATATCAACCAATTCCCGTTTGTCGCTGTGGAGGGATGAAAAGCTGGATGGACTATTAACAACAAGAGTGTGTGATGCATTTCTTGATGGGTCTGAATGATTCTTCAACCAGACTCGAGCTCAAATCCTGGGATGGACCCCTTACTGCCTTTGACCAAGGTGTTTGCCCTTATGGTACAAGAAGAGCGCCAGTGGGCAATTAACGATGGAATTCATATTCCCACCACTCTGATCATGGGAGATTCATCTTCTACAGTTCACATGGCGACGGTGTCCAACTTCGCTCCTAAGCCCAGAGAGATCGTCCAATCTGCACCCATTGTGGTTTGCAAGGTCACATGGTGGACAAGTGCTACAGGCTCCATGGTTTTCCCCCTAGTTTTAGGAAAAAGCCCAAGCAAGCACCATTTAAGCCACAAGTAAACCAAGTTACAATAGTGTTGCCTGAAGAACGCACTCCAGAGTCCCCAATCAGGGACTTAACTACCTTCCAATGCCAGCAGCTCAACTTTAGATCAACAATAGCCCAAAACATCAGTATCAAGCTTCAGCGGTATTCTTTCTCTCTCTTCTATTTTTGTTTTGTTTGTTGCTTATTTTCCTCCCACATGTTGGGTTCTAGACACGGGAGCAACACACCATGTTTGTTGCTTCTTATCATGTTTTGACCACTCTAGACCTATAACCAACTCCTCTATTTTGTTGCCCATTAGTCTCACCGTAGAAGTCACTTGTATAGGATCTATTCCTTTGTTGAATATTCTCACTCTTCACAATGTTCTCTATGTGCCACAATTTCATTTTAATCTCTTGTCGGCCAACTCACTCACTCAGAGTCATCATTTGTCTATTAATTTCCACTTTGCATCTTGTGTGCTCCAAGACCATATTTAGGGCCAAATGATTGGGATGGGTAGAAGAGAAGAAAACCTCTACATCTTGGACTTTACAAGCCTAGCTTTTGATTCCTTTAGTCATTTACCAACTTTCCCTAAGTCCAAAGCAGATTGTATAATTTTACTTTAACAGAAAATGAAATTTGGGATTGTAGGTTGGGACATCCCTCTTATGTAAAGATTCAAACATTGAGAAATGAATTAAAAATTATTGATGTTACAAATGATTCTTCTCATTGTTCAATATGCCATTTTGCTAAGCAACACTGACTACCTTTTATTTCTTCCAATTCTTTGTTTGCTTTGTCTTTTGACTTAATACACTGTGACATATGGGGGTCCTTTACACCAATGACCACTAAAGGTTATCGCTATTTTTTAACCATTGTAGATGACTTACACATTTTACCTGTGTATACTTGATTCGTACCAAATCCGATGTCAAAACTGTTTTCCAAAATTTTTCACTCTGATTCAAAACCAATTTAATATAACCATAAAGTCAGTTAGGTCTAATAATGCCAAGGAATTGTCATTCTTTGAATTTTTTTGTAAAAAGGGGATCATTCCTTATCACTCTTGCACAAACATGCCCCAACAAAATTTTGTTGTTGAAAGAAAACACCAACCCATTTTAAACGTAGCTTAAGGCCTTCATTTCCAATCACACATACCTCTAGATTATTGGGGAGACTGTGTACTTACAGCCGTTTACCTCATTATTCAAACTCCATCCCCCTTTTGTTGAATAAAACTTCTTTTGAGCTTCTTTGGAAGAAGAAACCATCATATTCTCACCTTAAGGCTTTTGGTTGTTTATGTTATGGTTCCACACTCCATAGAAATCGACACAAGTTCTCACCTCGAGCCATAGAGTATGTTTCTCTTGGTTACCCCCCGGGGTATAAAGGCTATAAACTTCTTGATCTTGCCACCAACTCCATCTATATTTCCAGAGATGTTGTGTTTCATGAAACAACTTTTCCCTTCAAAACAGGAAATGTTTCGGATTCCCCCATAGACTTTTTCTCCAACAGACTGTTGCCTTGTGCTTCTAATGTTGAGCCTTTTCCTCCTATGTCTGGCCCTCTACCTGATTCATCTTCCACTTCCACACATCCAATTCGTCATGTTAAACCCCCTTCCTATCTCCGAGACTATCATTGCTCTATTGTCTCTCACCTTCCATCATCCACGGATCATCCCCTTTCTCATGTGTTGAGCTATGACAAGTTGTCTCATGACCATAAAGCTTTTGTCCATTTTGTCTCCACACACTTCGAGCCATCTAGTTTTTCACAGGCTGTTGTTGTCCCGGAATGGAGAAAGGCAATGACTACCAAGCTTAAGGCTTTGGAGCAAAATGACACATGGTCCGTGACCACCCTTCCTCTTGGGAAGCATCTAATTGGTTGTAAATAGGTTTACAAGCTTAAGTACTGGGCTGATGGGACCCTAGAACGCTACAAAGCTTGCCTCATTGCAAAAGGATACACATAACAAGAAGTTATTGATTACCTTGACACTTTTGCACGTATGGCTAAAATGGTGACCGTTAAGGTTCTTCTTTGCTGCCATCCATGGTTGGTTTCTCACCCAACTCAATGTGAATAATGCTTTTCTTCACGGTGATCTCCAAGAGGAATTTTACATGTCCTTACCTCATGGTTATCACCGTGAGGGGGAGTCCTTACCTCCTAATCATGTTTGTAGGTTACATAAGTCCATTTATGGACATAAACAAGCCTCTCGTCAATGGTTCTCCAAGTTCTCAAGTGCATTACTTGAAAAAGATTTCAAACAAGTTGCCTCGGACAACTCCTTGTTTATTAAGAAGAATGGGGCCTTGTTTATTGCCTTGCTAGTCTATGTAGATGATATTGTTATTGCCACTAACAATGAGACACTAGTAGAGGATTTCAAAATTTTCCTTGATAGCCGTTTCAAGCTGATCAAGGACTTGGGAAGATTGAAATATTTTATGGGGATAAAAGTGGCAAGATTAAATATAGGCATCTCCTTGAGCTAGAGACATTATGTCTTGCAGCTCCTTTTGGACAATGGGTACCTTGGATACAAGACTAGGAAGACACCTATGGATCCCAATGTGAAACTTTCCCAAGATGGGGAGAATTACTTGATGATCCATCTCATGATAGAAGAATTATTGAGAAGCTACTATACCTCACAATAACAAGGCCAAACTTGTCATACTCTATCAACAAGTTAAGCCAATTTCTTGCCCAACCGAGAGTTCCTCATTTGAAGGATGTGTAACGGGTACTTCAATATGTCAAGGCAACAGTTGGACAAGGGATCCTTTTTCCTCTTCAGTCCACTTGAGAGGTTTTGCTAACTCAGTTGTGCTTTTTGTCCGGATAGTAGGAGGTCCATTAGTGGTTTTTGCATCTTCCTTAGGGACTCACTGGTTTCATGGAGATCCAAGAAGCAACATACTATTGCTAGGTCTATTGCTGAGGTGGAGTATAGGTTAATGGCCAATGCAACCTGTGAGCTTATGTGGTTGCTCTCCTTGCTCAAGGATTTGGAAATCAATCATTCTAAGCCTGCTATTTTGTATTGTGATAATGAGGATGCTCTCCATATAGCAGCAAATCTAGTCTTTCATGAAAGGACCAAACATATAGAGATTGACTGCCACCTTGTTCGAGAGAAAATTCTAAACGGAAGCTTGAAGACTCTACATGTAGCTTCTCAACATCAAGTGACAGATATAATGACAAAGCCACTCTTTCCGTCTCAGTTTGCTTCTCTTTTGGGAAAGATAATTCAAAACATTTATTCTCCATCTTAAGGGGGAGTAAAAAGAGTTTTGGGGTTGAAATTGTAAATAAGGGTTGTTTAGGTCTCAGCTTGTAAATAAGAGTAAGTAGATTGCAATTTAAGAATTTTCAAAATCCGAGCGTAGAAATGGTAAATCTTGAATTTCTAACCAAAAAAATAAAATAAAATAAAATAAAATCTAAAAAAGAAAAACCCACACTGAATTGAGTCATTGACCCTTGTGCATGCAATAGCTTCTACTGCCATGTGTATTTGGTGCTTTGACAGTTTGCATTAACAAAGCATCGTTGTGCGTGCACATTGCGCTACCATATCTTTCGAAACAAAACAAAACAAACCAAACCAGAGCATATATTGTCGTTTTCCATTACCTCTCTTAGACGCGGCATGCCGTTTGTCCGATTTCCCTTACCTTCTTAATTTCCGTGTCCAAACACCCCCATTTCCCTCTCTATAAAAACTTCTACTCTTCTTCTAATTCTTTTCAATCAAGCAAAAAAAAAAAAACAAAAATCTCAGAATTTGTATATAAAATATCAGAAAAATTCAACAAAATTCAATGGCGACGATAAGTTCACCGGCAGTGATTTTCTCCCTCCTCACCCTCCTCATATTCTCTCCGGCGTGCGGTCACGGAAGAAGCTTGGTTGGAGGGAGAACGGCGATAAGCGACGTGAAGACGAACGAGGAGGTTCAGGAGCTTGGGAGATTCTCCGTCGAGGAGTACAACCGGAGGAGCCAGAAGCTCATCCGCCAGAGGAAACGGCGGCGCCAGGGACGGCAACGGCGACGGAGAGCTGAGCTTCTCGCAGGTTGTGGAGGCGGAGAAACAGGTGGTGTCCGGGATCAAGTACTACCTTAAGGTGTCGGCAACGGCGACGGAAACCGGCGAGAGGAGGATGTTCAACTCTGTCGTCGTCGTCAAGCCGTGGCTGCGGTCGAGACAGTTGCTCAACTTCGCGCCTTCCACGGCTCGCGCCGTTCATTTTTAGGGTTTTCAGTCGGTTTGGTTTGATCTGAATTTTGCTAGATGCCCTCGTAAAACCTCTAACTGCATGTTAACCTTTTCCTAAAACTTTGATTTTCTTTCTTTTTTTTTTTTTTTTTTTTGTGGATGGGAAAATGGAAATGCAGTTATGTAAACAGTGACTTGACTGGCCGAGTGTTCAACTGCACTTCTTCTACGGGGTGGGTCTCTATGAATAAATGAATAGTAGAAATAAATGAGAAGTTCATATATGTACGGATTTTCTTATTTTGATTTTTCTTCTGCTAAATATATGGGTTGATATGTGTCGTATATTTTTCTGTGTCTTTTGTTTATCATAAAATGAGAGGGTGATTCTGTTTCCTATTCCTTTGAGAAAATTGCTGATTTTGAATGTGGATGTTTGGTGTAAGGATTTCGAGTTTGAAATTATGATTCTGAGTTTAAATCCGTGTTTTTTACGTAGTTTTGATTTGATTTATTTAAAATCAAAATCAGTGTTTAGTTTTGTTTAGTTTAGATGATTTTGATTTAATGTTTAAATTTTAATTTAATGTTTTAAATCATGAATCACTTATAATTTTAAAATCACTTACCCCTTTGATTTTAGGTGGTTTAAATTCGACTTATCCCTTGATTTTAGGTGGTTAAAATTCTTAATTCTGATTCTGATTTTCTAATCATAATTTGAACTAAAAATTATAAATCATGATTTTAGTTTTAAAATTAAAATTAAAATTACTTTAATTTAAATTCTTATACCAAACAAAGTTTTAAATTCTTGATCAGGACTTTAATCGCTTTCATTTCATTATGTGATGTATGTCTACTTTTTTTATTCTTAATATATTTTCTAAATGACCTTTTTACTCCAAATATTTATACATTCTTTTTCTTTAGAATGAGGTCCCCTTCTCTCTCCTCTTTTTAAATCAATTTTAACCATACTAACTATTTATGATTAATAATTTAGTTAAACCAATTTTATTCATACTAATTATTTATGATTAATGATTTACTTAAATCAACTCTAACCATGTTAACTACTCATAGTTAATGATTTAATTAGAATTTTAACTCTTTTCACTCTAACTATTAGTTAACTATTTATATTTTTAGCTATAATGACTAATAATTTAACTAAAATTTAACATTTCTTCACTTTATTTTAACTATAATGGTTAATGATTTAGTTAGAATTTAACATTTCTTCACTCTAATTATTAATTAAATAGTTAGCTATTTTAGAAAAATTATTTTACTATCTAAATATAACTTGTAAAAAAAGATTGGTTATTTGATTTTTGTATTATTTTATTGTTTCAAATCATAATAAACGTAAAGAATATTGTTTTAAAATTCAAAAAAATTATTTACATTTTTAAACTCAATAAATATTAAAATAACATATTTTAGTTAAAATAAAAAGTATAGTTAGAATGTATCACCTAAAATTTATTAACTGAAGTAACTTTCTAACTATTTTAACTATAATTTAACTAAAATTTAGAGAACTTCTTTAGAGATGCTCCTCTTTTCTCTGCCACCCTCTATCCTATGTCCACCGGGACATCACACAACATCGGTGAAGTGAATGCCGGTGCGATCAAAGCTCGCCTTCACGAGCCACGTTAGTTGATGCACGGTTCAATGGAGATTTTTGATCGCAATAGAGGTTGATGACTGAGGTCTATGTTCCTTTGGATTTCATATGTGTTTATCTTAAGAGGGTAAATAATCCACATAGAAGGTTTATTGATCTGCATATATATATATATATATATATATATATATATATATATATATATAGATCTGCATATAGTTAATTTGCCACATCTTTGTGCATTTGTAAAATAGCATTCAGGTTTTGTTGGCTGATAAACACTGAAAGTAGTCTTTTTCTATAATATATCTGCAAACTATGGTTTATGTTTGGATCTGATTCGTTATGTAAGTAAGCCTTTTGATCTACAGTTTAACTGCTTAATCAGATTGTTTTTGGGACAAAATTTGGACTACATGTGCTTTTGACTTTTGGTTCAGATCGACATAGTTAGTCTCTCAGGGGTTTAGCTGGGTTTCAACAGATGCAGAGAAGTGAAAAATCAAGGGAGAAAGAGGAAAATAGGCCAAAATTTGAGATGAATTAAAATTAATAGGCCAATAGTTTACATAAGTTAATAAATAGACCAAATTATTATTTTTGTCCATAATTTGTCTGGTTATGAACCATAACTTGACAAGTTATTATTCATAATTGTCCATAACTTATCCGGTTATGAACCATAACTTGATAAGTTTGTCCATAACTTATCTGGTTATGAACCATAACTTGACAAGTTATGACCTATTAATTTCTATAACTAAAAATTGACCTATATACTTTCTTAAGCTTTTCATATTGGCCTATTTTCTACTATTTCCCAAAAATCAAATTCTATTTGGGCATGAGCAAACTTTTTGGCTATTTTTTAAGGTCATGATTTCTTGTATTGTATCTCTCTTTTTTCTTTTATTTTTGTTGGGATTTGCTTTCTTGATTTGTGTTGATTTTCGGATTGATTGATTTTTTGAGTGATTGGCATTATTTTGAGAATATTTGACTGATTGAGATAAGATTGGCAATTGGAAATCTTCATTTGGAAAGGATTTTACTGATAAGAAAACATCATAAAGTTCTCTATTTTGAAAGTCAACTTTTTGCTCCAAATATGGTTAATTTGTAATTGATGGGATGATTGATATTTGGAAGAGATTCAGTAGTTGGACGAATCTCACTTGCTTCTAAGAAACACGTTCAAGTTCATGTGCTATTTATGGGAAGATTTGAAGGATCTGTGTGATTGATTTTCAAATTAGTTTTGACTTCAGTGTTGCAGAAATTGTTGCAACAAGTTTCTACAATAGTCTGAGTGCAGCGGATTTCTTAGAAATTTTTGACAACTAGTTTTAAATTGTCTATTTAAAAGAAGTCTTTTGCTTATTATTGACATGCCTTTTGTATCAGGTTGACTTAGTGTGTGATATTGGGGTGTGCAATTGTAAGTTCCTTAATTCTTCGGGAGAAGGGATTTTAGTTTTTCAAGAAAGAAAGTTTGTTGAAGGGATTTCAATATTGTAAGTTGAGGGGATTTCGCTAATCAAGTCTATTAAGAAATTACAATTTATATGCGTCTTGTCTTTAGAGGGAGTCTTGAGCAGTCTAAGTCCAATTGTGTTGTAAGTTTGAGTTCTTAGTGGATTGGATTAATCATCATTTAGATGTGGCCCCACGAAGTAGGTGATTATCGAACCACAATACTAATCTCATGTCTATTTTCTATTTTGAGTTCTATATTTATTTGTTGAATCAATATTTAACAATAAACTTGGTAATAAACTACACAGGTACCAACAATTTTTCAGGTTTTTTTTAACGGTTGGCTTCATATTTTGTTTCTATTGCTGATTTTAGTTTTTGGCTGATGCTTGTATCCTCAATAAACTCTTAAAAAAGATAAACAAATAAGGGAAATTTTTTGAAAATTCAAAAAAGAAAATTTTAAAAAGCAAATCCTCGTCATCTTAGCAAGTTGAAGGAAAAAAAAGGAACAAAGGAATTCAATGCCGGGAATACGAATGTTTTGGGCATATTCAAGCTAAGTATGCAAACACACTCAAAAAGAAGAAAAAGGCAGCCATGACGTCAACATGGAGTGATGATGATTCAGATGAGAGTCAAGATGATAAAGAAGATCATTCTAGCAATTATGTGGCCTTTACTGTAAGTACTGATCTCCTGAACAAAAAATTATTGAATGCTGATATTGTTGTTGCAAAATCTGTTGCAATAGAAACTATAACAAAATTTGACAGTTGTCCCGATGATAAAGATTTTGAGACTGAATTTGATGCTGGTAGTGATGATGTTGAACTAAGTCTCAACAAGATCCATGCGGTTTACAAGAAGATGTATAACAAGTAGCTTATGATTTGCACACTCGACAAGTCACTTGAGGAGGAAGTTGCTTGTCCTACAAAGGAGAACGAAGAATGGAAGAGAGTAGCAACCAATTATGAGATTTTGGCCATAAAGCACCAGAATAATCTTGCTGAAACTTGACTTAAGTTAGAGCAAACACAAAAGAATCTAAGAATGTTCAACTCAGGTACGGACAAGTTGGATCATTTGCTCTCCCAACAAAAATATAGAGGTGACTGATACAAAATCGAAGATGAATCCAAGATTTGATTATGCAAGAATTATTGAATTGAACAAACAATTGGGAGAATGAAATAGGATTTTTTCCGAACACTTTTACATACACACAGGTTTTCGAGAGACCTGGACACTCCAATAATTACTCACTATACAATTCTCTGCCTAACTCTCTTCTGCTCCCACTCCTATATATCCCCTTATTTTCCCCCCAAAATAGTTACTCCTACATCCCACTCATTCTACAATAGGCAGCCCTACCGTAGAATACCCATTTTGCCCCTGGCTTTTATTTCTCCTCACTTAAGTAAAATGCACCGGTGGCCTATCATTATCCGCCACCCAAACCTGCACCTTGTCTTCAAGGTGAAAAGAGGAAAAATGGTGCTAGATAGTCGAAAAAGACTCCCATGTAGCATAAAAAACGGGCATCCCCTGCCAATGAATCAACACCTCTACCTCACCCCCACTACCCTCCTTAGGTTGGCGAACACCTAAAACCGCTAGCGAATGGATTGGTCATAAATTTTTCCAGTTCCATGAAATTAGTTTTTTACTATTTTATTTTGATTAGATCAAATGTAAAATCAGAATCAATATGTAATTTATTATTCTCCTAACACAAGAGGATCATCATGGAAGAGTTTCAACTATTTAGTTTTTGGAAAAGTTCCAAACTATCAAAAAAAAAAAAAAAAGGTTTTCCGGTGACCGTACGGTCGCCGGCGGTGACGTCTTCAGTGACAGTCGCCAGTGAAGGGCGGCTGCCATGGCAGATCTGCAGCAGCATTGAAGCTGCTGTAAGGGACAGCAGCTTAAGGTGCAGTCACGGATGATGGCCTTTGCACCATAAGGTGCAAACGCCCAGGCCCATAAATGGGCCTGCTCTGCCTCAGTAATGAGGTTGACACTAATAGGTTCTGGGCTGACTTTTCCAGCCGGCCCAGATCCCAAAAAGGGGCCTAAAAATCAAATTTTTTTTGATCCAATAGAAAGGAGACATCAAGATGGAGAATTACAATAAGACTTGTTTTTTGATGTAATTTTATTTTTATTATTATTTTGGGATTGTAATTCTTAGGTCCATGGAACTCGGCTAAGTTTTTCCATTTCATTTGCATGTTATTTATTTATTTATTATGTTTGATAATAATTGTATTGTCATGCATCTAATATGCCATCTATGATAAAAGTGTCTACCTAGTTTATATGTATAACATGCATCATGTGCATTAATTATATGTTTTAATTCTAAAATTGTTTTACTAAATTAAATTAATTAAATGTGCCAAATTATTGAGTTTAATGAGATTAAATTCAAAGTTATTAAATCTAATAAGATTAAATTTAAAGTTGTTAAATTTAATGAGATTAAATTTAAATAAATTAATTAGCAAATGGTTTTGCAAAATTTGAATAAGTCAACTGTGAAATTTATAAATTTAAATGTTAAATTTAAAATTGTCACAAATGACTTATTATAATTTAAAGTTGTTTAAAATTATTTAGATCTTAGTGACTTAAATTGTTTAAATTCACTGAGAAGTATAAAGCAAGAGTTGTTTTATAAAACAAATACATCATTTGTAAATAATGAGTAGGAGTGGGTAATATGACAATATAACCCATAGGTCTCCATCGTTAATACAACACCGTGAGTAATTAATAAGCCCTGAGATGCTTTGATTTCGCCCTCCCTACGGAGGGTATTCATTAATTATAATAACAAGGTTGACTTCCAAAGAGATAGGATCTCTAAGACATATGTTAGAATTGACCTACCTTACGGCGGCAACTTCTAAGTTAAGTCTAAAAGATCCGAAATGGTGGGTTACACTCATAAAGAGATAATTAAATTGGTTAATTATTTTCTTGACCTAAATAAAAGAAAATGAATAAATATTAGAAGTATGAGATATTTTAGATAGTATTTATTAATTGATATAGAATCATTTTAATTAGCAATTATTTGACCTACCTTACGGTGGCACTTAATTGTGGTGATTAAAATTCCTTAAGCAATTAAACATGTATTTGTGTATTTAACATGTGCATTCATGCATCATATTTATATGCCTTAAATTTAATAATGATATTTATGCAAAATATTGATTAAATTAAATTCCTTATTTTCAGCAAAAATGTCAAATCCTATTTTCGCACTTTTCGCTTCTCAAATTTTGAATGGTGAAAACTTTGTCAAATGGAAAAGCAACATGAATATCCTCTTGATCTGTAAAAACTACCATTTTGTCCTTAAGGAGGATTGTCCTCCAATGCCTCCAGCCAATGCCGCCTTTGACCGAGCGATATGATCGCTGGATCAACGCCAACAACAAGGCCCGTTGTTAATTGTTAGCAGCAATGAATAAAGTGCTGAGAACTCAGCACGAAGGCCTTGCGACTGCTAGAGAGATCATTGACTCTCTTGAGAGGATGTTTAGACGTCCATTTGATTCAGCTCGACACGTTGCTGTCAAAGTCGTTATGAATGGTCATATGAAGAATGGTTCTTTTGTACATGAGCATGTGCTTAAGATGATTAATCATCTTAATGAGGCTGAAATTAATAGGTCTCAAATTGTTGAGAAGACCTAGGTTGGCATGATACTAGAGACACTTTCTACTAATTTTCTTCCATTCAAGACAAGTTATCTGATGAACCAAAAGAATGATAACTTGACTGAGCTCCTGAATGAGCTGCAATAATTTGAGTCCCTTATAGGTGATAAAGGAGGCAAGGCAAACGTTGCTGAAGCCAACGCAGCTGAGGGAAGGCCTTCTTCATCAAAGAATAAGAAGAAGAAGAATCAGGGGAACAATAAGGGCAAAGGGAAGAAGAAGATCCAAAAGAATAAGCAGAACAAGGCTGCTCCAAAGTCTAAGAGAAAGTGTTTCCACTACAACTAGGATGACCATTGGAAGAGGAACTGCAAAAAGTACCTCGATGAGCTAAAAGTGAAAAAGCAAGGTAAATCAGATTTACTGGTCATAGAAACATGTTTAGTTGAGAATGACTTCTCTACCTGGATAGTTGATTCAGGGGCATCTAATTATGTTTGTACTTCTTTACAGATTCTGGAAATGTCCAGGGATCTTGAAGAGGGATCTTTCCAGATGAGAGTGGGCAATGGGACAAGGATCTCAGTGACGACAATAGAGACAGTGTGACTGTCTTTTACAAATGATAAATATTTATTGTTAGACAATGTTTATTTTATTTCAAATTTCAAACGGAATTTGCTTTCGGTTTCTAGATTGCATGAACAATTTGTTTCAGTTTCTTTTGATATTGACTCTGTATCTCTTATCTAAGAATGAAATTCATATTTGCTCTGATTTTGTTGATGATGTTCTTTAATTTGTTAAACCCATATTCAACGAAATGCTACAAACCGAAATGTTCAAAATCGCTGAACCAACCCGTAAAAGAAGAAAGGTTTCTAACGAAAATGAAACATACTTGTGGCATCTAATGGTAGGTCGTATAAACATAGATAGGATTGAAAAACTAGCAAAGGATGGTCCTTTGAGAAAGCTAAAGGTTGGCACTCTACCAGCTTATGAATCCTTATCTAGAAGGAAAAATGACCAAGAAGCCATTTTTGGCAAAGGATGAAAGAGCAAAGACACCACTTGAAATCATACATACCGGTGTATGTGATCCTTTGAATGTCAAAGCGAGGGAGGCTATGAATACTTCGTCACATTTATTGATGATCATTAAAGATTCGGATATGCATACCTGATGCAAAAGAAATCCAAAACCTTTGAAAAGTTCAAAGAATTCCGTGCTGAAGCTGAAAAGAAACTCGGCAAATCAATCAAAACTCTTAGATTGGATCGAGGATGAGAGTACTTGGATTATGAACTCAAGGACCATTTGATTGAAAATGGAATAATATCTCAGCCCACTACACCTGGCACACCACAACAAAATGGTGTAGCTGAAAGAAGAAACCGCACCTTACTTGACATGATGAGATCAATGTTAAGTTATTCTTCTTTACCCACTTCATTCTGGGGATATGCATTGCAAACAACAGTATACATTCTGAACTTAGTTCCATCTAAGTCAATCCCTATAACACCCCTAGAGTTGTGGAATGGTCGCAAACCTAGTTTGAAACACATTCGCATATGGGATGCCCAGTTACGTGTGTTGAAGGGAAAGACTGGGAAGTTGGAACCTCACTTGGAAGTCTGCATATTTGTGGGCTATCCAAAAGGAACAAAATGAGGTATGTTTTATAGTCCTCAGGATAACAAAGTGTTTGTATCGACAAATGCTATGTTTCTTGAGCATAGCTATATGGCACATTTCAAGCCCAGAAGCAAGATAGTTCTGGAAGAGTTACTAGCTGATCAAATTAGCCCCATGCCGACAACAGTTGTTGGACGACAAATAAGGGAGACCACTGACGATGATCAAACAACACCGCCACCACAATGCAGTGGGAGGGAATAAGATTGCCAACCCGCTATCGTGAAAATAGAGAAGCAAATGTTGCAGTCACCGATGGCAGTGAAGAGGATCCATTGTCATATAAGATGACAATGGATGATATTAATCAAGAAAAATGGCAAGAAGCCATGAAACTTGAAATGGAGTTTATGTACTCCAATTCTGTCTAGGAGCTTGTAGACCTACCAGAAGGCGTTAAGCCTATTGGTTGCAAATAGATCTATAAGAGAAAGCGAGGAGCTAATGCAAAAGTTGAAACGTTCAAAGCAAGATTGGTTGCAAAGGGTTTTACCCAAAAGGAAGGAGTAGACTATAAGGATACTTTTTTCCCTGTAGCCATGCTAAAATCCATCCGCATACTCTTATCCATTGCCGCTCATTATGACTATGAGATATAACAAATGGATGTCAAGACGGCGTTTTTGAATGGCCATCTTGAAAAGACCATTCATATGGTCCAACTAGAGGGTTTCGTGGTAGAAGGCTAAGAGCAGAAAGTCTGCAAATTGTAGAGGTCCATTTATGGACTAAAGCAAGCATCTAGATCTTGGAACATCAGATTTAGCTAAGCTATAAAATCTTATGGCTTTGAACAAAATCTTGGTGAGCCTTGTGTCTACAAGCAAATTCAAGGAGATAAAGTGGTCTTCTTGGTTCGTTACGTAAATGACATTCTGCTCATTAGGAATGATGTAGAATCGTTATCCAAAGTAAAGAACTAGCTAGCCAGCCAATTCCAAATGAAGGATTTGGGAGAAGCCAACTATATTCTTGGGATCCAAATTATCCGAGATCGCAAGAATAGGCTTTTGGCATTGTCTCAGGCATCGTATTTTGACAATGTGCTTGTCACATTTTCGATGCAAAAGTCCAAGAAAGGAAATTTGCCTTCTTGACATGGAGTTTATCTCTCCAAAGAGCAGTGTCCAAAGACACCTCAAGAGGAAGAGGATATGAGACGAGTTCCCTATGCATCGGCAGTTGGTAGCCTGATGTATGCAATGCTATGTACTAGACCTGACATATGCTATGCAATTTAGTTAGCATATACCAGTCACACTCAGGATTAGATCATTGGGTTGCAGTCAAACACAAACTCAATATTTGAGGAGGACGAGAAGTCATATGCTTGTATACTCTAGTAGGGATTTGATTCCTATTGGATATACTGATTCTGGGAGTTTTGAGAGACATCTTGAGAGTATGGAACTTAGATACATGCCTCATTTGCTTTAGGGCAAGTAGGAGATTGTTGGGATATGTGCCCATAAATCAAATAAGATGTAAATATTTTGCTAATTATCAATGAAATGAGAAATTTTTTTCAATATTATTTTGCATACATGTGATGTTTTATAAATATCACAATCCCTAGATTATTTTTTGATGTAACTTTAAACATTGTATATAATTGTTATATGTAGAAGATAATGTTTGAAATAAAATAATCTAAACTTGTCTGTAATTATAAATTAAAGTTGGGATCTTTAATTTAAAATTACTAATGCGGTTTATTATATTCTAAATGAAACAATTTTATCCTAGATTGTTAATAATAAGATTATTGGAATGAAAGCATTTTATGTAATATGATTACATAAGACCAGAATGCGATTAATTATGAATATCTAATAAATTCTGTTATTGAATAGAGTATTCAATATTAATCAACGATGGTCATATATGTATTAATCTTAATTCTGAGTAATTAATAAACTCCTATTTATGATATTATGTTCTTCGACATATTGAGTAAGACACATGTGAATTGTGTCAAAGTCTTGGTATATTGGGAGCATAATAAAATAAATAGCCGGGAATATTAATTTACAAGATGAAATTCATTCCTTCATAATGAAGTAGATAGACGGTTCCCATAAGTGTTGATTCGGAACTTGAATAATAAGAGTGCTCAATTTTATGATTGGATTATAAACTATATTATTCATTAGAGGATTAATGATACTTATGGAGAAAGATATAATTAAAGAGGCTGACGAAAAATACCTAGCTTCAATTATGAACCGTTTATGAAGGATTGATTCGTATGTAGTGACTATATATCAATGGACAATACAAATTCTGTGAACATAATTATTTTATTATTTTAAGAGTCCAAATTTATAGTAGAGTAATTTGAAATTAATAATTTTGATATATTAATTAAAGTTTTAATTAATTGTCAAAATTATTAGAGCTTAAAATAATAATGTCCATAATTTCTCTCAATGGCTCTATAAGATTAATGTGAACTGAATATATCATATTGGGTTATGATTATTAATTTAGAATTAAGAATTCTAAACACACATATATTAATTAATTATTTTTTATAATAAAAAAGGGAATTTTCTCTCCACGTTTGTTTTTCCACTCTCTCTCGTTATATATATATATATATATATATATATATATATATATATATGTATGTATGTATACAAGAGGAAACGTGCAGCATCACGTTTCCTCATTTAAAAAAAAGGAAACGTGCTGTTGCACGTTTCCTCAAAGTTGGATGTGCGGGCGCACATTTAAAAGATAATAGTCACAGTGGAATTTTTTTTTTCAATGGTGACAATTTTTCCTTGAGAAAGAAAAACGAAAAGGTTCTGCCGCACAGAGAGAAAAAAAAAAAAAGTTTTTTTTTTTTTTTTTTTTTTTTTTTTTTTTTTTTTAGAAATGGAAAAACGAGAGAACATAAGAAAAACTAAAGAAAATTTTTTGAGTGTCATCACATACTTTTGAGAAAAGTGAGTGATAACTATATGACTTCCCTATTCATTCATCTCATGTGTTGAGAAATTTATTAGAACGCTCACACGTTCGAGTTCACGTTAATCCGAAATACATTGAGAAAAAACCGTGGTATTCTTAGAATTTAAGAGCTCAAGATGAAGTTGTAAGAGTTCAAGATTTTCGTTCTAATCGAACGACGGTCAAATCCTCATTCCTTTCTTTAATATCTTTGTAGTTAAATTAACATGAAATAATGATCGCATTAAATTTTGATTTATGTGATTTGATCGATACCACGCTTCCGCATAATTTTTTTTTTTTAAAATCTGGTTTGAGAAACCAACAATAAATTCAAAAAACTAGCCGTTTTTGAGTAATTCAGGCAGTCGGGGCACCTCGGGTAGTTCGGGTAGAATTCGAGCAAAATTAAAAAAAGTAGATGTTACATGCATTCGGGTAGTTTCGGGCAGTCGGGTATAGGGCATTTTTTGGGCACTTCGGTCACACTGCATTTTCGGACATTTATCGGGTCGGACAGTTCGGTCATGGTAGGAAAAATTAAAAAAATTTCCGGCGGATGACGGTAAACGGCGATTAGACGGCGGCAGGCAAAGGAGAATATGTAAAATTTGGGCTGCCTGAGCCCAAACCCGAAAAAATCAACTTTGGGCGGGCGGACAATGGGCTTTACCCACCCGAGTCTGAAAAAATTCAAGCGTCAAACAGCCCATCGACCTGAACTTCCAGCACTGAGCCTCACACGTGCCAACGTGTGCTTAACTAGTTATTTGTCTAAAGCTCCCTTATCCACTAGTGATTAAAATGCTAATGCCAAAAGAACAACCGGCTAATTTGTCTTCACCCATTTCACCGTCCATCACAGAATATCCTCAAACGCTGACCATTCATCAATTCAAACCCCAACACTCCCACTCTGGCTAACGGCCTAACGTCACTCACTCCCACAAAACGACAACTAACCCAATTCAGCTCTGGTGTTCTCAATCCCACCACGCTGACCACTTTCTCACGCACTTTCTTCTCCACTCTCTCTCTTTCCTTCCATCGGAATTCAATCCAGAGTCGACAAACAAAAGCGGGGTTGTGAATTCTGATCATCTTTTTAATTTGCCCGCCGACCGTTCGACGAAATGTCTCAGTGGGGCTGTGTTTCCGCGGCCAACTTGGGCTGGCAAAAAACAAGCGCCGCCGTGGATGGGCGGAACGGAGGGAACATTCCCAGATGCTGTTTCCATCTGGGTTCGCAAAAGATGGACTCTTTGGCTTTTGGGTATGGAGAATTTTTGGCTCGCGGTTCGAGAATTGCGTCTTCTCGGGCTGTTGGTAGAAGACAGAAGAAGGGTGTTTCGTTTTCGCCATTGAAGGTTTGTTGGTGTGTTCTTGATTGTTTTCTTGTTTCTTGAAAATTTTGTGGTTATGTTGCTTTGGCTTGTGGAATAGGTAGTTTGTGTGGATTATCCAAGGCCCGAGCTGGACAACACTGTTAACTTCTTAGAAGCTGCTTCCTTGTCTGCCTCTTTTCGTAGCTCTCCTCGTCCGGCTAAACCTTTGAAAGTCGTGATTGCTGGTGCAGGTAGACAATATTTTGAGCATTTCTCTGTTTTAAAATCTTAATTTTACGCAGTATAGTGATGAGTGTATAATGATTGGCAAAGGTGTAGCATAAACAGGAGTAACATGTCAGTTATTCTATGTAACGATCTGCAAATCTAGTTGAAAAACTGCAACAGTGTGTGGTTTTTTTTTTTTTTTGGTCACAGACTAGTGATACATCTTTTCAACATGGTTCTTGCATCAATTATGTTGCACTTTTTATTTCTACATGTTACGATATAGGACATTCAATGCGGAGGGCCATAGAATACCCTGATTTTCTTGACTGTTCTTGTTGTCAGAATTTTCTCTAAGTTCCCTGTTTCTTCTCTCTCTCTCTCTCTCTCTCTCTCTCTCTCTTCTCCTTTTTTTCCCCCCTTAATTTTAGGCTAAATCCCTGTTTGGTGTTTGATACTGCATGGTTAATGCTAAATTTGTGGAATCCATTTGGCAGTGTATATAGAGGTAGGGTGTGGTTTTTTTTGATGCAATGGCATCATAGAGAAAATTTTCTAGGTAAATTTTCTAGGTGGGATTGTTCTTTGTGCGAATTCTTTGTGAGAGAACATCTCTTGGCAGGACTTTCTTTGCTTTGGCTTTTGAATAATTGACTGCGGTGTAATTTATTCGTTTAGTCTTCTGTTTCAGCTTTACTTATTGGAGTCCACAATCTTCTGTATTTATATTATCTCATTCACTGCGATTCTTTTCTGAATAATAAGTAACAGAATTTATAGTTTGTTCATGCACGCCAAAGACTTTAATACGTGATTTTTTATTTCTGTGGTCTGCTGCTAAGCATTTTCCAAATTATTGTAGGTTTGGCCGGTTTATCTACTGCAAAATACTTGGCAGATGCAGGTCATAAACCTCTATTACTGGAAGCCAGAGATGTTTTAGGTGGAAAGGTTTTTAAACTAATCTGGTTTATCCAATTTTAACAGCAAACTGGTGCTTTTTATGTTACTCATTGTTCACTTGGTAATTGGACAGTCTTGCCTGCTGAAAATTTTGAACACTGTCACTTTTAGGCTCCTTTTGGAGACCTCTATCATATTATGTTTATTAAATTAAGTCGTGGAGCAAGGAATTAGTCATGAATTCTGAAGTAAAGATACTGAATGGATTAATTCTAGCACATGACCAATAATATAATTTATAGTGAACTAGTTTAGCGCAAGGCAATAAAAATTATTTACCCCAAAGCATAATGAGAATTGCACCTGCTCGAAGGCTCAAAGAGGTTTTTGTTAATTTGGAATCTTCCTTTTCTGTTGTTGGATTCTTCTTCTTTTCTAGGTGGCAGCATGGAAAGACGATGATGGAGATTGGTATGAGACAGGGCTACATATATTCTGTAAGTTGAATGCATTTTATTTTGAATGCATTTTTTTATTTTTTTATTTTATACTTATAATTTCCTAGTGTTATAATTTCTAATTGTGGACCTTTGGGCTCTTTTAAATGGCTTCCATGCAAGATTATTTAAATTATTTGCCCATCAGGTTAGGAAATTGCTCCTTTGTTGATTAGCTTGAACTTTTAGTGCTTATTTTACTTTTTATTTGTATCGTCTAGTTGGCGCTTACCCAAATTTGCAGAACTTGTTTGGAGAGCTTGGAATTGATGATCGGTTACAATGGAAAGAGCATTCTATGATATTTGCAATGCCTAACAAACCAGGAGAGTTCAGCCGATTTGATTTCCCTGAGGTGCTGCCAGCACCCTTAAATGGTAAGAACTAAGAAATATGTCATTGCCTTTACTATTTCCTTATCTTTTTTCGCAACAGATTTGGTTTTTCTCCTTTTAGAAATTAAACTAAGATTTTGAAATAGTTGTAGTAGTTGGTCACTTGTGCACATAATGAAGTCTCAATGTATCTAGTTGATCCAAATCTTGCTATTCCTGGAGTTTCTATTGCTTGAGCTCTGTCTAATGGCCAAACAACTCTAAGCCCAAGACTGTAAATTCTGTGAATATCATTATACCTGTAGGTATTTTTTCATGTACCTACTGTATTTCAGGTATTTTTCATGATGTATGTGCTTTCCCTAGTTGCAGCATGAAATGCATCCTTTCTTTATTGGTGTGCAGCAGTTTGTTTCTCACTTGGGAGGACTGCTGTCATCTAAGTTGTTGATATTAGTTTTTCTTTCCTCTTAATAAGTTTTTAGTTTCCTAAACGATTTTCATATAATGGTATGTGAATGTTAGGAATATGGGCCATCTTAAGGAACAATGAGATGCTGACATGGCCAGAGAAAGTCAAGTTTGCAATCGGACTGCTGCCAGCAATACTTGGTGGCCAGCCTTATGTTGAAGCTCAAGATGGTTTAACCGTTAAAGAATGGATGATAAAACAGGTATGGTGTTTTGAGGATGAGGAGAGGGGATAGTAAATAACAGTAGTTACTATGCTTGCCATGACCCTTTTTATTTATTTATGCATGTTCCTTTCTCTATTTGTTGCTCTAATGTGTATTCTACCAATCCTGGTGGATATTTTGCAAGTATGAAGAGCAGGTGATGATGTAGTTGTTGTTGTTGTTGTTGGTGATGTTTTTTTTTTTTGGTCCAGGGCATACCTGATCGTGTAACTGATGAGGTGTTTATTGCCATGTCAAAGGCCCTAAACTTTATCAACCCTGATGAACTCTCAATGCAGTGTATATTGATTGCGTTAAACCGATTTCTTCAGGTATGGTTCTTCTTACCATAATGTTTGCACAAAATATTACCCATCTCATCTAGATCAACACTTGTAAAGGAAAAGTAAAATCATCATTATTCATGATAGCATGCATGATGTTGATGGAATTGGAACTGTTTTCATACCCACATATAGAAACTAATAAAGGAACCTAGATCTTAAGTTTGAATAACGAAACTTACAACTGCAGAATTAATAACATTTCTGGCGATTTAGATCAGGTCATCTAACAGACCGAGATTTGAGGAATTGGATAGGTATAATATACTGATGCACGAATGTTGATATTGCTACAACTTTCCACCTCTGCAAGGATTGTTTTGTCTTTGCATTTTATAATTTTCAACCTTTCCATGTTCTTTTAATACATTTATAAATGTGTTTGTGCGTGCGTGTGTGTGTGTGTGTGTGTGTGTGTGTGTTGAGTGCAGCATTTGGAAGCAGAATAGTGATAGGTTTTAGGGTTTCTTTCAAGAATCAAGAATTCTTATTAACCTGTAGGACAATGTACACAACAGCAGTTCTTCGAGGGACTGCAATCCTCCACCCAGCTGGCTTATTGGCCAAGCTTCTCTCTAACTCACTAGTTCGATAAAATCCCCCGTATCCCCTCTAGCCTTCTATTTATTCCCCTCTGCAACCACCTTATTCTGTTGTAACTAAACCTCTCGTAACCGACTCTCTAATTTGTTAGCAGTCACTCTATTAACTCCCCTTACACTTACACCCGTTTCCCTCTCCTAACGAACACCTGTCTGACCAAGGGCCTGGTCCTATCAAATAGGTGAAGCCAAGATATTGCCAAGTGCATTCTTTCTAGAAGTTTCTTTTTTTTTTTTTTTTTTTTTTTTTTTTTTTTTTTTTTTTAATAAGTTGCATGGGGTGTATATACTATGGAATGCATGTTCCTTACCAGACCATAATAATTTAGGGTAATACATCAACAGGAGAAGCATGGTTCCAAGATGGCCTTCTTGGATGGGAATCCACCAGAGAGACTCTGTATGCCGATAGTTGAGCATATCCAGTCATTAGGTGGTGAAGTCCAGCTTAATTCACGGATACAAAAGATTGACCTAAATGATGATGGAACAGTGAAGAGATTCTTACTAACTAATGGAAGTGCGATAGAAGGGGATGTATACGTTTTTGCGACTCCAGGTATAGAACTCACTTTCCTTTCAAATAATAAAGTGCAAATGAAACTCAGTATTAATTTTGCTAATTCTTTGAATAACTTTGCTCCAAACAGTTGATATCCTAAAGCTTTTATTGCCCGACAACTGGAAAGAGATTCCATATTTCAAGAAATTGGAGAAATTAGTTGGAGTTCCCGTTATCAATGTTCACATATGGTTAGTGATGGATGCTGATACACTCTCTCTCTCTGTGTCTTGCTCACATGTGCGCACACTCACGCATGCACATGCACAAGCACCAGAATCTAATCACACTTAAGTATTTTATTTAATTCTCATTAGACAATGAAGTCCTTGATCACGCATGGGTGGAATTCAGAAGTTAAAAGGTTCTATTCACAACTTACCAAATATGTGTTGTAGATTTCATTTTCAACTAATTTGCCTAGAAATTACCAGAAATGAAAAAGTTGAATCATTTAAAGAGTCAATTGCGATTATTAGACTTTGGTTATATATTTCTCATAGGATTAGGGAAAGCTATTTGAGGCTTTTCCTTCAAGCTACTATTTGGGGTCTAAAGATGAATTATTCTTTGCTACTAATCACTCTCCAAAGCTATTATACAACGATGCAAAAAGTGCTTTTTCTATTTTGGGATGTGAGATTACGCTATTTTCATTTTTATTTTTATTATTATTTCACTTCTTGTAGTTCCATGATCTGGTGGCAATAAAAGTTGTCTTCAATTGCAGGTTTGACAGAAAATTGAAGAACACATATGATCACCTTCTTTTCAGCAGGTCCTTCTTCTACTTTGTTTTATTCTTATGCTATCCTTTTGAGTTGTTTACTTTTTAATTACTCAACCTCATCAAAAGACATTGCACCGTTGTTTGCTTAAAATTATATCCTAATCATTTTCCGAGCCTTCCTGTTTATTTGATTCAAAATCTTACTGCTTTTGATCAATTTTCTGAAACTGACTATTTAGAATTTGCAAATATATAGCATGTAATACAACTATAAAATCATGTGTTATGCTCCCAGTGTTGCAAATGGACTGCATATGTGTTTCTGATGCTTCTGGCGTCTGATTACATGTGATTATAGACGTGTCCTTTTTTTTTCTTTTTTTTTCATGTGCTATTCATATTCAGTTCTGTATGTTAACTACTTTTTACCGTGCAGAAGTCCTCTCCTAAGTGTCTATGCCGATATGTCAGAAACGTGTAAGGTAACTACTGTTTATTGCTAATATCCATGCTGAATTTGGTAGAAATTTGTTACTTTACTCGTTGAAAAGAAAAGAAGCAAAAATTAAGACAAATGTGGATTTACTGGGCTAATCATCTCCTTTCATTTTCTTTCCCCAACTTTGTAATGGTACTGTTTTCTTGTTCATTGCAGGAATATTACAGTCCAAACCAGTCTATGCTGGAGTTAGTTTTTGCACCAGCTGAAGAATGGATTTCACGTAGTGACTCGGAAATTATTGATGCTACAATGAAGGAACTCGCTAACCTCTTTCCTGATGAAATAGCGGCAGATCAGAGTAAAGCAAAAATTTTGAAATACCATGTTGTAAAAACACCAAGGTTTGACTCAATAGCCAATAATTTAAACTATTTTTTTCCTGCTATTTCCTTCCACAAAACGGAAAATCTGTCTGAAAAAAGTCCCATGAGTTTATTTATTTATTTATTTTTAATATAATAAGCAGCCTTCTATTGATAATACCCAATTACAAGAAAGGAGGACAAGAAGTCCACCAAAACAAGAAAAACAAAAAGAAAAATGGAAGTCAAAATAAGACAAAAACTCCAAAACGAAACTACAAAACAAATTACAAATAACCGCTACTTCCTCATTACATGTTTCCAATCGACCTACTTTGATGTTACTGTGTTGTATTCTTAGACCTACTTATTTTTTATTTTGCTATGAGAATTTCCTATCCTCTTTCCTTGTAATGGATGATTATCAATAAAAGGTTTTTCTTATCAAAAAAAAAAAAAAAAAAAACATCAAATAGAGAACTATGAATGAAAACAGTGCCCTTTGATGGAAAGAAAATATGAATAAGATTTTGGGTATTACTATTAGTATTTGGGTTACTCCATTTCTCTTTCTGAATTCAGTGTTATTATCATCTCAGGTCTGTTTACAAAACTGTTCCAGATTGCGAACCTTGTCGTCCGTTGCAAAGATCTCCTATAGAAGGCTTCTATTTAGCAGGCGACTACACAAAACAGAAGTATTTGGCTTCAATGGAGGGTGCTGTTCTCTCAGGGAAGTTTTGTGCACAGTCAATTGTACAGGTAATTTCTAGGGAAAAAACCAGGAATACTATGTGGACTAAAATCAAAATTTTGGATAGCTTTCTGAGATCATAAAGATGAGGAAATTGGTAGTTTTTATTTAAGCTATTGTTAGAAGTTGGGCTCCTTTTCTCAAGTTTCTGGGAATCGTAGAGGGAGAAGCTCTTCCCTCTCTAGAATTCTAATAGGCTAGATTCTTGGTCTTTTTCATAGATGATTATTCCTCGATAAAATGAGGTACAAACACTTTGATCAAGATTTTGGAACGAAATACAAAAGTATTCATTTTTAAATTAGATGACTCAGGGAGAGAGATTGGGATTCCTGAGACAAACAGAGTTCGAAGTTTTTCCAATACAAGTGGAGCTAGGATGCGCGGCATGGCTGTGCATACAAGTCATCGAAGCTGTGATCAATGGCAAGGAGGGAGGATTCAGAAGGTTTTAGAGAGGGACGGGCTACAAGCTGATAATAGAATGCAACCGGAACAAAGGGGGTAACTTCATGAAAATTTCGAAGATAAAGAATGGTGGAATAAGAAATATAGTAATTCCAGGGGAGTACGCTTTTCATGGTTGGGAAAAGTTTAGAGGCTGTCTCCAGAGCTTTTTCTACAGGAGAAATAACCAAGAAGCTGAAAAGAGCTATGGAAGGAAAGAAAATCCAGGAGACCAGAGGGGAGTAAAGAACATGAATGGAGGAAAGAAAGTAGAGGAAAACTAGCAAACTCACTATTGTCAAAGCAAGAGTTTGCACCCCCAACAACACTTTGAAATCTTGGAAGATGGTGGTTGTTGTTTTCAGGAAAACATCCGACACGCAATGGGAAGTCATCAAAGGATTAATGGAAAGTAGATTGGGCAGGTCTATCAAGGTATTTCCTATGGCAGCTGACAGGGCGGTTTCATGGTGTAGGGATGAAAAGGAGAGGAATTCTCTGATAACAGAAAAAAATCTGTCTCATATAGGAGCCATCATAGCCAGCATCCAACTGTGGAGCATGTACTCTCATTGGGATTATGTTCAAATTGAAGCCAGAAATAGCTGGATTGGTATTGAAGGCCTACCATTGAATCTGTGGTACGAAGACCCAGTCAAAATGGCTCCAATATGAGCCCTAACGACTCTTGAATTCCAAGACCAAGACCTTAAATCACAAGACCCAGCCCCCAAATTGCCGAAATCAGATCCTATCTTGCCGGAGTTGCTAACCCCAACCCTAATCACTTGAAGATAGGAACCAATTGGACTGGAATCGTGAAATCCAGTCCCGTAGTTGCCCGATTCTGCCGTGACTCTGCAAGAATCTTCAAAATCGACGCTTAAGACAGGTTGCGTCTCCTTTGTCGATGATTTCTGACCTTGCTCCGCCACGATTCCCCACGCAGACGCCGGCATTGCGTCCCTGACCTCCACTGTTGATGATTTCGCTCTCTCTGATGCTGCCCAGAATAGCCTCTATTCTTCCATCATCTTTCAAATTTGAGCAAATTCTCTAATAACTTCCCCAATTCCCTTAATCACTGATTCGTGAATTTCTCTAATTTCTTTCTCTAACTCATCCAACCTTCCGTCGAATTCCTCTTCAGCCATGCCCAGAAAAGTAAGCTCTGATACCAAAATGATAGACTCTGGCCCTTTCTTACAAGAAGAGAAACAAAATATTGAACTAAAAAACTTTATTGATATGAGAACTCAAGAAAGAGTACAAGTAAAGTCTAGTAATTTGAGAGCCCTGCTTGGAGACTCTCCAAGACTCTTTTTCCCTAAAACAACCCACTGATCAGATTCCCCACATTAACATCTAAACCCCTTATTTAAACTACTAACCTACTCTAACCAACTGCTAATCCAATTCTAACAAACTACTAACTTCTCTAACCAATTAACAAGTTCCTATTAGTTTCAGAGCTAATTTCTATTATGGAGGGTTTCCATCTCATTGATGTTCTGCAGGATAGAAGAGTGTGGGTTCCAGACCCAAGCGGGCCATTTTGGGTTCGCTCTTATTTTTCGATAGGCATGCTTCACCCTTTTTCTTTATATAATAGCATATGGAATACCCGAGTTCCTTCTAAAATTCAGGTTTTCTGTGTGCTTTTTGTCCTTGATGCTCACGATTTGTAGCGAAGGAGCCCTGTTATCTCGATTTCACCAGGATGTTGCATTCTATGTAGGGACGAGGGGGAACCGGCCAACCATCTGTTTTTACACTGCTCTTATTCTTTTCAAGTGTGGTTGTTTTTCTTGAAGGAATTTGGTCTGGTGTGGGCAATGCCTAAATCTTGCCCAGAGCTTATTGAATTATCTCCTCGCTCTCATTCTAGTCTTAGGGGCAGAATTCTGTGGAAAGTCGCCATTTTAGCAGTTTTCTGGGGCATTTGGCTAGAGAGAAATGGTAGATTATTCAAAGAGCGTATGGAAGGGAGTTCTGTCCTATAGGATAAAATTAAGCTTTGGTTCTATACTTGGGTTTCTAGAGATAAGGCTCCAGTTTGTTTCACTTGTTTAGTTCAGTTGAACTTAGTTTGAATGATGAGCACCGTTTGAATTCGTGTTTGGTAAGCACATAGTTCGAATTATATTCCTAGTTTGAACTAAGTTAAACTATCCAATTTAGACTTTAAATCCCTCCTTAAGTTGACCGTTCAAAGAATTTTGCAATAGTAAAAAGTTGTCCACACTCTCTGCTTTTTACACCTAGGTGGACCCCAGAGCCAAAGAAGCTCCACACTCTGCTTTTCACACCTACCAAACATAAATTCAAATTTTATTCTCTCTTCAGATTAAAATTTTAATTGCACATCCAAACACCAATTCGAACTACAATTTAAACCATACAGTTTAAGTTTTCTGTTCAAATAAAAAAGTTCAAATCATCAAAATTCAAACCAACGAACCAAACGGGGGCAAAGAGTTTGGTAGGCCAATTTTTTCAGATTTGGTTAGGAATTGGGGCCCTTTTCTTTAATTTCAATTCCGTGGCTTTAGTTATTGTGTCTTTTGATTGTTGATTCTAGTTCAGATTGTCACTGTGAGGGAAACTCTTCCCCTGCTTGTACTTTTCTAATTTTCTTAAGTTTTGTTTCACTAAAAAATAAACAACTGACATTCAGTTAACAAAGAGAAAACAAAAAGCCATAGTGGCATTTCAATTATTTAGAATGATATAAATAAAATAGGCTTACACAAAACCATAGCAAAACATGTACTTTTTCTCTATTGTGATAGGTCACCATCTGTTAAGTTTGTTTATGCTAGAAGAAGAAGAATGACCAGCAGGGACTGGTTGGTAATTTGAGGGAGGATTAGTCATGGGGATTAGCAATTCTATTAGAATCCTTGGTCTTGGGATTGGGGAGGGTGAGTGGAATGGAACCCGTTGGGGGGAGTGTCCAGTTTGTTAGAGAAGGGCAGTATAAATAGGCCAGCCATGGGTATTATACTGAGTTTCCTTTTCCTTCCATAGTGTGGGTTTGAGTTCAATTCATTTTCGATCTTATCATTTTTCTCCCTGAGTCCACTTGACCCAAACATCCTAGAAGAACCAGTGGTTCTCGTGTACTATTTTCTCACTATTTCTGTCATACTTCATTCGATTGAAATCTCGGCAGTGACTAGAATGAGAACCTTTCCTACAACTGGCATAAGAAATCGACTTTGTTGCCTCCAGAAAAGTCCATGTTTATATCTGGTTCAATGTTTAGCTATGATTTCTCCGTTTTTCTTGAATTAGTTCTTTGGTAATGGGTATTGTTCGATACAAAACTCTAGAACAGTGCCAGAGAGAGAGTAAATGGTGACTTTTTATTGCAGTGAAAAGGAGTAGAGGGAAAGGTTTTAATCAGTTTGGAAAGAAAACAAAGAATGAGCTTGATGACGAAAAATAAGATACGATAATAATAACAAAACATTAAAAGTTTTTATAACGTGCCTAGCATTTAGCCCCATGTGATAATATATATGCAGGATTATGAGTTGCTTGCTGCTCGTGGTCAAAGAAGTTTGGCGAAGGCTGGAAGTCGGTAACTATAACCCTTGATTCAGCGGCGAAGTCTGCTGTTACAGTAGAGCATTATATTAGTATGGGTTACTGCTTGTGAATGAGGTTTCTTCGCAAGGCAAAATATGGAGGTACAAATTGTTTTAGCACTTTGCTTGCGCATATCTTCAAGTAAGGAAGCATACCGTTGGCCATTCCTTGTTTCTGCTGATATTATGGTCATTTTTCTGAACTGTACAGTAATCTTTTCGACACACCTCTTTTGTACTAATTGTTTGAATGCTTAATGTGAGTAAACGCTTGCATAGTTGGAAATATTGGTTATTTGATGTCATGGGACCCTTCATTTTTAAGATATGAAAATAAGAAATCAGTGTTTTGTTGAACGTAAGAGTATTCTTGGGATTCCAGTTTTTCTTGTCTTAAAAGCATGTGAAAATAACTGCTTAGTAATTTGATCTTGATAGCCTCCAAGGATATACTGTCCGAACCCCGGTCCCCTTGTATTTGTCCATTATAAGATACAATAATTCTCACTCAGAATAGGGTGTTGCTCATTAGTGTCTTATCAGTGGATATATGATGTAGGGAGTTTTAAATATAAGTAGTCGTTTTTATATTTTATTGTCATTTGTTCTAGTTGTTTAATTTGACTTTAGTTTTGTTATTAATAGTCATTTATCTTTGTTATTTTGTTATCATTTTCTATGTGAGTTATAAATAGCCACTTAATAATTGTATTAGGAGACTTTGAATATTTGAGAATTGAATACTAGACCCGAGTTTTCTCTCCAATTTGGGGATTTTCCCTATTTGAGAATCTTCCGTCCGGATTGGGCTGGTAAAATCCTATTATTCTCCATTCCGCTGCATCAATAAATATATATATATATATGTAGCAGGGTATAATATAATGACATGTGAAAGGTTGAAAGGTTGAGCTAGAACAAGGCATCTGTCTTTACGAAGGAGTTCATATATCTCAGATCAACTGTTTCATCTTTTAAGAATCATTGTTACATAAAATATACTCCCTGTTACCGTATAGGACTGTAAAAACTCCTATACACATTTTATAATGTGTTGATTAAAAGATTATGATAAATTTTATTTTTGTCTCCTAAACTTTAGTAGTTATGTCATCTTGCTCCCTGAACTTTAAAAAGTAATATGCAAACCTTTTAAACTCTTAAATGTTAACGAAAACACTCCTTCTGTTACATTCCGTCCATTAATGCTAGGGTGGCATACTTAAACAATAAAAAATAATCTAAAAATCTTAATTTGTTCTAAAATAGCCCCTAATAAATCAACTAACCATTTTTTTAAAATACTAATTAATATAAAAAATAAAAAAAATAATAAAAAAAAAAAAAACCTTTCTTCTTCGCGGCTCACGTTCTCACCGTTGTGAGCTTTTCCAAAGTTGTACTCAGCCAAATCAGTTGCATATGGCTGAGTTACAGCTTCAAAATAAGGTTTCCATCAAGAGTAAGAGAAAGGGAAATGGCTTCACAAGAAAGTCTCACTTTGGTTAAGGAGCAACACGCTAGGATTTACGTTCTTCATCGTTGCGCCACCATGTTACAATGCTGGTACATTCAAGGAGATGATTATTAGGCTACCAAATACCATATTTAACACGTAATATGTATACAGTACAAAGCAATATTCATCTTCTTCTTGGCTTTATGGAGAGCCATGTGGTGGCTCTATGTACTCACTTTGGGATTTGTGTGACCCTTTTTAACTTGTTTTTATTTAGCGCATTAATTTGAGTTTTTAATTTAAATTGAGATGTGATTTTACATGAGTTTTTTTACTGTAATAAAAGAGTTAAATATGACAATTTTTGAGAATTTTTTACTGTAATAAAATTTATATTTTAAATTTAAATCAATAAAATAAATGAAATTTAATTGTGACTTTTCTTCCTATTGGGTTTGAAGGGTATGCAAATGCAAAGAAGTTTCTTGCCAACACGTCACTTTGCTTTTTAACCAAGCCTGAAATATAGTAGGAGTGGAGTGCTGCCGATCGACGAGGAATGGAGTTTATCATCGTTCAGTGATTCAAAATCGAGGGTGTCATTGAATTTGTTTCAAGAATTGAAGAGCTTCTATGGATGATTTTCTCATCTTATTTTTTTTTTTTTTTTTTTTTTCCTCCCTTTTTCACTGAAGAAATGGACAAGGGCAAAAGGACAGGTAATGATGAAAGGAAAGAGTTTCGATAAGCTACTGGCAGGGCGATTAAGATGTTCTCTAATAAATTACTTAAAAGTGTTTTTTTTTTTTTTTTTTCTAATTTTCTTTTATTTTTTCACTTGATCACATGCTATGTCATTTGCTGCAAAGAACGTTGAGTATTATTATGGAATTTTCACGTATTAGGCTATTAGCCAACAAGATAATTCTTTCTGCACTAGATAATTATTTAGTGAACCAAGATAAACATGTAGAATATCCATTAAACATGAATATCAGAGCCTATTTGGGGATTTTCCCAAAAACCGTTAAGATCACGACACGTGTCACAGAACAAAATTGGAATAAGGTACAAGAACCCAAGTCGAATGAGTTAACCAAATTGCAGACCGAATCCCATCTCGATCGAGAGAGGACGTGACCTCGACCTAGGTGGATTGATTGAGACTAAGAGCGAGAGCGAGGTCAATCGAGAACTCTGACGCTATGAGATCGATATAGACTGAGACTGAGGGAGATAGCGGGGATGACTTGTATCATAAGGTGAATCTTCGTACAGTGGTACACGCCCCACTATCTTCTTTAATAAATGCGTTGAATCCAGGCGTGACACCTATAAAGGTGAATAACGGAATGAAAAGTGACTTTTCCCAATAAACTTCTGAAGGTTTTTCAAATGAGGAATATCCTTAGAGAAACTCTATAAGAAAATGGATGATGACGTGTCATGATCGAGTGAATTAAAAATATTAATTTGATCATGACATGCATCATATAAATAGAAAATAATGAGAACAATGAGGGGGCCAATCTCTAGAGAATCAAAAGAGATATTGTTCTATTAAATTCTCCTCTTCTTCATCTTAATTTTTTCATTCTTTTTAGCCAACATTTAAATATTTTCCTGACTTAAGCGTCAGAACGTCTTCTACGAACCCCGGCGCCGATCATACTATCAATTCCTTCACACTAGTTAACAATTTGTCCCTTCCTATGAATTTCTATACTTTTGAAGTGAACGTTGATGTACAAACAAAACCCACTGCTTCTTGGATCGGCAAAACAAAAAGCCACTGCATCTTGGTACAATGTTCAATAATTTTTCCTCCACTAATTAGAAAAAATACCTGAGTAGCTATCAATGTTAAGTATCACAACTAATTTAATAATATATAAGCGAATGAAAGGCTCTTACAATAATATTTTTTTTCTAAGCTTGCCACGTGGTGGTCTTTTCTCTATTTTTTTCCTCATTTTTCTTATATTTTTATCTTTTAAATGTCTTTTTTTTTTTTTTTTTTTTTTTTTTTTTTTTTTTTTTTTATTTTTTTTTACATGAGTTTTTTTTTTTTTTTTTTTAAATAATTTTTCTCACTTGATTTCCATGTAAGTAATTTTCTTTCAAGGATTAAAATAATTTTCTCTAAATGTGTGCCTACGATTATTTTCGTGTAATTCCTACATATTAAAAGTTATTTAATAAGCATTTTTCAGATTGCCACGTGGTAGACTCCCTTCTTTTTTTTTTTTTTTTTTTTACTTTCTCTATTTTTTATTTTTTAAGTGTTTGGTTCCTTTTTATGTTATGAATGTTTTTTACAGTAATTTTTTTTTCCCATGTGTTTTGCTCTTTTTTTTTTTAATCTTTTTTTTGTTGATTTTTTATTTTTTTTTATTTTGCCAAGGTCTCTTTTGTAGTTTATATTTTAACGATTATCTATAAATTCAATCCAACCTCTAACATCTAACATGTATAAAAACAGCTAAATAGACTTGGCTCCTAAGTAAGCTACGTGTTAGCCTCCCGCTTCTTCTTATTTTTTCCCGGCTTCCCTTTCTCTGTTTTTTTTTTTTTATTTTTTTTATTTTTCTCCTAATATTCTTTAAAATTTCTTTTTTCTTTTTTTTTTTTCCACATCCTTTTTTAAAATACTTTCTTTTTTCTTGCTTTCTTTTAATTGAAATAATTACTTTTAAATAAGCGCCTACTCTCTTTTTTTTTTTTTTTTTTTTTCAAGAACTACTATGGCACTTTAATCTTTTTTTTCTTTTTTTTCTTTTTTTGTTCTTTTTTGCTTATTGGCTTCCCCCCCTAACATAACATGAAGAGAGAAAATTTTAATTATACTATTCAACTTTCTTCACTTAAATATTTTACTTTTTTAATTTTTATTTATTCCTACCAAAGATAGCATTAACGAGAAAGTGACATGCATCGGTCTTGTGTAGTATGCAAGGGTTGGGGATGAGTCTCATAAACACAACTTGTGGGCTAAGACGTGACACGCCATACTCATTCACAATATCACCACAACACCGGAAAATCACAACCAACAACCAAAAATCATTTCTCTTATGTTATCCATCACCAATTAAAAAATAATAACAAAAAAAAAAAAAAAAGAAAATACCCACTTCTTCTTCTTCTTCTATTTTCTTCCTTCCTTACTCTTTTCCACATTCCCTCCAAACAAAATGCCATTATTTACTGCAACGCCCGCTCTTGTTTCACTCCCGCCCCACCTCTCTTTCCTCTCACAGCTCTTGACCAGCTCCGATTCTTCCTCCGTTACCCATTGTTTCTCTGTTTCTGCTCTCTTGATTCCTCATTCTTCTTCTTCTTCTTGTCTGTCAAAGAGTTATTCAAAGAAATCGCGTGGCCGGAGACAATCGAGATCGCCGGTCTGCGCTGCCAGCGACGTCTCCAAGACTGAACCTGCTCTTCTAGAATCTCCTGCCTCGACGGAGGCCATTAGACAAGCTCGGGTGAGTTTGACATTTATTTTATTTTAGTTTATCGTGTTGGTGCAGTTGAAAAGATTCATTGAGTATCTTTGAGTTATCGGAAATTGGGAAATAGACTTGGGTTATGTGTTATACTTGTTTTTGTGGTGTAGTTGGACAAGAATGAGAAAAAAAAAAAAAAAAAAAGAAAAAAAAAAGTTGAAAGTGTTGAAATATGAACATTTTTTATTGTTAATTCATAGATAGTTGACCGAATTAGTGCCAGAACTACTGTGCAGGCAACTTATCATGTGTTAGGACTATGCCGATTGCCGGTAATTTATCATGCATTGGATGATAGAAAATCAATATGGGTTGTAAAGATTTGAGCTACTTTTACCAGGTGGACCCAACAACAAAACATTTCAATAGCCTAGATCTTTTCTTTTGACTATCATCAACGTCTGAAAAAGCATTGTATGGTTTGACTATCATCAACGTCTGAAAATGCATTGTAGTTTGATTATATTTTTCTTGAATTGAAAATTTCTTTCCCAATTTTTTATATTGAGCATTTTAGTTCCACACCTAAATTCTGAACACATTATGAGTATTTCGTTTTTAAATGCTTTGGAGCTGTTTCACAAGTCTCATTTCTCCTAAAAAACTACAATTAGTGGGAAGTAAGTATCTTTGATTTGTTCTTTGAATCAACACTTTGCCAATAAGACATCCCAAACATTATGTCTTTTAATTTCAGTTTTCAATGCTTAATTGAAGCTATTTCATGGCTAGAATAAAGTATGTTGTGAGTTAAGTTTTTCATTGTCCTACGGTTAGTCTGAGTTCCTTCTGTTAGTCTGAGTTCATTTACTTATATACAATTGGAACTAAATTCTGTTGACAGTTATAAAGTTTGTTGCGCTAATACTTGGTTTCTGCTAAGAAGTAGAGGTCTGCTGATTGGAAGGCAGCAAGGACTTACAATGAGGGTGGATTCATATATGAAGGCAGGATTGAAGGGTTTAATGGTGGAGGATTGCTGATTCGTTTTCGTTCTTTGGTTGGTTTTCTCCCGTTTCCACAGTTGAGCCCTTCACATTTTTGTACAGGTGTAACTTTTTTTCTCATTATCTTTTCGTGTAAATTTTTCTGACTGCTTTATAACGTTCTTTCATTCTATATCTTGTTCACATTCAAAAAGAAAGGTTTGATATAAACTACTAAGGATACAAAACTCTTCTTTCTTTCCTTTATTAATTTTTTGGTTCAGGATATAATTTCAATGTACCAAAAGTATATTTTAGCTGTGGTTGTACATTCACTTTTAACAGATGCAAGTAGCATTGAGCATGAATTGTCATATAGAATCAGGAAACTTATCCTCTTTATCACTCTGGAAAGGCTTTCAATCTTTTCTATATTGCATTTTCCTTATTTTTGCTTCTAGAGTTTTAGAGCCTTCCATTTTGTTTTGTAGTTTCCATCATAGTTGTCTCTTGTTTTGTATGTCATTTGACAATTTTTAGTGTTTCAGGAGGAGTCACCAAGTACCTGTCAAACATAGTTTGTGATTGTGTTTGGTGTTCCATAGTTTGTGTTTATGCATTTGGTGTTCCTCCTAGATTCTGCGTTTTCCATTCTTGTACTGCTCATTTTCCATATCCAATTGCGAGAAATACAGCATGACTAAATAAAATTTTTCTTGAACTTCCTTTATCCTCTCATGTAGAACCACGCAGAGGTCCACAAGATGTTGCAAAAAGTTTAATTGGTTCACTTATATCAGTGAAGGTAATGAACTTACTTGCTAGTATTATTTTGTTTGATTCATTCAATAGTAAAACTTCCGAAATTAACAGTTAAACCCGGTGAATAACAAAGACATTAATTTGGATCCTGTAACTACTTACTTTTGCAGTGCAATTTATTGAATAAGTTTAGATTTTTGTATAAAGAATGTTTTTCCGTTCCTACATTATAATTCTTGGACATTTTCAGGTGATCCAAGCAGATGAGGAGAAAAGGAAGCTGATATTCTCTGAAAAGGAAGCCGAATGGTCAAAGTTTTCTGAACAAGTTAAAGTAGGGGATATTTTTGAAGGGAAAGTGGGTTCTGTGGAGGACTACGGTGCATTTGTTCATTTACAATTTTCTGATGGTATTCTTTCGTCTATTGTGTATAATACTCAGGTACATTATGTTTGAAAATCACTCAACTCATAGTTTCCATCGAATGATTCTGAAACAGGTCTTTATCATCTCACTGGACTAGTACATGTTTCAGAGGTTTCATGGGACCTTGTGCAGGATGTAAGAGACATTCTGACCGAGGGCAATGATATAAGGGTCAAAGTTCTTACTGTTGATAGGTAAGCTTAGATTATCTTCAAATATTATAACTTTGTCCTTCGGTTGACTATTGAAAAATCCATAGCAGGAGTGCGCTAAGGACTATATTAGGCATACTATTCGGTAACCTATAATCACCAGCAAAAAGGAATTGAATGTTGAATCCCAATTGTCATATCTTACCAATCTAGATATATAACAAAACCTATAACCATACTTGTATTGATTCATTATATGCATATTTCTAAGATTATCAGATTAACTTATTTTTAGTCTGATATAACCATTCATAGTTTTTGTTATGTTGTATGTTTAGAATAGTACCATGGCATTTACTAAGTCTCATATTTAGTTGTAGATGAATTTAGCTAAGAAAGTACTGGTTTTAAACCTTAATCAGGGAACCAATATTTTTTTACTTTCCTAACATTATGTACAAGATAATCGTTCAACTGTCTTTTTTTTGTTCCTTTTTTGGGTTCGTTTAGTGTATATCTGACTTGATTAATTAACATTTTCTTTTTCATGCCTGAATGATCCGTCAGCAATAGTTTGGCATCATCCATCTTGTACATAAGCCCATATCTTTCCCTTTAGTCCATCTTGGTTTTCCTTTTTATATTTTGACCTATCACAAGCCTTACGCTCATCCTACCCTTTTAGTGCTTGCCTCCTTGTGATGAAAAGTTTATTTTTTTAAAGGATTAACCTCTCAAAACTAAGGGGGAAAAAAAAGAGAGGGAAAGAACAAAGCCTAATCTACAAAAAAAGGAGCCCTGCTCTTAAACTCTTTGCCCCTATGGATACAAAGGGTTGCCTAACATTTCACTCTATCCCAGATAACATTATTGAGGCCATATTATCAGTTAAAAGCCAATTCTGCAATCAATTGTTGCCTTGTCAACCACTGAGGCGCAATGCATTGCAGCAACATAAGCAGTCTGACTTCGGGGTTTGTTTGGCAAGTTGGGATTACCACAGTAGGAAACCACAACCTACTGTAGATGTACCATGAAAGGACCAAACACAGTGCTGTCAAAATGCCCTTCATCAGAGGTTTGGAAGCACAAGGTGTTACCAAAGTTGAGAAGATTGCTTCAACAGATAATTCAACCAACATGTTTACAAAGGCGGTTCCTGTAAAAAAGTGTTGACAATATCTGAACTTGGTTATAGTACAGAACATATAGCGCCCCTAGCGAGCGTAATGGGTGAGCAGTAGCTGAAGAACTATGGGTGATCTTTTATAATCCCAAATGTAATGATTATAAGATAATAGTGGGTTTATAAGCCCTTGGGTTCACTCCCCTTGCAAGCCGGTTTTGCAAGGGTGAATTCTACCTAATAGGATTGTAATACATCCCCTTCCCCAACCTCTTGCTTTACAATCCAATATCGAGTTAAATGTTTGGCAGCCCCGAAATAGTTATTTAATTGTAATTGTTTTTCCTGTGTAATAATTATTAAATATCTAGTGCCATACAAAGTTTTGCCAAATCTCGTTGTCTTGACTCTAATTTTTCCATTCCTCCTTTTTTTTTTTTTTTTTTTTTTTTTTTTTTTGGGTGGCCCCCTGCTGTTCTGGAAGGGGAAAAAGGAAGCTGTTCACTAACCTCATTATAACCGCTTAACTCTCAGATTTACTAATTGTCCTCTTGTGAATTTCACTGCATGTAGAAAATTTTGATCAAGTGTTCTATGCAGGGAGAAGTCAAGGATTACTCTGTCAATCAAACAGTTGGAAGAAGATCCACTTCTAGAAACTTTGGATAAAGTCATACCACAGGTTTGTCATCTGATGTCTTCTCATAACTTGAGTCATATTCTTAATTGCTTGTCTCCACAGAAACATGCAGTATTTATTTTCTTTCTATATTGATGAATTTGACATGTGACAGGAAGACTCGGATAGTTCTGACTCGTTGAGCATTAGCAATGGCAGTAACATCGAGCCTCTTCCAGGACTTGAAACTATATTTGAAGAACTACTACGGGAAGATGGGTATGATTCCAGCATTGCTTTGTCTATGGAGATTGTTCCTGCCTCAAATTTAATTTCTTCATTCTAGTCCAAGAAATCCATCTATGCATAGCTCACTTCTAATGTTGATAGCCATGTTAACACCTATAAATTCTTCACACAAAAATGATGTTAAGTCTTAGTCTAGAGCATGCTAAAGAAGCCATCGCGTGAAGTTTAGGACATGGTTCAATTTCAAGAAAGGATGATTTATCTATCAGGTTTGAACTATTTTACAATTGATTTAGAAATGAGATAGGAGAGAATTCATAGAGAAGATTAGAACCAAGATAGCGAATAAGAATTACTAGAGAATATAAATAGAACCACATGACAGAAAAGAAAGGGATTTGAGGGAGAGAACAAGCACTCATAGGAGGAACCGATGATCTCAAGAATAGAACCAATATGTATTCTCTGAATTGGAATTACAAACTACCATAATCATAGGGGACCCTAAATAACAAAATAGGAAACTAACCCAAAACATAACATGGAAACTTGATAATGGAAAACGACCCTCATGTATAAATCTCCTATTAAATAAAACTAAATATTAAAACTAATTAGTGTTATGATCTTCAACAATTCTGCAGACACTAAACTTTTTTACCAAATTTTGAATACCAGTAAATAAATCAATTAGTAGGTTTTTTTCTAGCCAGAAAATCTTTTTCATGGTAAGCATGTGCAGTGTCTATTGCTATCCGTGGATGAAATCTCTATTTGAGGTCATAATCTTGTCATAATCAATACAAGCTTTTGCCCTCTCATACTTTCTGGAGTATTAGGTCATATTTTTGTTTGCTTATAAACGGAACAAAAAAATCAACTTTTCGAACATTAATTGGGTTGTGACTTGTCACTTGGTTGCTTCATGGAAATTTTCAATGCATGAGAGTTCTTTGGCGCTGAAAGGCCTGATGCTTGATACTTATATTTGATGGCGCAGTATAGATGACGTCAGAATTACTCGCCAAGGATTTGAGAAAAGGGTGGTTTCTCAGGACCTTCAGCTTTGGCTTTCTAACGTGAGTTCCTTTTTGTTCAATACTTTATATTCCTCATAACCTGAACACGCCCTTTCTAATTTGAACATCTTCATTCTTCTGCCTTATCACTGCAGGCACCTACTTTGAACCAGAAGTTCACTCTTCTCGCTCGTGCGGGACGACAGGTTAGTTCGAATTAAAAAATACTAAGTCTATGTTTGGTATGAGGCTTCGTGCCATAGTTCGAATCATGGTTCGTGACTCGATATAGTGTTTTTCTCATAAAAAATACACGTAAACTGAAAATAGTTTTGAATCATAATTCTGAATCCGTAAACCAAACGTTAAATATCTCCGGCAGTGATGATCACTATGAGACTTGAATGAAATTATAAAATTTCAATGGAATGTATTGGTCCACATTCTCTATGATAATATGTGATTGCACACAAGATATGTGGCGATCATTCAACGGTATGAATAGATTACTCGTCCAAGTATTGGCTACCACTTTTTGTCTCCTTGTGTCTTCTTGTTCTGATATGATATGTTTTGGGGTTCCAGGTGCAAGAAATACAACTGACAACATCACTCGATCAGGAAGGTATCAAAAAGGCATTGCAGCGCGTATTGGAGCGAGTACCATGACCAGAATCTACTTTTTGTTCCATTATCCTATGGTTGTATTTTTTTTTTGTATAGAATTTATATGCGAAATCAAACAATGTCTTTATAAGCTGTACATGAGGGTTGATGCCAAATTTACCAAAATTCTTTGCTCTCTCTCTCTCTCTCTCTCTCTCTCTCTCTCTCTCTCTCGTATTAAAAAAAAAAAAAAAAAAAATATGGATTCCTACTTTTGGCTAACTTAGGCCTCGTTTACTTCGTGATTTGAGTTTTTAATTTGAATTGAGATATGACGTTTTTTAAGAATTTTTAATTATAGTAAAAAAGTTAGATGTGATATTTTTTTAGAGTTTTTAATTGTAGAAATATAAAATTAAAAATTTAAATCAATAAAATAAATGAGACTTTAGTATTTATTGGATGAGAAATGTCTTATTTCGTTCCAATTGCAGATAATTACATGATATCAATGCAGAAATATGATATTGCTTGCGCTGGAAGCCAGCTGGACGACAAAGTTGCATACGCTAAGGTATATTGTTAAGTTCTAACATGCAGAATTATGACTTCAGATAATTTTTCGTTTTTTGATCAATGGTAATTGTTGTAGGGTTAGACCCAACAAATAAGGCCCAAAAGCACTAGAAAGCCCATCAGGATGTAAGCCCGACAATGGCGGTGCCACGTCGGTAGGTGCTTAAGACGCCAAGGCTTAGAATAGGCGGCATGGCCAATGTCATGTACGGAGTTACACAGACGAGGCTCCGCACAAGAGAGACGCCAGGCGGGGATTATTTTGGAGATCAATATTTGAATTTCGAATATTTAAACGATGAGATTCAAAAAAAAAAAAAAAAAAAAAAAATTAAATTAAGTACCTGTTTGGAAGCTGTATTCTGAATCATGACTCTGGGTTATGTGGGAGAATTCATGTTTGAAGGCTCAAAATTCCGAATTTGACTCAGAGTCAAAATCTACTTTTTGAATCACTTTGGATTCTGATTCTAAAATCAGATAAGCTCTTATTCAGCTTGTTTTTAAATTAGAACACAGTATTTGCACAGTGTTTCCATGTGCTTCTATTTCCTCAAGTAATGACTCCACCCACTCTGGTGACCATTTCTCTCTTGGCTAGAGAATCTCCAGCCTTTCTCTGTGCATTTCTCGCGTGGGTTTGCAGGTCTTCAGCCTTTCCTTTTTCTCCTCTCTTTTTCTTTCAGCAATTTTCTTCTCTTCCCGGTGGACTCTTCTTTGCATCTAAGTAGCCAAACCCACGGAGGACTCCTCTTCTCGAGTTGATGAGAAATGCTTCAAGTAAAGGGGCGATTATGAGCAATCGACGGAAGCTCTACATTCGGCATCAATTTCGTTGATACTACCAAAGTAAGGCCATTTATTACCTTCGACGGAGAGAAAATAGACGGAAAATTTACAAAAGTCTTGCATTCGTGTTTGGTTCTCTGCCGGCGGTGTCCTTCATCTCCTTGTCGGACTCGAACATTGAAACAGTATGTCATTCTCAGTTTATTTTCAAAATTGTGTGTAAAGATCAAAGCCTAGAATGAGCCATGTTCGAATGGCAACATGTGTGTGTTTTTTCCTTACATTTTTGTCAGATGCATGAAAATGATATGTATCGAACTGATTGGGTTTAGGGCTTTTTGTGAATGTGCTATCAGTAGAATATAACATAGAAAGGTGTTTTTGTGAATGAAATTGCTATAGCTATTATAGACCGAACTTACTGTATGGGCTAAGTTGGGTGAAAACTTTCCCGAAGCCGATAGTTGACACTAGAAAGATCGATTTTGCCTCAACTTTTGCCATTTCTTCAGCCTCTTTGTTAAGTGAAGCATGATTCAATTCTAGTTAAAATTGAAACATACAGGAGAATGTACACATAACATCCTTCTCCAGTGAGTGTATACTACATGTTAGCTTCTCTAATAACTATATTCTAGATTCAATTCCAAATAAACTCATAATGCTTACCAGATTAAGACCTGCCCAGCCAACAACAACCAAAAGAATAGTCATGACCTAGAAGGCAAATATTTCAAGTGAGTGAGACCTTAGAAGTAAGAATAAGAGAGTTTTTTTTAGTAAGTTTAACTAAAAATGTGCAAGATTATAATAAACTCACAATTAAAGATGAAAGGCAGTTAGACGGAACAAGTCTCCTCGGGAAGTTTTTTCCTTCATGGCATTATGTAGACCAGAAAATGAATTTGGAAACATGGTTTTTATTCACAGAGAATTCAGAAAAAATACACAAAGTATGATCATAAAAAAATATTAAAACAAAATAAAATAAAGTGGTGCACCAAGCAAATAACTTTCTCAATTAAAAAGCCATACAACCATAGAATGCACAAGCATTAGACTAGATCCAACTAGTAGTGTAGCAATCAAATAAAAATTTGCTTCTCTTTCATGTTCTTGGGTGTGTTTTGTTGGTGGTTATGCTTCTTAAATTGTCGTTGTAAGACCATGCCCTCTTTTTACATACATTGGACTCCTCTTTCTTGTCTTTTGCGTATGTAGATGCCTAAGAAAAACCCAGGTGAGAGGCCGTTGTATTGGAGTCCTGTGGCAGAGGAGTTTCTACTTGAGTGACTATAAGCTACCAGATTCTCATGACTACAACCAATGGGCTGCTCGGATGGCCACTTTTTTCGATGGATATGTACCTGATGGAGAGCGGCTGAGGGAGAAACGCCGCCGACTTGACAACCTTTAATCAGCGCATAAAACACTGCAAAACCATACAGGAGTAGGGTGAGATCCTATCAGTAAAACTTTTACATGCTCAGAGGAACTGCAAACATCTTTTTGCAAGGTAATATTCATGATTCATTGCTCCTCCATTAGTGATAATAGTTAGAGCTTACACTTTCGTAACTAAGTGTAACAAAATTACCAATTTCATTATAATTTTGTTAGAAACATTGTGAAGCGAAAACATTGTTCACACACAGCTGGAAGCTTAATAAGACGTACTTGGCGGCTGTTTTCCCTTCAAGAGTTATGGCATCTAGTTTAGGGGCATATCACCCTGCTGCCCAAGTAGAGCCAACGAATGATGTTGCTGCTGGGGATGAACAACCACAACCTCACCAGAATGCTCTTTACCAAAATAGTGATGATGAAGAGATGCGTGTTGAGCTTCGCAACTGCGTGGAAAGTTTTGGAAGGCAGATGACATCCAATATCGCCTCATCATCACAAGTGATAAGAAGGAAACAGACAAGGACACACAAATCCAATGACAGTTCACGGGAGGAGTTGCTTGATTTGGTTAGGGACATGCGCGGCGATTTGCGAGAGGACATTCGTTCAAGCAAAGAGAGCCTGCCAAGTAACAACACTGTCAATGGACCAAATGAAATGGATATCATCATAGTGTCACTCAAGGAAATGGGAATTGACCCGCGTACGTATGCCCATGCATTTGAAAAAATAATGGCGTCCTCCACGTGGTGTGCAACTTGGCATAAATTGGATGAACCTGTTAGGAGGGCGTTTTTAAACGACTTTGTTGATGTGCCAAAAACCCCCTTTGCATATCAGGTGCCTAATCCATATAGCCAGCTGCCACATAACTTCTCTCTCATCCCAAATCCATACAACCAGTGTCCACAGTCCTTCCACCAGCCATCAGACCCCTATAGTCAGCCCCCTAACCCATTCCACCAGCCTTTAATCCACCTAGCCCTTAAATGTCTGGTGCGATGTTTCTACTTATAGATTTTAGTTATAGTATATGGTCGATTTTCCCTTGATTAGTGTTTAACACCATGTTGTCACGTGTAAGCAAGATTGAGTGTATTTTCATTTTTTGTTGTTTGAGATTGTATTCTATACTATTGTATGAGACTGTGTTTTTCCTCTCATATTAGGCCGGTTTACATTTTCATTTTGTACTATTGTATGAGACTGTGTTTACTTAGAGAATTTTTATGGGTACTTAAGAGAATTTGCTGGAACAGATGAGCCTGAAGAAACTGGGAAACCAGAGTACCCCGAATGCATAAGTTCTTGAGTGTGCTGATTTTTAGCAAGCACTCTAGGGGGCAATAACCTTTCTCATGTATGGTAATGATAGAAACAACTCGTTTTAAAAGTACAAAGCAAGCATCCATTATAGAGTACCCCCATTCGTAGCTCTAATTTATTAAACCACTAAAAATATGGGGTCTGCAGAGATAAGCAATAAAGAAAATACATGATTTGTTACTGAAATCAGAGTCAGACTACTAAAGCCGAACATTTTGTAAAACCCAAGGCTCCAAGTTGGCCTAGAAAACATCAGACATCATTATTTTGTACCAAAAAATATGAAATTATCCCAATAACTAGTTATGTGAAAGGTAGGAGCAGCGCAATAATTTCCAATGAAACAGAATAAAAGAATCAATTGTGATATTGCATTTATTTGTGTTTTATTTAATGACAATGTTAAAATTATATGTTAAATTATGAGGCAACAAGATGCAGCCTGAAAATGAGGAACGAGATAGAACGACGTCTTCAAGGCGTCGACGGAGATTTATGGCCGCAATAAGTGAAGCCACAGCTGCAGCCGCTTATTTGTCTAGTGACAGAGTAAGAAGGCCGATGCACAATTCTTCTTTAAGGGGCATGAACAAGGTAAATGAGCTATTAGCAAACAGTAATGAGAATGAAATGTTTAACAAAGTGCGTATGAGACCACACGATTTTATGATTCTATTTGAAATGCTAACTGAGAAAGGTTTGCTATGACCCTCATACAACATGAGCGTACCTGAACAATTATTTGTGTTCTTAATAATCGTTTCACAAAGCCAAAGTAATCGTGAATCACAAGACGCATGACAACATTCAGGGGAGACCATATCATGCAGGTTTACTAAAGTTTTAGATGCTATTTGTGCTCTACATGATGATTTCATTAAGCCCTTAAATTATGACAAAGTGCATGAATTTTTACGTGCCAACCATCAAAGATATGGTACATGGTTCAACATAAGTTGTGTTTCTCTTTTACGTCTAATTTTTAACTATCTATCATTGGTATTCTTAATAATACGTCGATAAATATGTTTATATGAAACTTATGTGCAAAACTTTTGCTTGAAATGGTCAGGATTGTGTAGGCGCAATTGATGGTACTCATGTACCTTGTACACCAATTAGTGTTCATAATCCAGCTACTTATCGAAATAGAAAGGGAGTGAACTTTTAGACCATATTGGCAGCCTGTTCATTTGATATGAAGTTCACATACATATTATCCGGTTGGGAAGGTTCAGCCCATGACACTTGAGTGCTCGTTGATGCAAATTAATTTTTGTATAATAAATTTCCGCAAGCGTACGGTGTCAAGTTTTGAGTATAGGGTGAGTGAGTATCGTCTCCACAATGATTGGGTTTAGAATTGCCGTTAAATACCGTGATTATCGTAACTTAACTTTATCTAGGCAACCAAGTAAAATGACAATTAAGAAAATAAAACAAAATAAATATGAGAAATCAGAAAATAAAGTATCTACACACAAATGGTCTAGGGACTTGATTTCGCTTTATTATTCCTATGTTCATCCTATTATGTAATCGCTAATTAATTCCATTCAATTCATTAATCAAGGCTCTAATATCATCTTGCAACCTCTCCCGAGTGCCTCACAAGAACTTGTATTAAATACCCAAAACAATATCCCTATTTGAAATGAACATTTAAACACAAATTAAGCTTCGCCTTTAGAATTAGAAAATAGAAATATCGATCGCCTCCCGGCCTCACAACAACCTAAATCCTAATTTGATTATCTAAGCGTTGATCTCCTCCCGGTCTCACAACAACCTAGACTATGCTTCTCAAATCTAGATAAAGAATTCAATCTCTCCCGAGCATCAAATTCGCAATCTAAAAATCATCTAACTCATTGGTCAAATAAATTAAAAGCATTAAGCATAGAGAAACATAAATGAATTGGAAATGAAATTAAATTAACAATCAACAAAATATTCAAAACATAGTTCAAATAAAACTACATCAAGTCCTAGATTTAATGTCTAGCTCAACATGGAAAAATAGATGAAAGAAGATAAAACCCAATATCCATTGAAGAGCTTCCAAGGACCTCCAAGATGAAGGATTTCGGCCTCCTTTTGATGTTTTCTTCACTTTTCCGGGGGCTCTCCTCTCAAATGGCAACTCTTTCCTTTTATAATACAACATTTCGATAAAGGGTTTCATAATTTTTTTCGTAGCCTGCATGAAGGCGCTAATTACATCTTTTATCGAGAGACCGCTGTTGGGCTGGGGGCGGCGCTGCGGTGCCCATCGGTCTTATTCATGAACCGTAACGTGTTGGACGCAATGCGGCTAAGAGAATTATTTATCCGCCCTCTTTCATAAAGTGGGATTCCATGCAGGGTTGATAATCTTATTGCAGCGTGTCTCTTTGGGCTGGGCGCTGCTGGGAATAGCGCTGCAGTGCCCATTTGGTGCGCTGCAGCGACATAAATCTGGGCTAGGGTTTGTTAAGAACTTGTTTGATTAAGACTATTCTATATATGACCGTTTAGACTCTCTGGTCTTCTTTGCGCGCTGTAAATTATGAAGGCACGCTGCAGCCCATGTTCTTAATCAATCCAAAATATACTCCTCTTTTTTGTGCCACAAAATCCTCTTTCACATCCTCTTTTCATTGATTCACAAGTTAGGCAAATATTCTTCTTTTCTTCATGCAAAATCATCAAAGTTGGCATTTATTTATATTTCCTATAAAAAATACACAAAAGACATTAAACTAACAAAAATGCTTGAAAACTTACAAATATTCAAGCTTAAAAGTACTTGATTTGTTGGTAGAAATACCCGTCATCACTCGTAGATGCGCTTGAGAATCCTAGGTTTCATTTCCCACATCCCCCACCAGGTTACACTTATGTTTTCCTACTTATGTCTATTTATTGTTATAGACCTTCAATTTGCAGCCTAATTTGGATATATTGCACTATAAAATGCTATCTTGTTGATGCAGCATATGCGAACAATGATCATTTTCTCTCTCCGTACAGAGGTGGGACTTACCATTTGCTTGATTACAGAATGAGAAGTGGTGGATTTCAGGTACCTAAGGATATTTTTAACTACAAACACTTATCATTGATAAATTGTATAGAGTGAACATTTGGGGTTTGGAAGGTTAGGTTCTCTATCCTAAGGCGGCCTAATAATACAAATCTAATGAATAAACAAGTGAAAATTCCAGTTGCATGTGCAATACTACATAATTTCATTCACATGATTAATGAGGGGGATCCACTTCTAAGTTAATACCACCGTGATGGTGTACCTGTAAGTGAAATAGATCCAAACAGTGATGATGAATTTGATGACGATGACAATGATAGCAATGTCCCTGAAGGCCCAGTTTTAACAGCAGGTAGTGTTAGTCATACAGAGATGGGTCATTTTAGGGATCGCCTTGCAAATGAAATGTGGGTAGAATACCAGGAAAGCTGTGGAAGACAAGTTTGAAAGTATATAACAACAATGGGATTTTACCTCTGTTCCTTCATAATTCGTTTATTCATTATTGTTGCAAAAAAAATTTGACGTTCATAACGCACATTTGTATCATGTCAACTAATTTCTCTTTTCAACCCGAATGCTTGTAATTTGCCTTATTTGTGGCTAATGCACTTTTTTTTCATTTATTTCTCATTTAACTTATTATAATTTTTAGTTATAATTTTTTGCATTTACTTTTGTCTCTAGTATTTTGTTTTCTTACTTATATACCGAATTATATTTTTTAAAATGACACGTAACGTAATTTACATAGACAAAAGATGGTTCTTATTTTGGTCATGGTTCAAGATCAAAAAACAACACAACCAAACACTAGTTTGAATCATGATTCAGGTTAGAATCAGAATCATGCATGCAAACATCCAAACAAAGGTTTGAATCATTCTGAATCTAAAGACTCAAATCACTTTGATTCCAATCTTTATACCAAACAACCACTAAGATAAACACTAGATCCCGTGGAGAATAATTCATCTCTTAACAAAAAGAGGATATCTCTAAGGGGATTGTAAATAGAATGCTATAAATAGGGGCCTAAGAACTGAGAGATTTTCTTCTAAAGCTGCTCCGCTTTGGCTTGCAGATAAGCTATTCTCATAGGTTTTGTTCATTTCACCGATTCGAGTTTTGCTATAGTAAAAAGTTCTCAGAAACAGTCACATTTAACTTTTGTATTACAGTAAAAAACTCTCACAATAAGTCACATCTCAACTCGAATTAAAAACTCAAATAAACAAAATAAATGGGCCCTTAGCCTCTCTTAACTGTGCAGATTTAGCCCTGTCCATCTCCTTGGCAATGGATTGAGAATGAAGCCTTTTCGCCCTAATAAGGGCATTAGGAGTAGCCTCGATCTAGGTCATCTCTGTGCTTTTTGCCTCAACCCTAATCAACTCAATGAGGTTAAGGAGGAAAGGATCTGAGGGATGATTTGAACACTTACCAGGCTGAAGCATCACAAGATGCAAATACCACTATAACAACAGCCAAGGCTAAGGATATAATGGAGTGCATGGTGAGTTTAGAAGAGAAGATAGGAAGCGAGGTAGCTGGGAATGGGATGGAAAAAGATGTGAAAAATCAAGCGACCCATGTAGAGCAAAATTTGGGTCAAGTGGTTAAAATCGTTAATGTTGACATTAAGCTAAAAGAAGTCCATGATCACTTGTTCATTACGAAAGTTACAGTGCTGCCTCTTTCTGATAAATATAGAGTTCCCTTGACGACAGGTATTTCTACCAACAAATCAAGTACTTTTAAGCTTGAATATTTGTAAGTTTTCAAGCATTTTTGTTAGTTTAATGTCTTTTGTGTGCTTTTTATAGGAATTATAAATAAATGCGAACTTGGATGATTTTTGCATGAAGAAAAGAAGAATATTTACCCAACTTGTGAATCAATGGCAAGAAGAGGCAAAAGAGGATTTTAAGGCACAAAAGAGGAGGCTTTGGAATGCAAGAAAGTGGGCTGCAGTACACCTTTTTTTGGGCTACAGCATGCAAAGGAAAGCAGAGAATACCAGAGAGCAAGAAAATATTAGGCTGCAGCGCATCCCGGAGAGCCTGAGCGTGCCTAAACCCCAAAAGGGCGCTGTGCAGTGCGCCTCAACCTCCTGTAGCGAAATTCTATTTCTAAAGATGCACGCTGCAGCGCATTTTCATGTAGGCTGCAACTCGCGTCTGAAGCCCTAGCTCCGAAATGTTGCATTATAAAAGGAAAGAGATGCCACTTGAGAGAGGGCTGGGGAAACTCAAGAAAACAACAAAAGGAGGCCGAAAATCCTTCATCTTGGAGGTCCTTGGGAACTCTTCAACAGATTTTGGGTTTTATCTTCTTTCATCTATTTTTTCATGTTGAGCTAGACATTAGATCTAGGACTTGATGTAGCTTTATTTGAACTATGTTTTGAATTTTTGTTAATTGTTAATTTAATTTAATTTTCAATTCATTTATGTTTCTCTATGCTTAATGCTTCTAATTTACTTGGCCAATGAGTTAGATGATTTTTAAATTGTGAATTTGATGCTCGGGAGAGATTGAGTTCTTTATCTAGATTTGAGAAACATAGTCTAGGTTGTTGTGAGACTGGGAGAAGATCAACGCTTAGATAATCAAATTAGGATTTAGGTCGTTGTGAGGCCGGGAGGCGATCAATATTCCTATTTTCTAAATCTAAAGGCGAAGCATAATTTGTGTTTGAATATTCATTTCGAATAGGGATATTGTTTTGGGTATTTAAATATAATTCCTTGTGAGGCACTTGGGAGAGGTTGCGAGATGACATTAGAGCCTTGATTAATGAATTGAATGGAATTGATTAGCGATTACATAATAGGATGAATATAGGAATAATAAAGTAAAATCAAGTCCCTAAACCATTTGTGTATAGATACTTTATTTTTATTTTTATATTTATTTTGTTTTTTTTCTTAATTATCATTTTATTAGGTGGCCTAGATAAAGTTAAGTTATGATAATCGCAGTACTTAACGGCAATTCTAAACCTAATCCCTTTGGAGACGATACTCACTCACCTTATACTCCAAACTTGACACCGTACGCTTGCGGAAATAAATTTATAAGAAAAAATTTGCAACAAGTTTTTGGTGCCGTTGCTGGGGATTGGCGTTTTAAATTATTGTTAATATTGTGAGAAAATAACTTGATTTTAATTTAGGCTCTTATTTCTCCTTTTTTATCTTTTGTTTTTTGTTTTTGTTTGTTTTACGAGGTACTTGGAGATGATTGATCGATAAGTCCTCTTAAGATTTGCTCAACGAGACTCTGAGCCATTTTTAGCGCTTGGGAGAGATACAAGGAGCAACTCATTCAGTTTCCCAACCATGGTTTCCTAAGGGAGGTGCAACTACGAATCTTCCTCGACGGGTTAGATGCGCAGCAAGAACGTGGGTGGAAAGAGGAAATGGTACCACTTCTTTTCACCAACTATCCATGGATGAAGCTTATTGGTGGTTGGAAGACATGGCCGATGTTCACTATTTGTATCGGAGGTATTCAACAAACCACCATGGTTTTGAGGATAGCTCCAACATTTCAAAGCCATGGCTTGACACCCTCTGTCACCAAGCGGAGTCTTCTACCTCACTTGAAGACCTTGTCGCCCAATTTTCGAAGGAGACAAGACTCTGCATAGAGAAGTTAGAGAAGATGGAGGCACTCGACCAACTTCATGAGGAAATGGAGACAAATCTAGCGGAGTTGTTTAGGTTGATGCTGCTTCCAGATGAATCTACTAACGCCATGAATAGAGAACCACAAAAGGAGGAATGGGAGTTATTTGATGATGACTCTTTGAGAGGGCAGAAGACTAAGAATTGGTTAGTGAAGGATTTCAAGAAGATGTCAATGAGTCTCAATCCCTTGAGATCCCCATTGTCGTGCCACCCCCGTTTGAGAAAGATCACATCTATGAAGACCCAATGTGGCCGGCAACTACCCCACTATCTCGACTGCCATTCTTCCACGCCAACCAAGTGCATATGCCGGTGCCGAGTTGAGTTGAGCAAATGAGCCAAAAACCACCAAATCTTGACAAGCTTGAGGGTGTAAAGAATCAAGACCTGTACTTCGTGTTGTATGGCACGTACTATGGGCGAAAGCCACTTTTTGACGTGTTCGCTCGGCATAGGAATAATTGAGCGTGAAGACGCAATTTATGGAGGAGAGCCCCGCCCAACCCGAGTTTATGCCATCATGCCCGGTGCATCATCAACCATACTAGGAGGCGAGATTGTCTCACCTCCCCAGTACGTGTTCTTATTCCCTTGTTCTTAATTTTAATGATTGTTTGATCTTGACCCATATGTCAGGCTCATAAAGAGGAGGAAACAACCCACAAACTGTTAAAGTGAAAACTGAAACTAGAGTGGCTTACTTAAAGGGGAATCGGCAGTCTTGTCTTTTATTCATTATTCCTGGAACTCAGACTCCTGAAAGCACCTCCGGTCGAGTTTTCCAGGTCTAATGCACTAAAGTGCAAGCGGTTCGGTACGAACGAAGAAATTTCGAACAAAAGGATCGGAACTCGCTGATAGGAAAGGAGAGAAAAACAAAGCAATGCCAAGAGCTACTCGGACCCGCCGTACTTCCTTTGACTACTCCTGAGATATAGTGGAAACATTTTGTTATGGTGGAGAGTGGGGAGTGAAAACAAACACCAATGCAGCAGAGAACGACCGCATGAATCGGAATCCACTTATATTAAGACAGACGCCCGAGAAAGAAAGGCTTCACGTTCTCCAAGTGGTTGATCTTAGCGTGCTAGCCGCTCCCCCTGCCCTCTCCATGTTTTCCTGGATCTGTCCCGAACTTCTCCTTATCCACTCTGAAATATACCTTAAGTGTTGGGCTTGTCTACTTTAGCGTTATAATTCAAAGTCTCATAATTGCTTATTTAAGCTTAAAAGAAAAAGACCACCCATGCGAGCATAATAAGACGCCTTGGAAGGGCCTAACCTTCTGGGTAAAGTTAGCCACTAGAAAGAGATTCCTTGGCTCCGGGAATAGGAAGACTTCCACTTTACTGGCATAAAGATTGAGTCTAAGACTAAGCTCGCAGTTCAGATAAGATTCGGACCGCCACTTCTCTGAAAGCATGGTTCTTGCCCCCCTCTCTCTCTCTCCTCCCTCCTTGTTCAGTACGCTAATCTTGAAAGTTTCCATTTTCGATTGATAAAGCAGCGGGCCCAGTGAGCTCTCCAATAGTGCACCGAAACGGGGCCGGAGAGACGGTAAACCTTAGATCGGCTAAGATCGAATTGAACTGTCTTTGATTGAGCGAATCCTGCCCGATTTGGATTTCCGTCCCTGCGGGATCAATTTACTTTAATCGAGTATCCAGCGTCGTAGCGCGTCTCTTTATAAGAAGCAAGGGCGTAAGCGCTTGCTAAAGGAATGCTTACCGAAGCGAAATGTTAACTACTTGAATAAGAATACCGGTGGGATTGAGCTTTCCCCCATAGAACCGGGGGAATTTGGGATTGAAAGTATCTAGGTACTAAAGGCCGATTCAATTATTGGCCAACCTGTTGATTTAGCTATATCATAATTATATAATATGTTATTTAATAATAATTTAATGTATTATATTAATATAATAATAAATATACATTATAATTATATATATATTATAGTATAATATTGTTGGTTGCCGAGTCGAATTCGGACGCGGAAGCGTGACGGTAGACGGATCGTGTATAACAAAAATTTTCAAAAAATCTTTAAGATACTTTATAGATTATATTAATTTATGAACGAATAAATTAATCTCATTAATTCATTTATTAAGAGCTCAATTAGGAAAAATACCTAGAGACCGACTCGGTTGATAACTTGAGTTCTTTGACCTCGAACAATCCTTGCTCCAATGCTTTGTGTTTAGAAAACCAATGTCTTCCACGTCAATTCCTAGAATCCATTAAGACGTGTGTGTGGGCACACATGAGACAAAATGGGTTACAATAAACACTCAAACTTCCACAAACACCAACGCATGCACAATGTGAAATTTTTAGAGAAAATGTTTTCCTTCCCTTGCTCTAAGAGAATTTCAGCCATAATACTTTATTAGGTCAAAAATTGTTTCGAAAATCGTCTCAAAAATTATGTCCACAATTTTCTACTATTCTTTTATTTATAGAGTAGAAGTCAAACTTCTAGAAGAAATCCAATCTCTATCTCTAAGATAAAGCTTGTTAATTATCTCCTATTTGAATTTGAAACAAAATCTTCCATTTCCTTATCCTTAGTGTGGCCGGCCAAGATAGGGGATTCTCATCCCTATGTGGCACCAATTTGAGATAAGGTAGGAAGAGAAAATCATCCTTTATCTTGTAGTCCAATTTTGACTCAAATTCAAATTCCAATTTAAGTCAAACTTAAATTAATTTAAATTCTTAATTGACCAACTTATCAAATAAGTTTAAATGGATAAATCTAGATGTGTTAAAATTCAATTTTAAAAAATCACATTATTTAAATAATAATTAATTCTCAATTAATTATTTTCAAGTGTTTAATTTTAGAATTCTGTAATTATAAAATTCTCGTTTTGCCCTTTGTGTCTGGTAAAATTACTAGGACGATGCGGGGACTAATGGACCTATAATCTCGAGCTCAAATAAAATTAATAATTAATTAAACACTTTAATTAATTAATTAATTCTATTAATTCCAATAGTTACTCCACTATAAACTTGAAATTGCACTCTTGAAATTATATACATAAATTACTTCTAAATTGTGAAGTGTCCATTTGATATAGTCATTTCCTATATATCAATCCTCCATAAATAATTCATAATTAGAGCCAGGTAAAATCCATTAACATCTCTAATTACATATTTATCCTTAAGTACTATTGATTCTCTAATGGGCAGTGATTCATAAAACACATTCATAAATCGGAGCTCCTACTGGTCCAAGTGCCGAATCAACTCTCAAGAGAATTATTTATCTACTTCTTTCTTAAGAAGGAATGGATTCCATCTCGTATAATAACATTCCCGGCTACCTACTTCTTCATGTCTCCAAAATACAAGGAATAAGATTTAGGATCTCAGAATCCGTACCGAGTAAATCAAAAGACACAAATCCATAAATAGGAGTCTGTTAAGAACTCATGATTAAGATCATTCTATATATGACCATCAGTAGACTCAATTAGAATTTCTTACTTAACGGAAATTATTAGAAATTCATATTGTGTCTGTGTCCTTGTTCTACATAATCTCATTATGCGAAATACACTCATTCAATATCTCACCATATTAATAATGTGGATAACACCGTTCCATTCTAAATGGGAATGACATGTATTAATAATGTTTTAATTAAAGATTTTGAACTTTAATTAAATTCATTATGAACATTGCTTTTTGATTATTATCCTTAAACATTATCCTCTCGTATATAACACTTATATACAATGGTTAAGGTTACATAAATCATCACGAAATTTTCATTTATATTCATAAAATATTCACAAATATTTACATATAAAATGATGAATAAACTCCTTTATTAAATAAATAATAAATATCGTATTACATCTTATGCTTCTAGGACACCATTCCCAACAAATATAATATAATTCTTATTTTTAATTATTTCAGTTATTATTTTAATAATATTATTATATTCTATATCATAATTATATAAAATATTATATAATAATAATTTTTTGTATTATAATAAATATAATAATAAATATATATTATATTGTAATTATATATATTATATTATAGTATAATATAATATAGTCGTAATTGTTAATTATCCACAACAATTCAACCTCATAAGTTACCAAACGCTATTATACTGATTTTAGAACTAGAACAGCTATTATAATTATAGTTTACCAAACATTCAGTTGCATTTTATAACACTTGCTTCTTCCTTCAGCACAGCTAAAAGTAATTTTTCTAAAATCTGCAGCACTACCAAACTAAGCCTCATTGATGCGCTTACGAAGTCAAGGCTTTGAGGCTATGGAGAAGAGATGATATGTGAAGATTGTTCTAGAAGCCATTATTTGTATTTTAAATATATGAATTCCATATAGGAAACCGCCCACTAGTGGACTATACTAGTGGGGAAACATTGGGCCGGCGGGCAGGCCCGCTGGCTGAATTTTTTGGGCTCGGTGGCCAGGCCCATCTGCCGACCCAACCAAAGTGTAAATTTGGGCTCAGGCTCAGGCTCGGGCAGCCTGAATTTGGGCACCTCGCCGGAGCCCACCGCTGAGTAGGTGCCCTCAACTGCTGTCAGTTGGAGTTTTTTTTTTAATTTTTATGGCCAAGCCCGATTTGCCCGAATGCCCGACCCACCCGACAGCCTGAAAATCATGAAAAACGATCAAAATTTTGACCGTTGGTGCCCGACCCAAATTTTGCTTGAAAACCCAAATTTTGCCTAAATGCCCGAGCTACCCGAACTGCCCGAATGACTAAAAACCCATCGAAAGGCTAGTTTTTTGCCCGAATTCGCCCGAACCCGAACCCGCCAAACCTTAAACTAGCCGTTGCACCCCGAATTTTCTTTTAAAAAAAAAATCAATTTTTTAACCCAAAAATTTCCCTATAAATACCCCCCATCCCCCACACATTTTTCTCACTCAAACTCTTAATCCCTCTCAATTTCTCTCAATCTCTCTCAACTCTCAAATCTCTATCACAATTTTTCTAAAAACTATCACATTATCCTAAAGCTCTCTTTCTCAAATCACACTTATTTTTTTATAATGGATCCTTTTGGTTATATTGGTATTCCCATTGATGCCCAACACAACATGGAAGAAGGACAATTTCCCACTAATGAATTTGTTACGCAGGAATCTACTAATCCGAGCCCTGCTGGATGTACTGGAGGTCGTGGTCACAATGGTGGTGGGCGTGGAGAAGCGGCGACAGCGAGTGCCAATGCGACTGTGTCTGCAAGTGTTGCAACCTCTAGGAGAAAATGCAAGCGCACCTCGATAGTTTGGGATCACTTCGACATAATTGAGGAGATCGACAATGACGGTAACACTAAACATATAGCTCAGTGTAAATATTGTTTATCTAAATTACAAGGTGACACTATTCACGACACCACACACTTAAGAAGACACTCCGAAAAGTGTCTTTAAAAGCTCAGCCAATCCGGCGGACCCGAACTCCGCCAAATACAATTATCTTTTGATCGCGCAACTGGTGGTCTAACCACTTAGAAATACGATCCGCAAGTAGATCATATGGAAGTTGCACGAATGATAGCTTCTTTAGATCAACCACTTAATCCTAATGCACAATTCACTTCAAAAACTACTCTTAGAAAAGATTTATTAAAATTATTTAAAAAAGAAAAAGAAGCATTAATAAACCTTGTACACTCAACTAGCGGGTGCGTTGTGTTAACAGAAGATATTTGGTCTGTCATTGCCAATAAAAATTATTTAGCTGTAACCGGATATTACTTTAAAGAATTTAATTTAGATAAGAGAATATTAGGTTTTAAATGTGTTCTAGGATCACATAGTATGGATTTAATATATAATACCATTTTAAATGTAATTGATGAATTTAGATTAAAAGATAAAGTAATGGCTATAACATTAGATAATGCTAGTGCCAATACAAAAGTAATTAAGTTTTTTAAAAATTATTTAAGTTTATTCGGTGACGGTACTATTTTCCACCAACGCTATGCATGTCACTGTTAAGCAAAAAAAAAAAAAAAAAAAAAAAAAAAAGCCCGTGGGAGGTTGGGAAAACTTCCTAGAGGAAGTGGGTGTGCGAAGGAGTGAAGTGCATTAGTGGGGAGTTGGGTAAACAAGAAAATAACGTGCAACAAAAAAAAAAAGGAAAAAAGAAAACAAAAAAGAGGGACGTGGGTTGCTTCAAAATGCCTATATATAAGGGACGTAAACAAACAAAAAAAAAAAAGAGGAAAGAAAAGAAAGAAGAAAAAGAAAGGAGGAAAAGAAGAAAAAAAAGGACTTCGGCCAGTGTGTGTGTGTGTCCAGGTGAGGGGGCGGAACAAAAGAAGAGATTTTGTGCAGGTGAACGTGTGTAGAGAGGATTATCAAAAAGGTAGAAAAATTGTCATCTACTCCTCTATCTTAATCTACATGCTATCAATCCGTTTTCTTTTTGAAGACAAGAAGTTCATCGGTCATTATCATTGTCAGCCAGATTCATATTTTAAACATACGGGTTGCAAACTTTTGAACCCAGTCAAAATTATGAGGTTGTAAGTTTTAGAACCTCTAAAAATCAAATAGAGTTACAAATTTTTAAACTCTACAAAATTATGAGGTTGCAAGTTTTAGAACCTCTAAAATATCAAATAGAGTTACAAATTTTTAAACTCTATAAAATTATGAGGTTGCAAGTTTTAGAACCTTCAAAAAATCAAATAGAGTTGCAAATTTTAGAACTCTATAAAATTGTGAGGTTACAAGTTTTAGAACCTTCAAAAAATCAAATAGAGTTGCAAATTTTAGAACTCTATAGAATCGTAAGGTTACAAAATTTAGAACCTTTATATATGAATCAGATTATAATAATGCAGTTCAAAATATTATTTTGAGTCTGACTTATAAAGTGCAGCCCAAATAAAAATTAGAGACCTCTTTTCGTTTCCAAAAAAGGGGGAGAAGAGGAATAAAAATTCGCATATATATATATATATATGTATCACTTATATTGCCGTGCAAAGTAAAGTTCTTGTGACTTTTTGCATTTGTAGTATAATAGTTTATATATATATATATATATAATATATATATATATATATATCAAAGAGGTTACATAGTTTTTTCGTTTCCTGGGGAAAAAGAGGAGAGAAATAAAAATTACCGTGACTTTTGCAGTGTAATGGTGGTTTGGAGGTTACATAGTTTTTTCGTTTCCTGGGGAAAAAGAGGAGAGAAATAAAAATTACCGTGACTTTCGCAGTGTAATGGTGGTTTGTGTGTATATATATATCAAAGAGCTTGGCTTGCTGTGACGTAGAAAACAAAAAGGAAGGAAAAAATGGCTTGCTGTGGCTTGCTGTGACGCAGGGAAAAAAAAGGAAAAATGGTTTACCGTGGCTTGCTGTGACACTGCATATATATACACACATACAGGAAAAAAGAAGGGAAACGTGTGAAAGGATGAGGATGAGGGAAACCTAAGTTCCTTTTGAAATCAGATGGTCAGCAAAAAAAAAAAGGGATATACATCATACAATCAAATCAATTGATTTAGATATGATGAAATTTAAAATTAAAAAATAAGGGATAAATGATAAATTTTAAAAATTCAGAGTATTAAATACCCTAAAAATTGAAGTGCATAAATTGGGTCATTCTATGGTCCCTAAGCCCAAAAAGATGAGTCCGTTGTCTCATAAAACCATATGGTGATTAAGTACAATGTTCAAATCTCAAATTCAAGTAAAAAAAAATCTCAACACCAAATTCAAAAAGGATCCTTTTAATTCATCATAAGGTCATATACTGGGGAATTATCCAAATATGACTATCAAATCCAAACTCTAAAGTAAAATTCCAAATCGAATTTTAAAGCATATTTGAATTCCTCCTATGGTCATATATCGAGGAATTCTCCAAAATCCAAATTCAATTTTAAGAACTATGGTAGACTTGATTCCCTATGGGATACGTAGGCAACCTAAAAATTTAGGTGCAGTTTCAAGATCAAATTCGGTCCTAAATTCCTCCTATGTCATATATCGAGGAATTCTCCAAAATCTAAATTCAATTTTAAGAACTACGGTAGACTTGATTCCCTATGGGATACGTAGGCAACCTAAAAATTTAGGTGCAGTTTCAAGATCAAATTCGGTCCTAAATTCCTCCTATGTCATATATCGAGGAATTCTCCAAAATCTAAATTCAATTTCAAGAACTATGATTGACTTGATTCCCTATGGGGTACGTAGGCAACCTAAAATTTAGGTGCAGTTTCAAGATCAAATTCGGTCCTAAATTCCTCCTATGGTCATATATCGAGGAATTCTCCAAAATCCAAACCCAAATTCAAGAACTACGATTGACTTGATTCCCTCTCGGATACGTAGGCAACCAAAAATTTAGGTGCAGTTTCAAGACCAAATTCAATTCTAAAATTCTCAAAGAAGAGAAAATCAATACAAAACTAAATCAAATTTCAAAGTGCGTAAATTCCTCATAAGGTCATACACTGAGGAATTATCCAAACTCTTAAACCCAAAATTCGAACTACAAGTGGCTTGATCCCTTAACGGGGTATGTAGGCAACTCGACAAAAGTCACTGAGTTTAGCCGCAATTTTAAATCAACCCAAATTTCCCAAATTCACAAAAAATAGAATTTACCGTTTTAACTGGAATCAAAGGGTGTTCCCTTGTACGAAGGGATTGTAATTAAGAGGTTATTCTTTTAATCTTGGATGGGTCGAACTAAAAATAATAAACTCCTATTCTAGTTAAATCCTAGGATAGGTGAAATTATGTTGTGTGTGAAATATTATTTCAAGATTAATAAATATTTTCACTCAACAGTCACGTAATTAATTTAATTGTTAAATCCGATTTAAAAAATGGGTAATCACATTAAAAGAATTAGAGATAGTCTTGCATGGATTCAAGGTAGTAACCAAAGACAAGAAGATTGGTTTAGGTTCTTACAAGCATTAAATATATCTCCTAGAGCATTAGCGTTAGATATGCCTATAAGATGGAACTCAACTTACATAATGCTTCAACAATGCATCCCCTATAAGGATGCTATAACAAACTATATGTGTACAAAAGTAGGAGTAGGACATATAGACGTATATGATTGGTAAATTGTCAAAGTTTTGTATCTATTTTTAGGTAGGTTTTATGAAGTTACTCTAAACTTAGTGGAACATATTACCCAACATCACCTTTAGCTTTAGGAGAACTTTTACGAATTAGTATTTTATTTAGCGAATATAGGGAGGACTCAATCTTAGCACTTCCTATCCATATTATGGAAAAGAAATTTATAAAATATTGGTCTAAGTTGCCTTTGTTTTAAGGTTTAGGTACCATTTTTTATCCTAGATTAAAATTAGAAGGTTTAAAAAGTGGTTTAGAAAACTTAGGTGAATTTTTAGGCCTCAATTGTAAGGACCAATATCCAATAATAAAGGAAAAAAAATATTCGATCTATAGTAAATATGAGATTAGGTTTCGAGCACCTCCCAAAGTACAGGAACCGTAACAATAAGATGAAAACCCGCATTCATTCTTGAATGTTTTCGAGTTGAAGAAGAAGAAGAAGACAACTCAAACAGGAGCTGGGAGTGAATCTTCATCAACAAGTGGCAGCGACAGCGGTGGTGGCAGCTTCAACAAGCTTATGGCGTACCTTAGTGAAGGCTTAGTAGTTGATGGTATGGTAGAATCGTTTGACTTAGTTCAATGGTGGAGGGCACGAGCATTAACTTCAGTACTACAAGAAGAATACTTGAGGAACGCCACAATGCATTGCAAAGGGATATTGTTGAAGCCTTGGTTTGCATTAAGGATTGAGATCGGGCTGATCAACTTCTACAAGATACAATTTCACCAGCAAGCCAAGAATAGATCGATGAATTTAATTGAGTAACATTTAATTTTGAAGACGATCCTTCTACTTCAAATTAAATTGTAAATTTGTAATTTGTAAATATGTATTTACTTTTGACATTGTATTTGTAATTGTATAGCTTTGTAAGTTTGTAAAATTTATAATTCGTCACAAAATGATTGCACTCTTTTTTCCTTGCCAAGTTTTTATCCCAATTGGGTTTTTCTTGGTAAGGTTTTTAACGAGCCAATCATGAATTACAAATTTAATATACATCATTAACATACATGATTGATTTATTCAATTGTATTAATAATGTCTGTTGAATGTTGAATTTGATTTTTATATAATTTTAACACAAACTAATTTAATAATTATAAAAATTTAAAAAAATTTCAGGCTATTCGGGCGGGCTCTAGCAGCCCGACCGGGTTCCGGCAACCAAATATAAGCCTGCGGCCCGTTCAAGTGCATTTTCAAGCTCGGGTGGGCGGCCTAAATTTTTCAGGTGGGTCGGGTCGGGCTCGGGCAAAAGCTCAGTATTTTCAGGCAGTTGCGGGCGGCCCGTCCAAAGTTCCAGCACTAGACTATATCACCATCTTTTGAGAAATATCTCAAAAGATTAGAGATTATCTCCAAGGAAACACCCAAAGGCGACATTAGCAAAAATAGGGGTTATAAAGCCAAAAATCCTCAAGTCTCCTAGAATCACGACATTGTTAATTTACAAGTTCATCACATGATTTTAAACTCTAGTGCTACTCCACTAAAAGCCTAGAGCTACACTCTCGATCTATATAGTATATTTACAAAGTTCCAAATAACTCTCATCGAGGACTCATTATATTAGTGTGTAATCCCCATAGGATATCCATAATCGACTTGAGACCAAGTTTTTTTTTACCTTCCTGATTATTTATCTTATGTTCCATTATCACTACATTGGAAAAATCACTATCCATACCAATACAAATAGTAAACTATTAGATGACACAAAGTAGTCTAATCCATAAGAGGATATCATTGACTCTTTATAGGAGTTATGGATTCCCTATCTATGAATAATAAATCTATGCACAAAAGAGTCATACCCCCAACGTACCGGTAAGCATGCCCTTACATAATGTCAGGATGTCTCCCTTTAGTGCATCAAAAGATATAAGTCAAGCATATGGGTTCATTATTCATCTCAGGATTAAGATAACCACATATCATTTGTCAAAATTGAATTTTTTTATTCAAACAAAATTATTAATTAAAAAAATTTTAACTTTGGTCCAATCCAATATAGATTCCACCACTAGAAACCATATAAATGTCTCTACTAATAGAGTTCCACATCTGACAACTAAGACAAGCTGTCTTCATTAGGCAGTAGATAACATAACAATCTTAACATGAATAAAGCACCAACTTTATTCCCTCGATTGTGGATCATATTATTTAAACTATCATTTTTAGATTCATGTCTTCTTCATGTTCTTCTCATTACATGCACGATCTAATGACTTATAATGCTAGTCTCAGACTTCTAGTTTGCTTATCATACATTCAACTAATATAAACGTAAAAGAGGGTAATACTAGTGATGTCAAACGTGCCGTGCCGGGCCGGCACGGCACGTTTGACCCCAGGCCCGTCACGGGCTGGGCGTGCCCGCACGGCCCTGCACGATCTTGAGGGCCGTGCAGGCGGGCCTGAGAAAAAAACTCGCCCAGCCCAGCCAGCCCCAGGCCTGGTCCATGAGGGCCAGGGCGTGCTGAGCCCAGGCCCTTCAAGGGCCGTGCACTGGCCCAGGCCCTTGAAGGGCGGCCCTGGCCCTTGAAGGGCCGGAGCTCAAGGACTTGGGCCCCTTCAAGGGCCGTGCCTGGGCCCAGGCCCTTGAAGGGCCGGCCCTGGCCCTTGAAGGGCCGGCGCTCAAGGGCCTGGGCCCTGGTCCTTCAAGGGCCGGCCCTGGCCCTTCAAGGGCCGGCCCTTGTATTTTTTTTTAAAAAAAAAGTTATTCAAAAAAATATATATCATATGCCCGAAAAGATGTGATTTTATTGAATTGATGTAATAGGAGTACACATAAATGACTGCCTCATTAAAAACCTTTCTAAGTAAAACCCGTGGGAGATCGGGACAAAACCTCGTGAAGGAAAAAAAGAGTGCGATAGCTAGGAATAGTAAATTACAAATCTAAGTGCTTCCGAAGATTCTGTTATTTCTAAGTTAGAAAAATATTCTTGCATCGAATCATCTCATGTATTGTTGTTTTCGTCTTCTGCATCTTCCCGTCTTTAACGACATTAGTCCCTCCAAGATGTCTGGATGCATTCTGCTTCTCTTCTCGTCAAGAATTCGGTTGCTTGCGCTAAAAGCTTGCTCGATGCTCTTTTGATCTTTGGAGTTGTCAGAATGTCACGAGCTATTATGGACAGTGTTGGAAAACGATCTGTCTTGCTCTTCCACCATTGTAAGATGTCTAGTTTGTCGTCATCGATTACAAAATTTGCTTCAAAATATTTGACTAGTTCCGTAGACGCTTGTGTTGAGGACGATCCTGCCGTTTTCTCTTTCTTCTTCAAGAAACTCCACGACGATCCTTTAGGCCCCGAACTGGTAGTTGATGACGAAGTTCCCTGTTCTTTTTGACCTGTGCTATATTTTACTTCATACAAACTAAAAACTTTTTCTAACATTTTCTTAGCGTCAGTAATACTTAGTTGCATATCTATATTTAAATTCTCTGCGGTAGCAGTCATTAATGATTCAGTTCCATCTACTCCGCACCTAGGATCTAAAATTGTTGCCAATGCATATAACATAGGACAACCTGACCAATAATTTTTAAATTTATTTTCCATTAAGTTAACTATATTTTTAAAAAGTTCTGTATCCCTATAATAAGAAAATGTTTACGAAATATTAAATAATTGATGTAAAGCTAAATGTGCGAGTTGGATAATAAACACCAGAAAAGTAATTGAAGAGCATTGTAAAAAACTTCTAAAAATTTCAAAAAATACTCGACAATTTGCCAATCGAATCGAAAATTAAAATTTGATCGTTCTTCTTTGTTTACATATGTCGTGATAAGTCTGTGAATATGGAAGTGCCGCCTTCAACATTAAATATGTTGAATTCCACCTATGTCTCACGTCGGTTGGAAACTTTCTTGCACGCATCGATTGTTCTGCAATATTGTTTGAATTCTTGGAGCCGAGCTCGAAACTAGATATGAAGGATAATGCTTCTCTAATATTTGTAAGATTAATTGAGATATGTTCAATTCCTGCTTGAACTACTAAATTAATTATGTGACATGCACACCGTTGATGAAAAATTTCCCCTCCAAATGCCGGTTTCAAACTACGTTTAAATAGATTAATTGCAGCTGTATTAGCTGACGCATTATCAAAAGTAATTGTTAAAACTTTATCCTCTATCCCATAAAACCCAAAAATTTCCATTATTGTATTAAAAATAGCTGTTGCGTTATGAGGATATGGACATAAACGAAAACCAATTATTCTTTTTTGTAAAACCCAATCGTCATCAACATAGTGCGCGGTGACACATAAATATCCAGTTTTATTACACCCCTCCCACAGATCAGAAGTGCAAGACACAGTAGCATTAAAAGTCCTAAAATTATCAACAAGAGATTGTCTCATTGCATAAAAAACTTTCATGCAATCAGAACGGGTTGTGTTTCTACTTACACGTTTAAATTGTGGGCAAAAGGCTATCTGAATGAATTCTTCGAAGGAGGCATCATCTGCAAAAGAAAGAGGCAATTCGGCACTAGCTAGAAATTTAGCTAGTGCCCCTCACAAGCACGTTGTGCATCGTATGTAAAATTTTGTAACCCATGTGATGTGAGTGATAGTGTTTGTTGGCGGAGTCTACACTCCCACCTTGGTGCAACAGTAGACATGCTTTCCAATGTCTATCCAGATGACCAAAGACCCCCACCTTTTTATTAGAAAAATGCTTTTTACAATATTTACATACCGCATTTATTTTCCATCTCACCTGTTTTTGGATTTGGTCGGGGCTCCTCGGTGAAATCTTTGCCATGCCGGAGAAGTTCGCGGTCTTTTTCCTCTACTGCGATCTCCAGCTTCCTCGTTGTGTACTGAAGCATTATCCACCGGAGCATTTTCTGGTTCAGTGGGGGTGGGGTTAGAAGGCATCATTTCTTCTTCTTCCTCAAAAAATGCTTCATCACCAAGTTCAGGAATAACAGTGAAATAAGGAAAGTTTGGTGAGGCCATTTTCTGGGAATTGATAGAATTTGATTGAACTTTGTAAATGAAAGAGTTAGAAAATGAATAAGAGTGAATTGAGAAGATGAAAGAGAGAAGATGAGAGATAGAATGAGAGTGAGATGAGAAGATGAGAGTGAATTGTTGTGTGAGATTTATGGTGGAATTAAGGGGTATTTATAGGGAATTTTAGGGTTATTTTTTTGTATTTTTCCGTTGGGCCCTTCAAGGCCCAACGTGCGGCTGCGTGATGGGCCTCCCGTTTGGCCCATCACGGGCCCAACGGGAGGCCCGTGACGGGCCAAACGGGAGGCCCATCACGGGCCGAACTTCAAAGCCCGCGAAAAGGCCCACTGGACCAAATCAAACGGGCTTTTTCGTGGGCCGTTTTGCGGGCTTGGGCCGTGCCGAATAAGGGCCGAATCCGGGCTTGGGCCGGGCCGAATAAGGGCCGTGCCACGGGCCTCCGCGTGCTTGGGCCGCAGGCTGAGAAGTTGAGGCCCAGACCTAGTCCATTACACGTGCCATGCCGGCACGGCCCGTAACAGTAACGAACCGTGCCGTGCCGAATCATGCACTATTGCGGGCTGGGCTGGGCCGTCCATGGACGGCCCGGCCCATTTGACACCTCTAGGTAATACAAAGGTATATAAAATAAATAAATCTTTATTAATAGTCAAAATATCTCAAAAGCCTTGTTACATTTATTCCTAAGAGCATAAATGCTAACATCATCCACGTTTCTTTATCTTGCATGGACCATGATCATTTCCACGTCTTCGTCTATAGTAGGATGTTCTAATTCCTCAACAGGGACGGCCCCTAGTAGTTCTGAATCTTTGGATGAAGCCAACTTTGCCAGGGCATCAACATTACTATTCTCTAACCTTGGAACCTGTGCCATCCTCAATCCTCCTATCAACACCTCATATTTCACTTCATTGTTTAAGGCCTTGAACTTGAAGCAGGTAGCTACTGTTACCTTGTGTCCTTCAAGGCCTACCAACATTATTCCAACTCCAAGCCTATTCTCATTAGTTGATCTATCTATGTGGAGCTTCCATTGCTTCTAGGCCTCTTGCCTCTTCATCATGGTTGGCCTATGAGTGAATTCTGTAACAAAATACTTCAAATTAATAGTGAAGTGGTTCACGAGCATGAAACACGAACGAATCAGGGGGTTTCCCTTGATTGTTGTTCGTAGCATGTAGTCACTGTCAAATTGGCTCAGCTTTACATATCATTTTAGACATCTACCTTTTGCAAGATCTGTATCAGAGGACGATTTGTCAATACCTTTATTGTGTGGGCCTAGAAATAATGACAGAGTTTTCTCGACGTCACCATCAAGGCCAAAGCTAGCTTCTCCATCTTAGGGTATTTGGTCTCAGAGTCGAAGAGGCACTTACTCATGTAGTAGAAAGGTAGCTGAGTCTTTACTTCCTCACGGATCAACACCAAACTCACAGCATGCTCGAAGATAGAAAAATAGAGGTCAAACGCTTCTCCTAGGATAGGCTTTGATAGCAGGGGAGGCTTCCTAATATGCTCCTTGAGCTTTTAGAATGCTTCTTTACACTATGGAATCCACTTGAAGCATGTGTTCCATTTTATCGTGTTGAAGAAGGGTGTGCACTTATCCGTCGCTTGGAAGATAAATCTATTTAAGGCAGCAATTCTTCAAGCTAAAAGGCATCACCTCATAGCAGTATATCCCTTTATCTATGAGGAATAATGTGTGTTCCTCATTCGCATGGGGCATGAGTATTTGATTGTAACCTGGGTATGCATCTATGAAGCTCAGCAGCTCATGCCCTATTATTGTGTTGACCGACTGATCTATGTGCGAGAGAGAGAATCTGTCCTTTGGACATGCTTTATTTAAGTCACCGAAGTTGATGCATGTTCTACGCTTTCCATTCGGTTTCCTTACCAACACTAGGTTTGAGATCCAATTGGGATAATTGGATTCCTGAATGAAGTTGTTCTTTAACAACTTGTCGACCTCTTCTTTAATGCCTCATATCTCATAGGACGAAAAGATGGACCGACATTTAAGTAATGACACATAACTTCTGAGTCGATCCCTTCCATATCATCATGGGTCCAGGCAAATACAACCAGGTTGTCCCTTAGGAATTTCCCAACTCAGCCTTCAGTGTCGGTGATAGGGTTAAACCCACCTTGAGTACTGGGATTAGTTTTCTGTCATCCACCTTTATCTCCTCTTCGACCCAATGGTCCATATCCTCATTGATAGGTTTATGGCTTACCATTATCACTCATCTCTATTCATCTAGGGTCGGCATATGTGTGAACTACATCTGTAGGTCAACGTTGACTCATACTGATTATACTTTAGCTCTCCTACGCCATTGGGAGTTGAGAATTTTATCTTTTGGTGGTAGATGGATGTAACTGCTTTCAGAGCTCGAAGGGTCGGACTTCCAATCACAGCCTTATACTGTGATCATCTTTTTATCACCACGAAATTTTCCATCGCTATGGCAGTGTGAGGCTTCTCTCCAAAGAATTTGGAAGCTTAATCGTCCCTTGCAGGATGATTGAATCTCCTGTGAAGTCGTACAAGGGCCTTGTGCTTCTCCATCTATTCCTTTGGAACACTTATCTTGTTGAGGCAATCAACGTATAAGATGTCGACGAAGCTCACATTATCTATTAAGATTCTACATACCATGATTTTCCATTATCACCTCGACCACGAAGGCGTCATTTTGATGAAAGTGGACTCCATTAACATTATTCTCTGTAAAGATAATCTCAAATCCATCATACTTTGTGCTCTTTGATGGCATCGATATTGACAGATTCCAAAAGCTCCTAGCATGCCTATTTTGCTTTATAAGCATAGTTCTTTTTGGATCTTCTAGAATCATTGTTAATGCAAGGACCCCTAAGGATTGTCCTTATCACTCCTATATGTTCTCGATCATTGTCTCGGTGGTTTCTGCCATGTCTACGATCATCTTTCCTTCTCCCTTGCTTTCTTCTATCTACCTTGAATTTTTTAAGGCAACTTTCATGGATGAGCCTTTCTATTCGTCCTTTAAGTCTTCACAGTCGTTGGTATTGAGCCCAACCTCTCCATGGAACTGGCAATACTTGTTCTTGTTCTTCTTGCATGGGTCTGACCTCATTGGTTCTGGTCGCCGCAATAAATTTCCTCAGCTGACCTGGTTGTAAATTTCCTTTATGCCCATAGTTAACTCATGATAAGTATCAAATTGTTGGAAAGGGCGAGCTCTCTGTGACTCTTCTTGCTTCTACCATTTGGGCTTAGCTTCATTACTAGAAGAGTTTTTCTTGGTATTGCCATTGGTACCTCATCTCTTTCTGTTGTCTAGCGTTTCCACCAAAACATTCTGAGCTACATTCTTGCTTTTCACCACCTTCAATTCTGGGTCATTTGCCTCGGCTTCTTCAGCATTCATGAACCTTGAGTCCTACCCAGGAATTCCCTGTAAGTTCTCAGCGGTTTACGATTAACATCATTCCTAAATGGAGTACCCTTTTTAATACTATTGAGGGCTCCCATTAATGCTTCCCTGTCAATCATATCCGCGGTTGCGGTGAATTCTTTACCGAACTTTTCCAACCAATCCTTCAATGACTTATTGGGCTTTTGGTACCCTATTCTAAGGTTTGACTTTGGTAGTATGTACTTTTTCACTCTGATAAATTATAGAGAGAAGGCATTCCTTAATTCATCCCAACTTGAGATTGAGTATGGTTTCAATGTCCTGAGCCATTGGATGGTTTCGAAAAGTTAGACAAATGACTACCTCTGAATATCCATGCAGCAACATATGACCGGTGTACATCTCTAAATGATCATCTAGGTTGCATCACCCATCGAATGGGGGATGATGCAAATTTTTTCTTATAAATGTATTTCCACAAGCGTACGGTGTCAAGTTTTGAGTATAGGGTGAGTGGGTATCATCTCCACAAGGATTGGGCTTAGAATTGCCGTTAAGTACCATGATTATCGTAACTTAACTTTATCTAGGCAACCTAATAAAATGATAATTAAGAAAAAAAAACAAAATAAATATAAAAATAAAAATAAAGTATCTATACACAAATGGACTAGGGTCTTGATTTAGCTTTATTATTCCTATGTCCATCCTATTATGTGATCGCTAATCAATTCCATTCAATTCATTAATCAAGACTCTAATGTCATCTCACAAACTCTTGAATTATATTTAAATACCCAAAACAATATCCTTATTCGAAATGAATATTTAAACAAAAATTAAGCTTCACCTTTAGAATTAGAAAATACGAATATTGATCGCCTCCCGGCCTCACAACGACCTAAATCCTAATTTGATTATCTAAGCGTTGATCTCCTCCCAGTCTCATTAGAACCTAGACTATGTTTCTCAAATCTAGATAAAGAACTCAATCTCTCCCGAGCATCAAATTCGCAATCTAAAAATTATCTAACTCATTGGCCAAATAAATTAGAAGCATTAAGCATAGAGAAACATAAATGAATTGAAAATGAAATTAAATTAACAATTAACAAAATATTCAAAACATAGTTCAAATAAAACTACATCAAGTCCTAGATCTAATGTCTAGCTCAACATGGAAAAATAGATGAAAGAAGATAAAACCCAAAATCTATTGAAGAGCTTCCCAAGGACCTCCAAGATGAAGGATTTTCAGCCTCCTTTTGATGTTTTCTTGAGTTTCCCCGGCCCATGTCTTAAGTGGCATCTCTTTCCTTTTATACTGCAACATTTAAGAGCTAGGGCTTCAGACGCGCGCTGCAGCCTGCGTGAAAACATGCTGCAATGCGCATTTTTGGAAACAGAATTTCACTGCAAGAGGCTCAGGCACGCTGCAGTGGCAACGCGTCCTTTTGGGGCCTAGGCAGGCCTGAGTGCGGCTAGGCTCTCCTGGATGCGCTACAGCCTTATATTTTCTTACTCTCTGGTCTTCTATGCTTTCCCTTGCGCGCTGTAGCCTAAAAAAGGTGGTTGTAGCCCGTTTTCTTGCATTCGAAAGCCTCCTCTTTTGTGCCTTAAAATCCTCTTTTGCCTCTTCTTGCTATTGATTCACAACTTGGGCAAATATTCTTCTTTTCTTCATGCAAAATCATCCTAGTTCGCATTTATTTATAATTCCTATAAAAAGCACACAAAAGACATTAAACTAACAAAAATACTTGAAAACTTACAAATATTCAAGCTTAAAAGTAGTTGATTTGTTCATAGAAATACCCATCATCAAATACCCCCAAACTCAAACATTTGCTTGTCCTCAAGCAAAAGAAAAGAAAGAAGAAGAAAACACAAATCAAGTACTAAGAAACAAACAAAAAAGTGTGAGTTTTGTATCGAGTCAACAACTATGCATGTATCTCTAAAGCCACATAATGCTCTAAGCTCAAAGGAAATGCAAACACTGAGATTATCTAGAATTTCAACATCAAACATCAATTTCACTCCACTCAAGACTCTCAAAGTGTAAGTGTGTGCACAATCAATCTCAATCAACCATGTAAAATCTAGATAGACCTATGTGCCAAGGAGACTATGAGTGATATCTGAATAAGAACTACCATAGGCCCATTTTTTGTGTCACTCTCCACCAATAAAGGTTCACTTGTCATTGAAGATCAAAAGGACTTTTGAAGGTTGTAATGTATGGCTAGGGTAAAAGGTGGATGAGATTAGAATTTTTAGGCTCAAATCACCCTAGGCATATATCACAACCCATGGATCTCACATGATTTCCAAGAAAAGAAACAAAATTTCACCAACTCCTCATTTCATCATACATTCATCAATCTAACCCAAAAAGAAATAAAAACCACAAAAATTTGAGAAATAAAGACCACACCCCCAAACTCAAAATCAACATTGTTCCCAATGTTGTCAAGAAATGGAAATTGTAACTCAATTCCTCATCCAATTGACTCTTATTATTATTTTATTTATTTATTTCTCTCTTTTTTTATAATAAAGAAAAAAAACAACACAAGCCAATCCACTAATGATTTCCCAAACATAACCCACACTTGCTCTCAATCTTAGCGTTTAATGCAATCATGCCTATTAGTGATGGGTTTAGAAAGTGAAAATGCATTTGGTGGTTTAGATGTACAAACATGGGTGATGAATGAAAGAAGCAATATGGCTCAAAGGGGGTAAACAAATGATGAATTTTCTTTTCAAGGGTTAGCTTCAAAGGCCCAATCGATCTGAATAAAATGCCTTAATCTTCTCTCCAATGACACTTAAACTTACAATTTCACCTCAAGTTTCACTCAAATGGGTTCTAGTGTTCATGAGACATCAAAGTCTACCTAATGCACATAAATGTTCTCCAAATGCTCAAAAGATCAAGTGATCATGATTCATGGTGCTCAAAAGTAGAGAATCAAGAATGAATTTCAATTAATGCGAGTCAAGCACACAGAAATCTCAATGAAATACATTTCAAAAGACCTAAGAAAGCATCAAGTGACTATACTCATAATTATTATCTAGTCATTTCATCTCAACAAAACTCACAATTTATTCAAACAACCTAAAAGAAAAGTGAGAAAAAACATGGCCAAAAGAACACAACTCAATGGAGACAAGTCATAACAACCAACTCACAAGTAATGCTCAAAATCCACTAAAATCGACCACAAAGTTAATATAGTTACAATATTATAAAACATATTATAATATTACATAAGAAATATTAATATTTCAGTTATAATATAATTAAAAATTACAACTATATTATATTATAATAAAATATATTATATTATATAATCATTATTACATTATATTAAAAATATTATAATTAATATATTATATAACTATAACGTGTGTAATACACTATAATATATAACAATATTAGAATTATAAAATTATATTAATTATTAAATTATTATTAATATAATAAATAAAATTATATCACTATAATGTATTAATATCATTGTAATATTACTAATATAATAAATATAATTATATCAAAACAATATAATATATAATATATTATAAAATAATAATTACAGTGTCATATTATAATTATAATATCATATTATTAAAATAATTATAATATTATTATAATATCATATTTTATGATAAAATAATAATATTAGGGTTATTAATATAGTTATGATATTATTTGTTACAATATTATTATTATATTATATTATATTATGACTTTGAATTTTGAAATTATAAATTTTACATTTTATTAGGGGTGTTATAGGTTTTATGAAAGTTTCATTAATTTTATTATGTTGTGTAACACCCTGACGAATTAATTGAGATTAATTAAGGTAATTAAGATTATTAGTGTGCCTAATCTGATTTAATTAATTGAGTTTAAATAATTCCAAGGTATTTAAATTATTTACAGTAATTTATTTAATCCAGAAGTGTGTATGGGCGCATTTCTGGACTGTTATATTTTACACGTCATTTTCTTTTCTTTTTCCTTTTCTTTTTCTCTTTCTTTTTCTTTCTTTTCTTTTCCTTCCTTTTCTTTTTCTCCCGTGCGTTTTCCTTTCTCTCTCTCCTTCACTCTCCCGCTCACTCTCTCCCTCTCTCTCTCTCTCTCATTTCCATCCCAAATCGAACGAGTTTTGAGCCAAAGAGTGATTTCAAAGAGTTTTCAACATCAAGAGAAGGATTCAAGGTAAGATTACTGAAAGAACCTCTCTTGAATCTATGTTTTTCGGATTTTAAAACTTATTTTGGTTCAAAACGGATTTTGATGATTTTCGAGTAAAACTAGAGTAGAAATTGGAGATCTTGGGTTCTTTGGACTTGTTTTAGGACCTAGAACCCGGATCTAGTGTTTTCCTTTGAAAAATCTGGATTTGGGACTGGATTTGCGGGTTTTGGACCCGATTTCCATGAGTTCTCTCGCAGCGGTTTCACCGGTCGACCTGTGCGGTCGACCGGATTGCGGTGACCGGTCGACCTGTCCGGTCGACGGGTGTGCACTCTACCGGTCGACCGGTAGAGTTGCCTTCTCTGTCACCGGTCGACCGGTGTACACGGGTTTGACCCTTTTGGCCTGAAATTGTCGTTTTGACCCATGTTTTTTGGGGAGAACCCAAATTAGCTTCATTTGGGGACTTGGGATGAAAGGATTAGTATCCTAAATCCCCGATTTGATATTTAAAACCCTTGGAATGGAATTTGAACATGAAAATGGATTAGGGCACACTAATTGAGAATCTTGGTATATGATTGAAATTGGATTACTTTAGGACTGAGGATTGATCCTAAAGTGGTGTTTTGTATCAGTGCTCGTTGTGGATTCAGACTGAAGGGGCTTGAGGAAGCGGAAGCCGGATAGGGCAACGCTAGTCCCAGGTTTGATTGTGCGAGGTAGGATTTCTATCCCTTTTCCTTGTGAGCCTGTTTTCAAAAAAAGAAGATTTTGGCCTTGAAAATGTTTTAAAGAAAGGGATTGATTTGCGAAAGAAAAACGTTTTAAAAACCATGGCTTGTTAGTTTATGGAATTCCTTGGCTTGTCCTGTCCTTGGAATCCATAGCTTGTCAGTCATGGAACCTCATGGCTTGTTCAGTCATGGGGCCCGCGGCTTGAGTAGTTCGTGGGGGTCATATGAACGATTTCATAATGTTAAGCGGATGATTTCTTAAGATAAGAGATCTTGTGAACTGGTAATAGAGTCTATTCTTTGTAAGCCTAGATAGGATGCGGAGAGTGCATCCTCGGGGCAGAACCCCGAAACCGGTCCGGTGGGCGGGCGCTTGGTGAGGTGAGTAATTTGTACTAATTACTCATTTGAAGCCCACTGTAAAAAACAGTTAGTTTGACATTAAATTTCCTTTGAGAAAAAGGATGTGAGGTTCCGGCTGTTCTGTCGGGACCGAATGTCTATTTATTTTATTTACGCACTTATTTATTTATTCGTTTATTTAAATTATTTCAAATTATATCCCACTGGGCCTTTCGCTCATGTTTCAAATGTTTAAACCCTCCCAGGAGATTCGAGGAGCGGTGCATCGTGGGAAGAGTTGTGCTACGGATCGAGCAAGCGAGGATTGTGTTATCCTCTTGAGCAAATGTAAGGAATTTGAGAAATTACGTAAACTTAACTAATATTTGGATTTACTAGACTGTGGATGATGTCATTTGTAATGATTATTTACGTAAGCATGTATATGATCTTGTATGTCTCAGTGGGGTGGAGCCCCGTGTGTCGAGGCTCTGGATTATATTGTTTATTTATTTATTTTAATGCGATCGGGTGGGGCCGGTTGGGGAATTCCGCTTTATAAATCCCTAATTGAGCTCCACGTCACCCACCCCGTTTGGGGGCGTGACAGAGTGGTATCGAGCATTAGGTTAAGAACCCCGGGATTGTACATACATGTGTGACATCTGTTATCCACCGAATAGTCTAGTTTGATTTCGATTGAAGGAAATGGCGCCTCGCCGCAGAACTAGGTAACCAGTAGGAACAACCGAATCAAGGATTCTTCGATGCCATGTTTATTGCCTTTCAAGGCATGGCCACTAGAGCTCGGAATGAGCGACCGGTGAGATCGGAAATGGGAATATTTCCGGGAATTCAGGCGGCCCTATCCCTCGTTTAATAGTGAGGAGGACCCCAGAAGGCGAGTTTTGGATTGACTCCATAGTTAAGCATTTGAGTACTATGGGAGTTCCAAATGAATCTTGGGTGGAATTTGCGGTGTACAAGATGGAAGGATTAGCAAACACTTGGTGGAAACAGGTCAAGAGGAGGATGGATGTCACAGGATGACACAGGAGCAGTTCGGTGATGTTCAATGATCGGTACTTCCCTCCGAGTTACAGGGGAAGAAAAGGCACTGGAATTCATGTCGCTGCGGCAAAGTGACATGTCTGTGAGGGAATATGAGGCTAGGTTTAATGACCTATCCCGGTTTGCGCCATCTTTAGTGGAGTCTGAAGACATGAAATGTCTTAAGTTTGAGGGGGGCCTCAAGAACTCTGTGAGGAGATCCTTGGTGGCTCTAAGACTTCGGAACTTCCGGGATTTAGTAGTCGCTATGAGGGTGGAACAGATAACCTGGCCTATCGCCAAAGTAAAGAAGAAGAAGCAGGTCGGGTCTCTGTCTCTGGTAGACCCTCCGCTTTCGCAGGCCTTCTGCTTTGGGTGGACCACAGCGGAGTGGTAGAAGAAACCGCAATCAAGAAATGACAAGTGGTGGCGTGAGTTCTTCGGGAGTGACAGAAATGTTCCGTGACGGGCCCAAGTGTCACCATTGTGGGCAGGTGGGCCATATTAGGAGGAATTGTCCTAATCGGCCGCTCAACAAGCCCAAAGTGGCGCTTCCTATAGCCAAGAAGGGCCGCCCACGGTACATGCCGCCATATCGGCCGCAACAGATGCCATACCCTCCTGCGCCGACCTATCGGCCGCCTCGGTATACCACGTTCCGCCCTCAAGCGCGCGAGACCGGTACAACCACCTCCGCCACAGCGGTATAGGCCTCCGGCTCAGCGGCCTAATGTTGGTGACAGAGGAAGGGAGAGTACAGGGACAAGCTTATACCCCCGCGAGGAGGCAGCTGGAGGTCGAGACCAGCAACGCGGTGGTTGAGGGTATGATTCTAATCTCTCATTCTTTGCTCACGCGTGTTATTTGATACAGGTGCCACACTCGTTTATATCAAGTTCTTTTGTTCGGACTTTGAAACTGAAATCTGAAAACTTAGAAGTCCCGATGACTTTGAACTCCCCCAATGGGATGTGTGGAGGTGATGAGTGTGTGTAAGTCGTGTGAAATCACGATTGGTGGTGAGCGATTGAGAGCAGACTTGATTATCCTTCCGATGACCCCCGTTTGATGTGGTGCTCGGAATGGATTGGTTGTCAAGGCACGGTGCAATTGTTGATTGCTACCGTGAAAAGTGACATTGGTGACGAATTCCGGAGCAAAGATTGCTTATCGTGCGAGATGAACCCAAATTTGGGGAACGATTTGAAGTACTGCGTTGGGGACGGAAGAATCTAGCCTGTTTCTTTTCCCTTCTTGCCATGGAAGGTGAATTTGAAGTGAGCGGAGATAGTGCGGTGAATCCCCGTGGTGGATGAATTTGCAGACGTATTTCACGAGATCTACCGGGCTTACCGGATCGGAGATTGAATTTCGCATTGATTTGGTTCCGGGGCGGCACCTATTTCCATTCCTCCATACCGGATGGCTCCGGCGGAGATGAAGGAATTAAGAACACAGCTTGAAGAGCTGGCAGAGAAGGGATATATCCGAAATAGTACTTCCCCTTGGGGTGCACCGGTGCTATTTGTGAAGAAGCACGACGGATCTCTTCGGTTGTGCATTGACTACCGACAATTGAACAGGGTAACTGTGAAGAATAAGTACCCACTGCCGAGGATCGATGAATTGTTCGATCAGTTGGGTGGATCACAGTTCTACTCTAAGATTGATTTGAGGTCCGGGTACCACCAATTGAAAATCAGGGAGGAGGATATTTCGAAGACTGCTTTCAGAACTCGGTATGGGCACTTCGAGTTTCTGGTAATGCCGTTTGGGTTGACAAATGCCCCTGCTGCATTCATGGATTTGATGAACCGTGTTTTCCGACCGTACTTGGATCGGTTCGTTATTGTCTTTATTGATGACATCTTGGTGTATTCGAAGACTTGGGAAGAACATGCGCAGCACCTTAGGATTGTTCTTCAGACCCTTCGAGAACACCAGTTGTATGCGAAGAAGGAGAAGTGTGACTTCTGGCTGACAGAGGTGAAGTTCCTTGGCCATGTGATTTCTGGACAGGGAATCTCTGTAGATCCTTCTAAGATTGAGGCGTACTTTGCTGGGAAAGGCCGGAGAATGTGGCGGAGATTCAAGCTTTCTCGGACTCGCGGGAGTATTACCGGCGTTTTGTAAAGGACTTCTCGAGTATAGCATGCACCGATGACTCGGTTGACCAAGAAAGAAGTCGATTCGAGGATGTTGAATGTGAACGTGCCTTTCAGAATTGAAGGTAAGGTTGACAAGTGCACCGATTCTGACGATTCCTAATACCGAGGAGCCATACGAGGTGTACTCTGACGCCCTCGGGGTTGGGCTTGGTTGTGTCTTGATGCAAGGCGGACACGTAGTAGCTTATGCATCTCGCCAACTGAGACCGCATGAGCGAACTACCCACGATGACTTGGAGTTAGCAGGTGTAATATTTGCTCTGAAAATATGGAGATGTTATCTCTATGGAGCAAGGTTTCAGTCTTCTCGATCATAAGAGTCTCGAAGTACTTGTTTACTCAGAAAGATCTGAACCTCAGACAGAGGAGATGGGTGGAGTACATGGAAGACTATGACTTCACTCTGCAGTATCATCCCGAAAAGCTAATGTGGTGGGCGATGCCCTTAGCGGAGAAAAACGTCGTGGGACTCTGGCGTCATTAGCTTTGGAGGATTGGAAGAGGACCGAAGTGGTAAGTGAGTATGATCTTCAGTACCATGAGGATTATAACCAGGTTGTGGTGTATAATCTGATTTCCGCACCAGCTCTTGTGCAACAAGTCAAGCAGAATCAATGGCACGATCCACACCTCCAAGGAATTTGGATTCGAATCCAGAACGGAGAACAATTTGAGGATTGGAGAATCCGGGAGGATGGAGCCTTGTATTTCCGAAACCGCCTCGCTGTTCCTAAGGCGGGTGAGATAAAGAAGATGATTCTGCATGAAGCTCACAAATCGAGGTACGCCATTCATCCGGGTAGTACCAAGATGTACCAGGACTTGAAGAGACAGTACTGGTGGAGAGGCATGAAGAGAGATGTTTGTGAGTACGTCTCGGAATGCGTGACTTGCCTCCAAGTTAAAGCTGAGCACCAGAAGCCAGCGGGAGAGTTGCAACCTCTTCCTGTCCCTGAATGGAAATGGGAGCACATCACGATGGATTTTCTGATGGGACTACCGAGAACCGAGTTGAGGCACGATGCCATCTGGGTGGTGGTTGACAGGTTGACGAAGTCCGCGCACTTCATACCGTTCCGTGCGACGTATTCTCGGAAGGTTCTGTCAGAATTGTACCTGGAGCACATCGTGAGGTTACACGGGGTGCCACTGTCTATCACGTCTGATCGTGACACGCGTTTCAATGCAAGGTATTGGAGAAGTTTCCAGGAAGCCATGGGAACAGAATTGAACTTCAGCACAGCATTTCATCCTCAGACGGACGGACAATCTGAAAGAGTTATTCAGATTTTTGAGGATACGCTTCGTGCTTGTATTCTGGATTTTGGCGGGAACTGGAAGAAATACCTGCATCTAGCTGAGTTTGCATACAACAACAGCTATCAGGCCAGTATCGGTATGGCACCGTTTGAGGCGTTGTATGGTCGTCCTTGTAGGTCACCTGTTTGTTGGTTGGAACCAGAGGATAGACTTACAACTGGACCGGATGTCATTCAAGAGAACAATGAGAAGATAGTTGTGATTCGAGAACGTCTGTTAATGACTCAAAGTCGCCGGAAGAGCTATCTTGACGGGAGGCGTGGGCCTCTGGAATTCAAGAAGGCGACTTTGTGTTGCTAAAGGTTTCCCCACGTAAGGGAGTTACTCGGTTTGGTGTGAAAGGAAAACTTCGCACCAAGGTATGTGGGACCATTCCCGATCGTTAACGAGTCGGAGTGGTGGCGTGCCGGTTGGCTTTACCGCTGAGAGCTATCTCACGTGCATGACGTGTTTCATGTCTCCATGCTTGGAAGTGTCAACCTGAGCCGGAAGCGATGGTGCGGTGGTTTGACGTTCCGATCTGATGACGCGCGTCTTCGAGGAGGCACCGGTTCAGATTCTTGACGGGAAGATGAAGAGTCTGCGTCATCGTGAGATTCCGCTAGTGAAAGTCTTTGTGGCAGCACCATGGTGTTGAGGAAGCAACATGGGAGCTTGAAACGACGATGCAGGAACGTTATCCGCATCTGTTTGCACTTTGAGGTGAGTTTTAATTTCGAGGACGAAATTGCCTAAGGGGGGTGGAGCCGTAACACCCTGACGAATTAATTGAGATTAATTAAGGTAATTAAGATTATTAGTGTGCCTAATCTGATTTAATTAATTGAGTTTAAATAATTCCAAGGTATTTAAATTATTCTGATAATTTATTTTAATCCGTATGTGTATGGGCGTATTTCTGGACTGTTTTAGTGCACATGTCATTTCCTTTTTATTTTTCTTTTCCTTTTTCTTTTTCTTTCCTTTTCCTTCCTTTTCTTTTTCTTTCTTCCGTGCGCTTTCTTTCTCTCTCTCTCTCTCACTCTCACTCCCGTACTCTCTCTATCTCTCTCTCTACCATTTTTTGTCACAAATCAAGACCGGATTCGAACCAAGAGGGATTTCAAAGAGTTTTCAACATCAAGAGAAGGATTCAAGGTAAGATTACTGAAAGAACCTCTCTTGGATTTCAAGTTTTTCGGATTTAAAACTTACTTTTAGTTCAAAACGGATTTTGATGGATTTCGAGTAAAACTAGGGTAGAAATTGGAGATCTTGGGTTATTTGGACTTGTTTTAGGACCTAGAACCTGGATCTAGTGGTTGTCCCTTGAGATTTTGTGATTTGGGACTGGATTTGTAGGTCTTTGAACTGATTTTCGCGAGTTTTCGCGAACTGGGGATCTCCACCGGTCGATCGCATTGGTCGACCGGATCTCACTACGGCCACCAGCCGACCGGACCGGTCGACCGGATGCACACCACTGGCCGACCGGTGGTGATGCACTCCTCTGTCTCCAGTCGACCGGTGTACACGGGGTTTGACCCTGTTTGGCCTGAAATTGTTGTTTTGACCCCTGTTTTCGGGGAGAACCCAAATTAGCTTCATTTGGGGACTTGGGATGAAAGGATTAGTATCTTTAATCCCTGAGTTGATATTTAAAACCCTTGGAATGGAATTTGAAACATGAAAATTGATTAGGGCACACTAATTGGAAAAATCTTGGTATATGATTGAGATTCGATTACTTTAGGACTGAAAATTGATCCTAAAGTGGTGTTTTGTATCAGTGATCGCTGAGGATTCAGACTGAAGGGGCTTGAGGAAGCGGAAGCCGGAAAAGGCAACGCTAGTCCCAGGTTTGATTGTGCAAGGAAGGATTTCTATCCCTATTCTTTGTGAGCCTGTTTTCAAAAAGGATTTTGGCCTTGAAAAATGTTTTAAAGAAAGAGATTGGTTTGCGAAAGAAAAATGTTTTAAAAACCATGGCTTGTTGGTTTATTGAAATCATTGGCTTGTCCTGTCCATGAAATCCATAGCTTGTCTAGTCATGGAACCTCATGGTTTGTCCAGTCATGGGGCCCGCGGCTTGAGTAGTTCGTGGGGTCTTATGAACGATTTTATAATGTTAAACGGATGATTTCTTAAGATAAGAGATCTTGTGAACTGGTAATAGAGTCTATTGCTGTAAGCCTAGATAGGATGCCGAGAGTGCATCCTCGGGGAACCCAAAACCGGTCCGGTAGGCGGGCGCTTGGTGAGGTGAGTAATTTGTACTAATTACTCATCAAGCCCAATGTCTGATTAGTTTGTTATATTTCCTTTGAGAAAAAGGATGTGAGGTTCCGGTGTTCGAGAGGCTTGAATGTCTTATTTTATTCATTTATGCGCTTATTTATTTATTCGTTTATTTAAATTATTTCAAATTATATCCTACTGGGCATTTCGCTCATGTTTCAAATGTTTAAACCCCTCCCAGGAGATTCGAGGAGCGGTGCATCGTAGCTGAGCGGTGCTACGGATTGATCAAGTGAGGATCGCGTTCATCCTCTGTTATAAATGTAAGGAAATTGAGAAAGGTTATGTAAACTTATTTAATATGTGGATTTACTAGACTGTGGAAGATGTCTGTTGTAATTGTTTATTTACATGAACATGTATGTACGATACTGTATGTCCTGTGGGGTGGAGCCCTGTGTGTCAGAGGCTCCTGGATTATGTAATTTAGTTTTATTTTATTGCAGTTAAGTGTGGGACCCGGTTGGGGATCTGTTTTATTAATCCTTAATCGATCTCCACGTCACCCACCCCGTTTGGGGGGCGTGACATATTCTCAGTTTACGTGTATTTTTTGTAAAACGAACTACGACATATGATTCGAATCATGACATAAATCTAGCAACCAAACCACCATATTTATTGGGTCTATGTTTCAACCTCACAACACCAACTATTTTCATGTGCAATAGGGATGGCATTAATTATCGCCCACATTTCAGCTTTAAAAGCAAAATTTTCACTAAGAAAGACACTACAACAACCACAAACAAACCCCTTTTAACATTCTTAAAAATTCCACCACAAGCAATGGAGCAGCTTCTCTCGCCAAACCATCAGTTTTATTTATTCGACTGAAAATATAGGAAAAAAAAAAAAAAATTTGCAGCGCGCATCATGGTCTGCAGGGAGATAGTTCCTAAATAGAAGCCACGTTTCATTGAAACGCGTAGTAAGTGGTGACGTTTAACGAGGCTTTCAACACGCGTAACGGTGCATGCAAATTGCAGCAAGCTTTCGCCTCGACTTTGTTCTTATACCCACAATTTGGACACTCCGTCTATATAAGCCTAGGAGCACCAAAGCTACCAAAATCTGCCTTCTAATTCGTTTTCACAAAAGATGGCAACTAAAGCCCCAGAAGTCGCCGGTGAGCCCACGAAGACCGGCACCGCCCTCCTCGAGACGGCGACCGCCGCCATCCAAGGTTTTAGCCCCATCAACAAGATCCACCAGCACCTCTGCGCGTAAGTACTACGTACTTTCCCTCAATATATATGTTTATACACATATATATATATATATATGTATAGTTTGCTTGTTACTATACAACATGTATATCTGTTTGACCATGTTAATTTTCTGGGCTTTCTGTACTTTTTTGCATGATTTTGATTCTTGTTGTCACTCCATAAACAGTCAACCAACATATACACCTTATGGTTATAGTTGTAAACCTTCGCTTGATTAATCTAGTACGCACTCGCAATTATTCCGTTTGCCACTCGATCTTATTGATATTGTTAGACAACAAATATTAAACAAATCTTTTGGGTTTTTTTCCCTACCAAAAAAGAAATCTATTGGGCCTGAGGCCGTGCTTCCTAGTGTGAAATTTAGCGACTTTTCCTGACTTGAGTGGATAACTTTCTATGGTCACGGTGGACAGGTCCAAGGTGCGAGGAAGCTATGATAAACAAAAAAAGAACATATTTAATTGAAACAACGCTTAAATTTTGTGCGTGGGATGGAATTGTTATATGTCAAAATTAACTTATAAGTGGGATGGACTAATATTCTCCTCCTTATGGCAGTTATTTTCTTTCATAAATTATCATTTGTAATAATATAATTCTTTTTATGAAATTAACTACTCGATCACCTATAATTCATTTTATTAGGATCTCCTACGTGAATTTGAATTTTTTAATTCGAGTTGAGATATGATATTTTTAAGAATATTTAACTCTAGTAGAGAAAAAATTATATATAATATTTTCTGAGGATTTGCTCAGAAAATTTATCATTCTTGTGTGCAAATTCGCTCCAACCCTTTTTTGTCTTGACTGTTGTACCCTTTTTCTTTTTTATATCTGAAGTTGTACTGTTGTTTTTTAGTTTCCACTTCTACGCCAATGACATGACGCGGCAAGTGGAGGCGCACCACTTCTGCGCCCACCAGAACGAGGAAATGCGGCAGTGCCTGATCTACGACAGCCCCGACGCTGACGCCCGCCTCATTGGCATCGAGTACCTCGTGTCGGAGCCGCTGTTCTTGACGCTGCCGGAGTCGGAGATGCCGCTGTGGCACTCCCACGAGTACGAGGTTAAGAGCGGCATCCTCTTCATGCCAGGGATCCCCGGCCCCATCGAGCGCCAGGACATGGAGAAGATTGTCAAGACGTACGGCAAGACCTTCCATTTCTGGCAGGTCGACCGCGGCGACGCCCTCCCGCTTGGGCTCCCGCAGCTCATGATGAGCTTCACCAGGAATGGCCAGCTCTATGATCACCTCGCCAAGGGTAACAAATTAAAACATTTTACAAACTAATCACTAGTTTTCTTAATTTACCACTAATTTGACTTTTGTGATCGTTATTATTCACTTGGTGTCCTTAATTTATTTGTTTTTCTTACATTTTATATCTGGATGACCACTTTGGAAGTGGTGAACATATACGTATGTCATAGAAATGCCATAACTGATTATTACTTTTTCTTGGATATGCTTAATCCCTTGCGCCAATATCTGGATGTTAAATCTTTGGTTTTTTTTTTTTTTTTTTTTTTCTGAAAAAAGTTCCTGAATTTTTTGTTTTAAAGCGATTGAAAAAGGGGTTTTAAAAATAAAATAAAAATATTTTATCCATTTTGTCACTTAACGTACTAATCTTATCCAATTTTTAGTGGTAAAAGCTAGTGTTTGTCTCTCTTTATTTTAAGCGTTATGGTACACATTATTTTTTAGGAACGGAAACACAGAATTATTTATTAGATGGAGTAATTTTAAGACGATAATATGGGGTGGGGATGATGATATTGCAGGTGCTGAGAAGCGTTTTGGTGTGAACTTTGAGGAGGAGAGAGAAAAGAGAGCATATATGAAAGGGCCTGACCTTGGAATTCATCCCAAGGCAAATGGAGAAGGAAATGGACAGAAAACGGAGCTCAGGGAGGTTGTTGTCACTAGGAAGCCAATGGCTGCCGAATCTGCCACAAGGGTCTTTGTTTGAGACTACCCCTCTCCTATCTGATATATTTTATATACATACATATATATTTATTTATGTATACATAATATGTACACATATATTACAAATGTATGTATGTCATATTACTTTGATGACATGTGCCGATGACGTTCGTTTTTGTGTATTTTGGACTTGTCCTTGGGTTTAATATGCTGGTAATTAGTATAATTTCTAGATATGTATGATGATATGTATTATATGTTATATTCAGCAAAAAAAAAAAAAAAAAAAAAAAAAAAAGGTATTGCATGTTTTATATATGGTTGTACTGTACACCTATGACAATTAAGTTTGGTGCAATATATATAATTGTATATATATATATATATATATTGGGATATATAAATATATATATATATATGTGTGTGTGTGTGTGTGCGTGTGTGTGCGCGCGTGCTTGGATATTCAAAGATATGTCGTTTTGTTTGATGACCTACCAAGTGACTAGATGAAATATTGGATTATCTTGCATTTTAATATATCAATACAACGTGTATAAATATGATAAGTTTTTTATCACATGACAAATCGACTAGTACTGATTAGTTTCCTTCCGCAGATGAAGGATTTTGATGAGTAGGACATTAAAAAAAAAAAAAAAAAAAAAAAAAAAACAACAACAACAACAACAACAACAACAACAACAATTTCCGCAGATGAAGGATTTTGATGAGTAGGACATTTAAAAAAAAAAAAAAAAATGCTGAACAGGGCATGGCCGTGCATTTTTATTCTTTTATCTTTTTGACTAATTAGTTATTTAATTAAAAAGATATTAATCAAATATAAATTTTATTCATACTATGCACAGTAAGGGGCCGGAGGGGTATTTGAAAATCACTAGAGTATTTGTTTCCTTTCAAAATCGTTGAAAACCTAATAATATTTAGGCATATTAGTTGAGTACTATCATTGATCTTTGCACATATATAAGAAGAGAAGTACTTGGATATTTGCCAATGTTCCATCCTTAAACATTCGTAGACCAGGTACAATGACCAAAAGTTACGAAGTTTTGTTCTTTTTTTTTTTTTTTTTCTTATATAATACGGGATTAAACTTGCAACCTCACTTTAATTCAATCCTGCCAAAAGATCAAATACTCTTAAAGGCATTTTTTTTTGAGTTTTCATCGAAAAGTAAATTGTCTTGAGAATACTAATTATTAGTGAATTTTTACAGTTGAGCATGTTGTTTTAGTCCACAGTAGAAAAATAAGTTACTGCAAGTAATTAATTCAAATATAAAAATATAATACCTACCAGTGGAACCAAATATTATGCTCTACCGTAAAGAATCCGTACCAATAAAGACTCGAAAATTATTTGGTATGGAAAAGGACGCATTGTTAGATCTCTGTTTCTTTTTTTCCCCCCATCTTCTTCTTAAGTTCAATAGTAATAAAAGCAGTTGAACAACTCGTCTTCAAATTTTTAGGGTCAAGACCACTGTACGTGGGTACTATTGAGACAGTCAAATATGTGTCAGATTTACACATTGGCTTGGACCACAGCTGAGTTAGAATTGGTGCAACAATTTCCTGCATGTGAACCTTTTCATTCATGTTTTATTCTTTTTTTTTTTTTTTTCCCCCGCTGCCATGTGCACCTCTTCATTCATATTTTTTTTTTTCTCTAATTCATCTTTTTTATTCACATTTTCTTAGTCGATCCTAATTAAATTTAGATTAAGACTTATTGTTGTTGTCATCTTTTTTATTCACATTTTTCACTGATCGATGTATTGATTATTTTTTTTTTCAATTTTTATTCTTTTCTTTCGTTATCATATGACTTAAAATAATACACTAAATAGTGCGTAAATTAACCATCTTTTATATTATTCTATTTCTACAAAAGAAAAAAATCTTAAGATCTAAATTTATGCAAGTACTAATTGATTTGTTCCACATTGAGAAACAACGCAAGTACTAGTTGTGTTGTACTTGACCAGTGATGCTATAAGCGAGATGAATTAATAGAGAATTATGGGCATTATGTAATGACTTCCCGGGGGCTCCCGTTTGATTGAGTTTTCAGAATTGTTTTACCTACTAAACTTGGCGACCCTCATTTTAAAAATAACTTTAAACGAAATACTGTAGTTCACCAATGACACATGGGTGTCACCATTGTAATTAGTTTTGTTCATAAATATAAATGCGACACCACTAATTATGTGTGGTGCAATTATTGTCAGATCACATATGGAGGTTCCTTGAAGAATTAAAACAAGATGGGTCAAGGCTCTTTCCCAGACACCAGTTGGATAATGTCAACTGGCTCTCCCAAAAAAAAAAAAAAAAAAAAAAAAAAAAAAAAAAAGAAAGAAGAAGAGATTCTGCTTATAAGATATCTAATGAAACAGTCACTATTATGGGGGAGGGTAATCAAGTTTCTGAATGGTTTCTAAAGATATGCATGCACGCAGTGATGGATACAACTAGGGACTAGTGGGGGCATGTGCTGGGTCCAACGAGATTGCCTAAATATTTCTAGATAAAACACTCCAAACACCTCTAAGTATTTTGTTTTAAATATAACTTTCGCCTATCTTATTATATAAAGGCGTAAAATATCATTTGAGTCTATAAAAACAGACCCAAAACATCTCCTAAAGCAATTAAATTTTTAAAAATGTCATGATTATCATTTTCAACCTATATCAAATGTTATTTTAGGTCTGATTTAACTAAAAACTTAATTTAAAATTTTAAAAATGCTTAAATTAATATTCCAATCGAAGAAATACTTTAATTATTTTGAGAGTTTTTCATTTTTAAGATTGATTTTATTTAATATTTTTGTTTGATACTATTTTAAATTCTACTCAATAAAGATTGGGAAAGGTAATGTCAATATTTTAAAAAAATTAATTGTTTCAGGAGGTATTTTGGGTCTATTTTTATAAACAGAACGACGTGTTTTGGGTATTTACTATTTAACAAGTGTTTCTATGCAATTGATCATTTTTTTTACTTCTTTCTTTAGTCTTTCTTATTTACTCACACAATAAATACAATAAGCCCTTCAAATAATAATAATAATAATAATAATAATAATAATAATAATAATAATAATAATAATAATAATATTGGAAGGCTATCATTTTCAAAGTAAAACCATGATGTCAGCAATCTACTCATATTATCATTTCAATATTTAGTTGTTCCTTTTCCTGCTATATCTGATAATCCATGGTTTCTTATGTATTTTCTCTCTTCTTCTTTTTTATTTTTTGTTCTTTATTTACTTTTAACAATTACAACCATGTGTGTCTATTCTATATAGTACAGTAAAAAAGAATACTATAATTTCTCATGCATTCTCATATCGGTGTTTATTTATTTTAGATGTAATAAATTTTGTCTTTATTTGTGTCTCTACTGAAATCAAATTTTGAATCTGTCACTAATTCATACATACATATATATATATATATGTATGTATGTATGCATGCATGTATGTTTACTACATCATGCCTTCTTTGCCACAGATTCGTTTAGTTAACTGAGATTGAGTACTTTTTTTCTTCCATGACTTTTTTTTTTTTTTTTTTTTTTTTTTTTTTTTCAGTTTTATGTAGAAGGTTCTATATATTGAGGATCAATTTGTAGGGTTTTAGCATAGGAATAGTAAATAAGTTGACCTATTGTGCAACCCTTAAATATTTAGCTCTACTTTGGAGCTACAACTAGTTGTTGTCTTTCCCTTTTGAGTGGTTTTATTTTGATTTGTTTGTTGGAATTAACTCAGGGGCTAACATTTTCATTCTCGTATTTTCCTTTTTCCTTCCTTATTAAACTAGATTGAATGACTTAATTGGTAAAGGATGAGTTAAGTAGTGAGTATCAAAAACACCCTATTATGATAATACTCTTGTTTTTTTTTTTTTTTTTTTTTTTTTTTTTTTTTTTTGAAAGAAACGATAAGACATAAGTTTTAAACAATTAGATATATATTTACTATGTTTTGTTAATTAATTCTTATGCTTTATTTGATATTATATTTTTCTATTTTGATGATTTGACGATTAAATTTAATCTGACAAGTTAAAAATCATATCCGACTAATTGAATATTTTGGCTTGCACGCTACTTAAAACTTCTTCTTTTTGGAAGCATAAAGAAGAATGAAATCAGAAAAATAAAATTACCAGTAGTTCTATTTTTTCTGTCATTTTCTCATTTGATTTTGACCAAATCCAATGGTCATAAAACTAATCCTATCGGTAAGACGGTCTACCGGAGATGGTCCCAAAGTTAAAGAAAAAGAAAGTTTAAGATGCAGAAAAATCACATACACTTAATTTCTCATCATCTACTTTACAACTACACTTAAAATATTATTAGTTTTTCAAGTAATTTCAATATTTTTTTTTTATCTCTTAATATTCTATGTTTTAACACAGAAATTTCCCCTTTCTGTGTTAATTAAGGAACCTAAACCTATGACATAGGTACATTTTGACAACTAATTGACGCCCTATGATAGCACTTGTCATACAAATATATGTGCCAATCTCCAGCTCTATGGGACCTTAAATAGTTTTCTGCTGATATAGATCATATCCCAGTGACATCATGTACAAGGTAGTACCTAAAACCTACTCATGATCATCAGAAAACCTAAACTAATGTTCTTGTAAAGTAGGAAACAGAAATTGCCTAATACTACTCATCATTGAATTCGTGACCAAGAGAAAGCTTATTAACAAGAAAAAAAAAATGACCAAGAGAATAATATGGATATTGCAAAATGTTGATGATGTTTTATAGGATTGAAGGATGGCTAATACATACAGATATAGAGAAAATTGTCGGTTCATATTATATAGCATCTGTAGCATCCGAATATATATCCAAAGCAACAGAAAACAAAAATAAAATAAAATCCAAAGTAGCAGTTTCTAGGTATAAATCATCATCCAGTTAACTCACCCAGACGACGCATACTGTAGTTGAATATATATATATATATATATATATATATATATGCATGTATATATAGATACACATACACACTCGTTTTACCTGCCGAGCAAAATAATCACACGGATTTAGATCGCAAGAAAAAGACAGAGATTCATGGATCCATGAATATCTCTTGCGATCTTTTTCCGTGTGATTATTTTGACACAAAATAAAACGAAAATTAGGTAACGATATATATATATATATATATATATATATATATCCTCATATCAAAAGGAAAAAAAGGGCAACCATATCCATATATATATATATATATATATATATATATATATCCAAGTCATAATCCCGCTCAATTTCCAGTAATGTACTGACATGTTAGCTTGGGTAAGGTCAAGCACAAGGACTTTCCCAAAATGAATTATAGAATGCGTCAGCTTCTTCAAGTGCACATGCAGTGCTGTGTATATATGTGTCAGTCTATATAATGAAATTAGAAGCGACAAGAAAACTGCAGTAGTTTCAGGTTCATCTTAAGCACAAGGGGTAATAAAATCCAACTTTTGCTCCATGAAATTTATTTTCTTCTTTCCTTTTTTTGTCATGATTAATTAACACAAATATATCTACTATACATAAATCACTGAAGTGAAAGCATAGAGATAGAATTGTAAGACATTAATTGCCAGGAACTTCATTGACATTTATCTTTTGAAGAAGATCAAACATAAGGATCACATAATAAAATCATATATATATATATATATATATATTTGTCACTATCGCACAATATTATTGAGTGCGGTAGTGACAAATATGTGGATCGATACATAGATATAGATCTATTATAGTTAAGTTGCATATCTAGGATGCTTCAACTAAATCATAAAAATTTAAGATAAACAACTGAAAAGAGATTGAAGAACACAACAATATATTTTGCAGTTTTTGCCAAATATAAACACATTATTCTCTTCCCTAGAATCGCAATAACATATGGTGATTAGATATGTACGACTATAAATATACATTTATATACATACATGTATATACATATATACAAATACATACATATGTGTGTGTCTGTGTGTGTATATATAAGATATATATTCGTTAAATAATTAGGTCATATTATAATATGTGAGATTCATACATATATATATATATATGTGTGTGTGTGTGTGTGTGTGTGTGTGTGTGTGTGTGTGTGTGTGTATGTGTTCAAGAGAGAGAGAGATAGAGAGACCAGAGAGATGAGAGAGAGAGAGAAAGAGAGAGAAGTAGCATACATTTCATCAAAGATAAGCAGGAGAAGAGAGGGGGTACAGCTTGCTAATCGAAGCCATCAAATGAAATGAATAATATTCTGAGTTGATGATCGATGAAGCTGTACTCTCTCTCTTCTCCCGTTAGTCTTGATGAATGAGAAACGATCATCCCATTCTCAACGGAACAATAATATTGCATTTTGCTCTCCATGATCATCTCTATATATACTAAAGTTCAGATCACAAATCGATCATCATGACATAATTAGTTTGTTATTAATTAAATTATTTGGTCATTGAAAAAACTAGCTATAGTTTTTGGTGACCTCAACGGTATGGTCAGGATTTCTCTTTTTAGATGTGCAGGTACGTCTAGCTAGTGATATTCAACCGGCTGGGCCATGCTGTGCCCACTAAACGACATGAAACAATTAATAATTCAATACCAGACGACGATGGAGAGCAACGCAACTTGAACCTTCTAAGGGTCCATCAATGGGTCCCATGCATCTGCACTGCTCTCCGGGCTGTGGATATGGCTGCCTCTGATGATCAAAATATGTGTGTGTGTGTGTGTATATATATATATATATATATAGCTTTTCGACAGTCTTTTTTGGTGGGAGGTCCTTTTCAACGCGCAACACGTAGATATGAAAAATATAACATTAATCGTTGAATCGTTGAATGTAACATTGACGTAGATGGGTTTAACTACGTTATATTTCTCTAATGTCATAGTTATAATTAATGACTATCATGTTGCATTTTTCATATTCATATTTTACGTTAAAGAATTATCCATAGAATTTGTCTCATTTTATCTTTACTGTTGAAAATGACACAAAATTGGGCATAAGCTCATCCAAATTTGCAATTTTAATAGCTCCATGTCTGTTTTCTACTCTTGACACGCTTCCCCAAAATAATACTTGTTAGAGTAACGAATCTTCTATTAAATAAATTGAGCTGCTTGTTTAAACTTGTTGGCTTTTGCTATCATGTGAAAATTGGACTTCTTAAAATTTGGATTTCCTTTTTTAAAAAGTCAACATATTAAGTAAGGTGACCTAATATTTTTTTTTTATAACTTTGTATTTATTCTTGTATTTAAATGACTATTCTGTTTTTTATACTTTTCATATGTATTTAAAACTATTAAAATAATTATTTAATGAAATATCATTTGAAACTTCTGATCAGTTTGGAAGGCAAATTCATTTTCAGTCGTAGGGATTAAGTGAGACACCTTTTATTTTGGAGTGGGTACGGTTTTAGAAATATAGACTGAGCTTGGTAACTTCGGTAGTGGACAAGTATAAGCTTGATATTAAAAAATAAAATAAAATAAGAGTGAGGTGTGATAAAGTCAGCGGAGAAAAAAAAAAAAAAAAAAAAAAAAAAAAAAAAAAAGAGAGAGAGAAAATTGAAGAAAGAACTGCCATTTTTATATTAGAATTCGATAGAGCTAGAAATTTCACTCTTCTCAAAAAGAAAAGAAAATATTACACGACAATATTTTATACAAAAATATGAAAATATTGATAATCCATACAAAAATATTGATACCCATACCCTTCAATTTTTATTTTTTAAAACTTTTTTTAGTTTTTATTTTTCTTTTCTTTTTTTTATTGCGCCTTTCAACCTGTGGTTTTATATATTTTCAAATATATCTCTTTTAAATATTTTTTTAATAACCCTGTTAAATTAATTAATTTTTAAATGTGTTCTTATATAAATATTTTTTATTTATAATCTTCATAAAATTTAATTTCAGTTGCGAAACGTTTAGCAAATTTTTTTTTATATATTTGTCCTTTTTTCCTCATATTTTTAATTTCAAATCTCTTCTCACATTTTGTATTTATTTTTTTTATCTTCTCTTTTTTTTTTTTTTCCTCTTTTTCTCTCCAACAATTTATATAATTATTATTTAAACGAGCCAGGCGCCTTTTTTTATTAGCTCAATGATATATCTGTGAAAAGACTTCTGCAGACCACGTCCACGAACACATTAAATGTGGCTGCCGTATAATTGAAAGGCCCTATATCTGTAATGCACCAACCAATTGATCAACCAATTGACTAAAACATCGCCCTTCACTCCACTGATACACAAGAGTTTCGCTTTAGATTTAAGTTTTCAATTCAGTAAAATAAATTAGACCAAGATATATCTAATACTGCAAAACTTGTCACCTTAACTAGCACATACTATTTTGATAGCTGATAATGATATGACATTTTTTTTCTTTCCCTCTGAAAGTGATAGCAAGCTAACGTAATTGAAGCGTCTTATTTCAAGTAATTTAATTTACAAGTCATGTAATTTGGAATTATTATTGTTAGGATAAATTTTTCACGGGTTTCTAATAAAATCGACTTCCAAATTTGTCCTGGTTTAGTAAATTCCTCTTAAATTTTTAGTTTAGACAATCAACTCCCGAACTTATAAAATTGTTGTAATGTGCCTCATTTTACTAAATTTGTTTAAATTTTTTATTAGCTTTAGCGGATTATAAAAAATTAAGAGATTAAAAGATTTATGTTAATTTAAATTGGGAGTGTTTTTCTTACACTTGTTTAACATAATCATTGTCAAAATGAGTTATTTTGTAACAATTTTATAAGACGAGGAGGGTGTAACTTATCAAAATTAAAAGTTCAGGAAGTAAATTGTTACAATTATACAAGTTTATGAGGTAAAAGTGCAAAATACCTTAAATTTGATAACTTTCACCGAGGTCATTTAGGTCTTGTACAAAAATGTGCCTTCTAAATTTCAAAAGTAAAATTTATTTCCCTCTATCTTTGAAATTATAACATATTTGCCCATTAGTTTTATGAGAATTAGACGTGTCAATTCTCAAAATAATAAAATTTAGTAAATAATGTAAAATGACAAATTATTGTTAGTATTTAAACTTTAATCATTAAAGAGAATGATCTAACAGTAGTCTTTTGGGTGTAATTATACCAGCACTAATGGATTGAATCCTATCAGAATTTCATAGTTAAGCGTGATTAAACAAGAGTAGTACTATGATCCTTGACTATTTCAAAATCTTCCATTAAAAATGGATCCAAATCATATGATGCAATTCTTGCTGGAAAGACAACATCCAACATTGGATCTTTCAAATTCGGCCACACCAATGAAAAAGAGAGATTTACCTCTCCAGATGAATAACTGAAGGTGTCTTCGAGGTCATTTAGGTGTGATGCCATTGTTAATTGCAGTGGTCCCATTAAATAATTTTAAAATAATTTAAAAATTACTTTTATTTTATGTCTTCTCTCTCCTCAAACCCTCTTAACTCTGAAAAATACAACTCATTTTTTGTTTTAAAAGGGGGAAAAAAAAAACGACACTTAATTCCATTATCTTAGTTTTAAAATTACAAAGCTTAATGCAACACAAGAAACATATTTCGGTCAGTAATGGTGGAATGTCCCATACCCAATAGCCACCATTAGTTGTCAAACACACTTGTTCTACATCTTCACTTAAACATATGGCATCTCATTTTTTTATTTTATTTTTTTTTTGAAAAAATAGCAGCTTCATATCTTCTTGAAAAAAAAACAATTTATGAGAACAAGATTGTCCTTATCCAAACAGACCAGACTAACGTGACAATGCCAAATCAATTCTCGTCGTGTCCATTTTCGTGTTTGCATCTCTAACACTGACGAAGTTGGGCTTCGCCGGGTCGTGACAACACCTTGGCTTGCGACAACGGTGGCGACCTTGGGCGTTCATGTGGGGAGGGGCAGTTTTGTGCGGAGGTGGAGCTCCATTAGTTGAGGCTGCCACCGATTATTAATTAGGTGGAGCTACGTTTTCTTCTTTTTTTTTTCGAAGTCTTTTTAAATTCAAGACCTTTTTTGTGGTCAACGGTTAGATCCATAGAGGGAACTATTTTATGCGGTGGCATTGTAAAATTTTAATAAGAATTATATAAATTTAACCGTTAAAAATTTAATCAAATGTTAAATATAAGGCATTTTAACGGTGAATTTTTTTAAGGCGTTTCACTGTAGAGATTGCCACTTAGACGTGGGACCCATGACAACTTCCTCCCATTAGTCTCATTTTTTTCTTTCTTTATTTTTATTTTTATTTCCTTTTCCTTTTATCTTTGAACTGGAAAACCAAACACCAGAATGCTCATTCTTTGGTACCTTAATTAAATTTAGGCTTTTTTTTTTACGATGAGACTCTCTAAAAACCCACCAGTGGAACACCCTGTACTGACCGTTGAATTATTTTTTAATGGCCAAATTTGCAGCGAAAAAGTTCTGTGCAATTTAATTCGAACTTGCTCAGATCTAATGGTTAAAAACTTAATCCAATAATCAAAATATGATGTTCTTTCGGAAAATTTGTTTAAAGGAGTCTCACCGTATAGGCTCGAGGCTTATTGGGAGTAAAATGCCAATCTTAGACACTTTTTGAGATCACAAGAGGAATTGGAGAACCATTAAAATTGGATTAAAATGCGACTGGTATTTATGGACACTACCACTCTGATCGATGTTGACTTGGTGGATAAAGTTGTATTGTAAGGGAATAGAGACAGAAATATTGATTGAACCAGCTACAGAATCCCCAGAATGTGGAACGGACTTTTTCTGCTCAAAATCGTGATCATGTAACACAATGTAGAGGAGACAGTTTTTGGCTAGTCAATATCGAACAAGCCTTTAACAACTTAAAAATATGTAGAAACTTTGGGTTCTTCTTTTACATTTTTGCATTAGAATGATTTGAATGATAATTCTTAGTTGAGTTTGAGTTATAATTTGAGTTAAAGTTGTAACTTGAGTTTGTGTTTAGATGTACATATTTGAGTTATGATTTAAATTGAGAATCTTTTTAAGCTTGTGTCTAGGTGGGTTAAAACTTAAATTTGTATTTAGATAGTATTTTAATAAAAACTCAGTGGTCATGAAAAATTTTAATAGAGTATATAGGTGGGATTTTATTCGTTTTTTTTGTTGTGAATGTATAGAAAAAACTCATCTCAGTCAGAATTAAAACGACAAAGTTATGACATTTTTAATAATAGAAAAAATTATTGTTAATTAACTTGAATTCAAGTTTATGAACTCGAGTTGAAGAGAAAATTTAGGGTGTGTTCACTTGGTAGACTCAACTTGAGTAAGCCCAACTCAAGTTGAGCCCACAATTGAAATGGGTGTTCGTTTACACCCAGTCCGGATTGTGATTCAAATCACAATCCGAGTTAATGCATGAAAAAGGAATTCAACTACCCCTTGAATTCTCTTTAATCCGAGTCTGTTGCTACAGGAAAAAGAGGTCTGGCCAACTCTGCCAGATTCCTCTGCCTTGTGACCGTTTCCTCTCCGCCATTTGCTTCCTTCCATACGGAAAGGCCTTTCTTCTCTGTGCTTGCCCATCATCTACAGGCCTGATTCCTGCTTTTTCCTGCTTCATAACCCGCGTGCTGAAGCTCACCCCAGATCTGAAGTTTTTTTTTTATTTTGCCCTATTGTGTGGTGACCGAGGAAAGAATACCTCGCTGTTCACCGACTGCCCAAAACGGAGAAAATAGCTCCTTCCTCAGAGTCACGACGTCCTCCACTGGCCGTTCTTCTGTGTAGATGCATCCGCCACCGTCGATCTCAAGCTCCGGTTAAGTGGAGATATTCTGCCGGTCGTAAACGTCGGAGGAGAACTTTCTGTGTTTCATCTGCATCACGTTTGGGCCTGTTGACGGAAGACTACACCCGTTCTTCCACCGGATCGAACACGGTAAGCCCTCCTCTCTTTCCCATACGATTTGTGAGATTATCGTCGAACATTGGAACCCAATTTCTGTGCTGAAAATTTCGGGAAATTTTGGAAACATGCTTGATGTCGAGAATGTGAGATTTGCGTCGGATTGTGTTGAGAGAATAGTGTTTCAGGTTGTGTCCTTAGTGTCGATATCTTGTGAATTTCGTTTGGTTTAATGTTAAAAAAGTGTGGAAAATTGAAATTCGAGAAAAAATATAAAAGGGCAAATTGGAGAGAATTGTTGGGCCTAGAAGCTTTTCTTGGAGGTTTGATTTTTCAGGCAAATGCATGTGCTCTTGTCACGAACATTAATATTGGTTCGAATTGTGTGATTCAATAATTGGGGAAATTAACATGCGAAAGTCTTGTGGTTCTGAAGAGGTTGGTCCAATATGCTTGCTCTTAAACAGAGCAAACCATTGTTGTTGCCATGATATCTTAAGAACATTATCTCTAACTGAAAATAAATAATAATACTTGTTATGAAGTGCAATAAAATCATTTCTGGTTTGAACAACTACGCTGTTTAATTTGAAGTCACCTTGGTGTTTGCAAATTGCAATGACTTCTTGAGCATGCTGTCTATCTTAATAATGTTCATCAGGAGAGGGAGCAGTTACCAATATATGCTTGTGTTTTTGATTTGCATATTGTCTTAGCTTTTTACTTGTAGTTTGCAAGTTATATGTAATCTGGAAATTTGTTAATGACACTCACAATTTATTGTCTTACCATTTCTTTGTTCAATATATATGGTAGTTGATCTATATTCATTGCATGCCTTTGCGGCTACAGTGAATTGTTAGCGTGGAAATTATTCTGAGGCTCTAGTACTTTGGCAGTGGCGTTTAATTTAATTATGGTTAACATATTCTATATCTGTGAGCTCTTTCGACTCTGATGTTGTTGTGCAGATGAACTCTTTGTTCTTATTGGATTTAGTACATTGGCAGTGATGATTTTATTGGCATATCAGTTTCGTTGTAGCGATATCCCTCTTGTTTTTTGGCATTTATCAGTTGCTACTGCATGTAATTAGGTTTCCTTGGATTTATTGTCATGTGTTGTCAATTGTTATTGCATTTTGACCTCTGCTCTTAAGTCCGGCGCCTATTACTATGTGGTTTGGTAGCATAAGTGCCAATCTAGGAGGATAATGCTCCGAAATTGAAATGGTGCTATGATTATAAAAATCTGAGCCAATAAAAAGATATAAGTACAATTATCATCTTTCTTCTTTGTCGTCGCATATGTCGCATTCTTCTCGTGGTTGGTGGTCTTCCTTGTGTGTATTAGATGCCGTGCGAGGTGAGGATGATGTCACCTTCTCTTTGGTCGGAGAAACAAAAACTGCACTTTTGAAGCAACTTGCGGACTTCAATAATAAGAACCGGGGTCGTCAGCCTGACTCAGCGGATTGGGAACAATGGGCGAAAGATTTGTCTTCTCTCTTTCCGTCACCTATTCCTCCAGGGCGCGTTAAAGAGGCAAAGGAACGCCTGAGGAAAAAATTCAACGCTGAGCTCGCCCTCCGCTCTAACACTGGACTAGGATGGGATCCAGTCAACAGTACCCCAACTTGCACTAACGAGTACTGGAATGAATTTTGTAAGGTTAGTATGTAATCCTTATTCCATACGCATCATTTGTTATATGCTTCTTATTCGTGCCACTTATGATGATTCAAATGGATAAAGTGGGAGCCTTAGAGGGGCAGGGGACATGGGGCTTAGGGGCAGGGGTGGCCTGGCCTAGGCCCAGGGGTGGCCTAGGGAGGGTGGCCGGCTGGCTTAGGGGCAGGGGTGGCCTGGAGGGGTGGCCTAGAGGGGTGGCCGGCCTAGGCGCAGGGGTGGCCTGGCTTAGGGGCAAGGGTGGCCTAGGGAGGGTGGCCGGCTGGCTTAGGGGCAGGGGTGGCCTGGAGGGGTGGTCTAGAGGGGTGGCCGGCCTAGGCGCAGGGGTGGCCTGGCTTAGGGGCAAGGGTGGCCTAGGGAGGGTGGCCGGCCTAGGCGCAGGGGTGGCCTGGCTTAGGGGCAAGGGTGGCCTATTTCTATTTCTACTAAACATTGATCTATTATTCTATTTCTACTTTTGTGTCGTTTTTTATAATAATTATAATAATCTTTCGTTTTTGATATTTGTTTAATAGACACACAAGTGGGCGAAGCGTGCACGTAATGATCCTCTCAAGAACTATGACTTGTACTACGAAGCGTTTGCCAATAGGCGTGCCCGCGGTGCATTTGAAGAGACTTTGGAAGAGAATGAGGGGCGAGTGTGACGCCTGTGCCGCTTGAAGGAGAGCATGATGTTGATGGCGGGACTTCTCAACATTTCAAGGTGAGGAAGCATTTGTCAACACAATGCAAGGGGCTTTAAACTCGGCCGCCTGTTCCCAAACATGGCATCCTCATCTCGACATATAGCGAAGCGCCACAATAGAGGTGGCGAGGCATGGATCCGGAGGCAAAATCTATTCGAAAAGTATTGCAACTACTCCGAATCGGCGTAAGAGTAGTCCAGTACAAGTTCAGGTGCTTCTCGGCAAGTGGAATTCCAAAGAATCAACATTCCGGAAGTGTCGGTGGCAATTAGTGAGATATTCTTTGGATAATGAACAAACTGTGTTGTTCATGGAGTATATAAATTGGAACCCCAACTGTCAAGAGTTGTTCTTGGGCATGAATGAGGAACAAAAGGCTCTTTTACGCGTTGCATATTGAAAACCATACCAAGTAATCCCGCTCCAAACATGCAAAGCAACAATATCCAACAGACATGAACCAGGGTCCATTTGTCTGCGGGTGCATCGTCTAAATTTCGCCCACACAGCCTGTGACCTCTCCTTTCCCCCAATACCCCTTTCCCGAACCCACCCCCACCATACCCTTCTTTCCAACACCCTACTACTAATGGCCAACCAACCCTTCCTAACTACCAAAATTTCTCACAATTCTTCGTTAACCCCCAATACCCGCACCCGCCCGGCCCTTTTGGAGGCACCGGCAGTGATGAGATCTAGCTTAGGTTAATCTTTCCCGTGTTATTTTTTCTCTCCTTTGATTGTGATGCATTGTCTTCGCGTTTGTATCTTATTTGAAACAATTGTTTGGCATTTCTATTTGACATTGGCTTTAGACTTGTAGTTTAGTTTGTGAGTTTGTTTGTTGTAACGGTATTGACTTTGATTTGGAACGTTGCTTACATGTTAGACGTTGTTGTTAATGAATGCATGCGTTGGAATTATTTATGATATAATTTCAAATATTGTTTTGTATTGTGTGGATTATATTGGCGCACGGGATGTGGAGTGGCGGTCCATGGAATATGGGACACAATGCTCCATCGGACGATGATTCGATGATTTACTTCTTTCTTGGAGCAACCGCTGCTGCGGTATTCTATACAGCATACTTGGAACATCCACTACCGACTCCTAGGAATGATAGCCACTACACAGGTACGATGCGTCTAAGTGATTTGTTAAATGGACATGAGATGGTTATATACAATAAGATTAGGATGGGTAGCGATTGCTTTAGGCGATTGAGTTGGCTATTGGAACAAAGGAATTTATTGAGGAGTACACGAAACATGAGCGTCGATGAGCAGTTGATCATTTTTTTGACAATTGTTTGTCAAAGCGAAAGCAATAGAGAGACACAACATCAGTGGCAACACTCGGGGGCTACAATTTCAAAGTACTTCATGGTGGTGTTAAATGCCATATTTCGTCTTCGTCATGATTTTATTAAGCCACCTGACTTTAACCACATCGATCCACATATTGAGGCAAGTGGGCACAAGTACAGACCTTGGTTCGATGTAAGGCTAACTTCTTCTTTTGTTTCTTATTCGTACTAAAAATTATGATTACACAATATAATGGGATGAAGAATAACGTTTATTCTAATTGTCACAGAACTGTGTCAGAGCGCTCGACGGGACGCACGTTCCATGTGTACCGCCGTCAGAAAATGCAGAGGTATGGAGAAATAGGAAGGGATTCAACTCGCAAAATGTTTTGGGAGTGTGTTCCTTTGACATGAAGTTCACGTTTATGTCTGCCGGGTGGGAGGGTTCCGCGTATGACGCTCGTGTTCTTGAATCAGCACTTGATAGGCCAGAAAAGAAGTTCCCTGTCCCTCCACCAGGTACACGCAAATCTTAAAATGGATACTAGTTGGAGTTTGAATCGTGGGGTTTAAAAGTTGGCACAAGCATGCTAAAACAGTTCCTCTTCCTATCGTGTAGGAAAATTTTATTTAGTAGACTCCGGATACGCAAACACAGGTTGTTTCCTAGCTCCTTATCGCGGTTCTACATACCACCTGCAAGAATACAGGGCACGTCGCGATCGACCTCGAAGTGAGCGGGAGTTATTTAACTACACTCATTCATCGCTAAGGAATTGTATCGAACGAACGTTCGGGGTATGGAAAGCGAGGTTCCGCATTCTAAAGATAATCAACAACTACCCGATGAAGAAACAAGCGAGAATTCCCATTGCGTGCGCTGTGATACATAACTTTATACGCATGTATCAACATAATGACAGCTTCATAAATCAATACTTACAAGATGGGGTACCCGTAAGTGAAATTGACCCCCTGAATGTGGACGATGATGTCAATCAAAATCATAACCCAGATCGGAGTACGGTACCTCCAACAAACACCGCGAGTCGGAGGGAGATGAGTCTTATGAGGGATGAAATAGCGAGAAGTTTGTGGCAGGCTAATGGTGGAAATAACAATTGATAATGTACATCTGTCAATGGAGAAATATGTAAAATATTTCTTTGTAACAGGTAGATCGACCCATTTGACGCAATACCCTTTTTTTTTTTTTTCCTATTTTCGGATTTTTTTTTTTGTTGTGACAACTAATTTTCTCTATCATTAATTAGTTACATGTTTTTGTTATAAATATGGCACGTTCAAAAAAATTAGAAACATGTGTTCTTGATGGAAGTTTTTTTTTTTCCTTCATTTTGGTAAATGGAAGAGAATTGAGATGGTAGTTGGAATTATGAATCTGTGAAATGAACACATCACAGTTCGAATTGTGGGTCAAACTTGAGACTCCAATGCATTACTAAACACTAACTCCAATTCCAATTACAATTCCAACCATGATTCTAACTCTGATCATAACTTTAACTCAAATTGTTAAACTGTGATTGGTGAAGTGAACACACCCTTAAACTCGGGTTTAGTCCCAAACTCGAGTTCAAACTCAAATTTTACAAAAGAATAATTACACTCAATGGCACAACTGTGTCATTGAGTGTAATTAGCACTATATACATAATCTATACTTGAAGAGGCATAAATTGTTACTTTATGTTGTTGGAAAAATTCTTGAGAAGAAATTGAACAAAAATCTGGAGAAAACAAAATTCATTCTACGTATTTTGAGCTTGTAGTGGAACGGGTTTTAAAATGTGTCTTAGGTTGCTTAGTTTTGTTAATTTGTATGTTTTTTTTTTTTTTTTTTTTTTTTTTTTTTTTTTTTGCTTCCATGTTTTAGATTGTAATTAGGACTCTTTTCTTTTATTTTTAATAAAGTTTCTCGATTATTAACGACACGCTCATTTAAAAATTAAATACCAAACAACACCATTTAAAAAAAAGTGCAAATTTTAAAACTGATATAGGGTTTTCAAAAAAAGAAATAAAAAATGAAAAAAAAAATCTCATATGGTTTGTCTTGTGGAGGGACAATCACATGATTTTGAAAGGAACTAACATGTTTAAACAATATTGTCATCATACTTAAACTGGTCTTCTAAATTATAAAATTTTATAGTAGAATGCATGTTATTTTAAACTGTCATATTTTTATCAAGTTCTTCCAATTATTATATGTCCTTCTAATGCAATATGATTCTAATGTGTCTTACAAATTATATATGTATCTTATCAGTTTAATATTTTTGTTACTTCATCTTTTCCTATTAATTAATTGTTTGATTCTTTCAATGAATATAAGAGTTGTCTATAACGTAGGGTAGCTTTATTGGTAATGTATGATTCTAAAATATTAGATTTTATCAAAACTACGATGAGACGATTAAAAATATACAAAATTGAAAAAATCAAAACAAAGAAAAAAAAAATTGTGAGTTCAAAACAGTACCCAGAAGTTTACCCTACTGAATAATTCCAATAAATGTGAGGTCACACCATTGCTCTTGAGTCAAAAGTTGATATGGCTTATTAACAATATGAAAAAAAAAAAAAAAAAACAGGCATTGATTGGGAAAAAAGATGCCCCAACCACACAAAAGGAGGCAAAGGCCCGACCAAGAATCAAGTCAAAAGAGAAATTAAAGTCCGTTATATTTTGAATAGAGAATAGCATAGTACGACACTGCGTGGGCCAAACTAGCATGTGGGAGTGCTTTCTCTGGTTGCTCCTCTCTTCTTGTCGTTTTTCACTTTGATTTTGTTAAACCACCCACGTAGCACATCAAAATTAGGGACATTGCATCCCATGTGTACGTGCATGTCTTGTTTCTTGTTATAAATTATGCTTTCATAATTCAGGAGGTTATATTATTGAGTGAGATTAACCAATGACAATTCACTGATTAGAACAATTGGTATGTACTTTTAACATATGATTTTATCTCTTGAATCTTTTAGAGTTGACAAAGAGTTTCTCTTTTAAGGTCTTTTTATCCATATAGTTTATTTTCTAACTGTTAGATCTGGTCAACATTATATCATATTAAAAAAGTATGCAGAATACACAATTTTTTATACAAATCTAGCGACTGAAAAATAAACTTTTTAGTAATTTATTTTTTTTCTAAGACCTATTAAAGGAAAAACTACAGTGAGTTGAGTACTGTAACGAGACGATGTATCACGTTCTTATCCAAAACTAACAACTCACTTAATCGTATCTAGACCAAATATTTGAAAATTTTCTTAAAACATGTGTACCAACATATAATTCGTATTTCCTCGCATCAAGATGAGTCATCAATCACATTTAACTTATTCACCCAATTTTCCATAACCGTGATGCTAACTTCTAATTTTGGTGATCTGACATCTAATTTCACTAATTTATAAAGAGAGGCCTAGTTCTTGGAGTAAAACATTTGAGTACAGAAATCATTTATGTACTAGAGTAGTATCCACTAAAAGAAAATTGATCTTTTGCTACAAAAATTACTTTGCTAGAATCATCCCCTTCAGCTGGCAAACTTTGGTAGCTCAATATTGACGCCTCTCTGTTATCAAATTGGTAGCCAAAAAGGATGATTCTGCTATTAAAAAATATTTGGTAGTGGAAAACATGGCACCAAACTAAAATAGGTTGGCGCCAATACAAATTAGCTACAAAAAAACTTTGGTAGCCAATACGAACTGTTTTTCTCTCAAAATATTGGTAGCAAAAATGTATTTTCGTTTACTAAAAGTTATTTGGTAGCAGAAAATATGGTGCCAAATCAAAACTAGTTGGCGCCAAGTCTTTTATGCTACTAAATAACTTTTGGTAACAAATATGTATGTTTTGGCTACCACGATTTTGGTAGTAAAAATGTATTTTTGGCAATTAAAAAGCCAAAAATATGTGCCAGATGAAATTTATTTCGTGTCTAGGCTTTTTTGCTACCAAATGATTTTTTGGTAGCAAAAGAAAGAGAAGTTTTTGTTACCATTTTTTTTAAAAGATATAAAGAAAAATGTTTTTCAAACATATCCAGCATAATAAAGATGATGGTGATATTTTTTTTAAAATAATCATATCTAGATTTCAAATTTTAATTTAGTAGTTAAATATGACATTTTGCTATCAAATTTTGGTAGCAGAATAAGACTTTTTGCTATCAAATTATCAATTTGATAGTGAAAAATTGCTTTTTAACTACTAAATAATGTATGTGGTAGAAAAATATTTTGAAAGTGTAGTTTTTAAAATATGCTTATTATTTATTTATTAATATTTTAATTACACGAGCAAGTTAAAATAGCTTATTTAATAATACCAAATAGGAATTATAAGTTAAATTGATATACATTTATTAATTAAGTAGTATATTTATATTTTGTAACATATGTTGATTCAGTAAGTTATACTTACATGTGTCGGTATGATGCATAGTATATATGTTATAAAGTAATCATATATATATATATATATATATATATATATATGAAACTAATCATACTTTTCTAATTTATACAATAATATAAAGGAGATTATTTTCAAGCATATCTTATACAATAAAGATAGTGTAAAATATTTTTTTTAAAGAAAAAAAGGTATCTTGCTCCCAAAATAGAAGAATATTTTAGGCTACTAAAATTAAATTTAGTTGCTAAATATAACATTTTGCTATCAAATTTTGGTAGCAGAATAAGACTTTTTGCTACTAAATTTTCGATTTGCGCTTATCTTTTTTTTTTTAATTTTTTTTATCACATGAATAAGTGAAAATAACTTATGTAAGCATAATTAAATATAAATTCAAATTCAAATTAAGCTATATTTTATTAATTAAGTGGTATACTCATATTTCGTAAGAAAATTGCATTCTGACTTTTTAGTGTATAATTTGTGTATATATTGATGAATGACATGTTATGAAGTAGCCATAATATATATGTGATTCATCATAATTTTTTTTAATTTATATGATAATATAAAGGAGGAGCTAGTTTTGAAGAAGATGTCACACAATAGAGATGGTGGTATAATCCATTTTAAAAAATAATATACAACATTCGAAATAGTGTTGTCAGTTATCCGCTACCAAAAATTCAATTAATAGTTAAATATGATATTTTGTTATCAAAAGTTGGTAGCAGTATATATAAGAGCTTCTGCTACCAAAAAAAAAATGTTTATTTGGTAGCGAAACATAGTTTTTGGATACCAAATAACATATTTGGTAGAAAAAAATGTTTAAAGTGTAGTTTTCAAATTGTTTAATTTTTTTTTTTTAAATTTTTCATCACATGAATATATGAAAATAACTTATATAATATTACTAAATGTAAAATATAAGTCAAATTAAGCTATATTTTATTAATTAAGTGGTATACTTATATTTTGTAAATAAATTGCATTCTAACTACTTCGTGTACACTTGTCTATATATTGATGCATAGTATGCATGTTATGAAGTTGTCATAATATATATTTGATTATTCATAATTTTTTTAAATTTATAGATGAATATAAAGGAGGAGATATTTTTGAAGAATATTTTACAAAATAAAGATGGTGGCATTATGCATTTTTAAAAAATAACATACAACACTTAAAATAATGTAGTAAATTTTTCGCTATTAAAAATTATTTGGTAGCTAAATATATTAATTTGCTACCAACAAAGTATGTTTTGCTACCGAAATTAGGTAGAAATAGAACATTTTAAAACCTTAAGACCAAAAAAAAAAAAAAAAAAATCCTAACTTCTCATTCTTTTCTCTTGCACGCCTACTCTATCCCAGACTCCCACTGCTCGAGTATTTCCTGTCCCCCCCGTCCAGCCACAGCAGGCGTTCTCCCGCACCGTACAGCCATTCCCCGAACCCCTTGCCGTTCCACTGAGCCCCCTGCCGTTCTGCTGAGCCCCCCGCCCATCCTCCCAGCCCGTGCTGTCATTCCTCCCAGCCACCAAACACTGTCCCCACATCCCGCGCCGCCGTTCCTCCCAGCACGCGCCGCCATCACTCGCCAGAACGCGCAGCCAGCCCTCGCTTGAACCCTGCGCCGCCGTCAGTCATCAGCAGCATCCTCCCTCCTCTCGCGAGCAGCCTATCTTTCTCTCACTCTTATTTGTTTCTGATTTGTTTGGTTCATCTTATGCACTCATGACTCTGAAATGCAAGTTTACCATAACCATCGTGGATGGCTGTTGGTTTTCTGTGTCATTCTTTAAATTGGATTTTGTTTTTGTGATTATTTTGATAACGGGAATGTTTGTGATTAGGTTTTTTTTTTTTTTTTTTTTTTTTTGAATTTTAGATTTTATTTAGTGTTTAAATTGGACACAAACTTTGACTCATAATTTTGTTTAGTGAATCTTTAAATTGGATTTTGTTTCGCGATTATTTTGATAATGGGAATGTTTGTGATTAGTGTCTACTTTGTTCATATGTTATTTGTGCTAGTGACCCCGTGATTAGTTTGTGGTGGTTTGTGATTAATTAGGCCGATTATTGACAAAAGTTAGATTACATCCAGGTATGCTTATGACTGTATAAGAGTGCATTATAGTATATATCTTATACTAACACGTATTTGACAATTACAATATTTTTGTTGTATTGTAGGTAAGATATAAAGTGGATGAACAATGACATAAACATCAAATATTCAAGAACATGGGTGCAATTTAGAGGGCTTCAAAATCAGGATTACCTTACCAAGTTAATTAGAAAGCGAAAAACGAATAAGAAAGACTAAAATTGAAGCCTGATAACATCAAATCAGTTACAAAGTGGAAAGCTTTTGTAAAGGAGAAACCAAGTGCAGCTTTTCAGGTATAATTGACTTAAATACTTACTGTTTTCTCTCGTGGATAATTCTAGTATGTAGTCCATATTTATGTATATGGTTGTTTCTTTAATTTTTTTTTTTTTACTAGGAAAAGAGTCAAAAGTATCAAAACATGAGGAAGAAACTACTTCCACATACAACCAACCGCAAAGGATATGCTCGCTTGATCGAAGACATGGTACATTCATAATTAGCCTTCTTATTTTACAAAATTTTGAAGGATTTTCTTTCAATGTTGTGAACCTGAGATTTCTCCTTGTAGAATGCAAGTAGTTTGAGCAAATCTAAGTTAAATAGAGTAGCAATTTTGACAAAGGCACATAAAAAAAGATGGTGAAGTTGTCAATTCAGCGGTTGGTGAAGTCATTGTAAGAAAAACTTTAGTTTATCGTATTGTTGTATATCAATTTCTTTATTGTTGTGCTTATGCTTCTATGCATTTGCCCATTATTGGGCTATGAAAATTTAGAACAAATACAAAATGATAGACCCACTTATGAATAAAGTGATTTGCTAGACGATGCTCTAGCTTCTTACTTTGGTCCTGACCAAAATGGCCGCATGAGAGCAATGGACCTTGGGATGACTAAGACAAAACACTCTACTATGTTAGAATGAGATGATCACTTGCAAGCTTTACAAGATAAATGTAACAAAACAGAAGTGGATGTCAAAGAGTTGAAAGAGATAATTTCTCTATTGCTGAAAAGTCAAGTAAGTGGCATCAAAAGTGAGGATCAATCTAATGCAAACATGCATTCACTTGTGGTAAGCAATAAAACTCAATTGCTTAACATTGAGTTTTTATACGGGATGAAATCAAGTTTTTCATATACTAACGTTTTTTATTTGTAATTGCTTATGTCCATTGAATTATTGTTAGAGTGTGAGTACTAATTTACCTAAAATGACCAACAAGTGTAAGCTATTAGATTGGGTTGGAACCGGAGAAGTTGTTGCTAAAGGGCGTTTCATGCCAAGCGACCTAAAAGACCTCGTTCACCATGTAACTGTTGGACCGAATGTAGTTAGAGTGGGTGGGTGTGGCAAAAAAACCGGATGCTTTCTTGTGGAGGCCAATGAGTGAGATGAGTACCATTGAAGAAGCAATTTCAAGTAATGTGGCATGACCTACTAATAAAATGTTAAGTGGGTATAAAAAATCTCTACTAGCTGCAAATTTGTTTTAAGCAAAACATTATATGATTGTGATAGCAAGTTTTTTTCTCTTCGGGTTTAAATGTAGGCAATGAAGGCTCATGTTTTCCATAACTATATACATAACAATACATGTAAGATACTCTTTGTCTTACAAGTTTGACATTAAATTTTTGCCTAGTGCATCATTGAAGCCATGTTTCCTCTAACTCACTGCAAAACATTTATGGATGTGGCTATGTAGGTGTGAATGGTGTAACTAGTCCTTGCTTTATTTATAGGTTAAATGGTAGAAGTTTTTGCTAAGTTTGATCATTGTTTTGATAGTGGATCACTTTCTTATAGGTTAAACGGTGGAAATGACTTTTTTCTTGAAGCATTTTGTCAATATGAAAGGATTTACTTCACCATTTCATTTAGCTAGACATTTTGGATACTTTGATATCTCTGGCGATTCCTTTATTTTCTTTACTTGTTTTGAATGTTAAAGTTCTGGATAAATTGTGTGACTTATGTTGTAGACATCTTATTGCCAACTTGGTAGATACTGATAATAATTATTACTTTGAATGTTTTATGTTTTAATTTGAATGTTCCTATTTGGATGTAAAATGTTGCTTTGAATCACCATTTGTTTGAATGAATTCAAAAGGATATTAATATAATAAAAGTAGATAGAACGTTAGTATGTATTACTTTTACTATTGGTAAAAGAGATGGTAATTGACTTAAAAAGCTACAGGAGTATGAACATAATAAGGGAGAAAAGCTATTGATTTGTATCATAATAACGCCAAATAACTGTAAGAGGCTGAAAATAACATGTCTAAAACGCTATAAGGCCTCAATTCTGTAGCGTTTCTCATATCACTCTTAGAACGCTATGTTTTCGTAAGACTTTTAATAGCGCCCAATGTCTTAGCGGTCCACAAAATGTTATTGGTATAGTGTTTAATAGTATTTTTGGTCAGCTATTGATATTGATATTTGTTGTAGTGTACCTTAATAATCACTTTTCAGAGAGGTATAGACAACAACAACAACAAGCCTTAATCCCAACTTAATTAGGGCCGACTATATAAATTTCATTTTTTCACACAATTGTGTTCGAAATTAAACTTTCCTAAATGTCTAGATCTAAAATTAAACTTTCAGAGAGGTATAGAAATGGACCTAAAAAGTTTATTGAACAAGCATGTAAGCCCCTAGATGCCGAGGGGAAGTCATGCCGTTGTCCTTGCATAAAATGTTTGCATTTGTATTTCCAAACTATAGATATGGTTGAACGTCATATTATTGTCAAAGAATTTTGCACGACTTACGTAAATTAGATATTTCATGGTGAAGATGTTGGTAGTACAAGTGATAATGTACAAGATGAAGGAGATGTTGAGGACGAAAATAGTGATGGGGATGAGAAAGAAGATGAGTTCATGAATGCATTGAACGATGCAATTCCGCACAATAGTGACGATGATTGCGAAGAAGAGGGTCTAGATCTTTCAAATTTATTTGCTCAGAAAGAACTTTACGCTGGATGCAAAGAGTTCAATGCATTAACTTTTATAGTTCATTTACTTCACATATATAAAGGTGTTGAATAGATGGAGTAATAAGTCTATTGATATGCTACTGAAGTTCCTTCACCGAGCACTTCCTAAAGGGTTGAGAATTCCTGAATCTTATTACGAGGCTAAAAGAACTATGCGAAACCTTGGCTTGGGATATGATACAATTGATGTGTGCAAGAATGATTGCATTTTGTACTATAAGGAGCATAAGGATTTGAAAAAACGTCCGGTGTGCAATCATGAGAGGTACAAGAATAGTGGTTCAAGTGGAAAAAATATTCTATACAAGAAAATGCATTACTTTCCTCCTACTCCCAGATTGGGAAGATTATTTATTTCTCCACACACTGCACTGATACGAGGTGGCACAAAGAACAACGTGTGAATGAAGAAGAAATCCTTCAGACATCCTGCTGATGGAGAAGCATGGAAAGACTTTGATAAACAATTTCCAGCCTTTGCTGTTATGCAACTATGGAAATGGAAATTATCCTTAAATGATAAAAACAAAAAACAAAAAATTTCATTTTTTTTTTTTTTTTTTTTTTTTATTTATATTATGAGATGTTTATGCAGTAAGGTCCTGTACCCATGCCTCAAAGTTTCCTTGCCAAGCTATATGAAATAAATTTCCAGAAGTCCACAAAAAAATTAAAATTGCCTGAAATGTGAGGCAAAAATATTCTGACAAAGACGTTTTTCAGTAATATCATTATGACTCTCGAAATCATATGCACCAAGCCATTTTTTATTAACATAATGACACCGAGCTTTTATTGCAGCTTGTGCTACTGAATCAGTTGCATTATTTTTGGTACCAACAATTAAGAATTATTTTTTCCTGCTTGCTGTATCAAAAATAGCACTTATGGGTACATAAGAAATGTATTGAATCGATTCTTTTTAATAAATAGATCAAATCACAACTTCAAATATGGAGGTGGATTAAATATTAATTTATCAAGAAGTATTATTCATAATATGAATAAGAATTCTTATGGTATATGTTGACAACGTGTGATAAAAAATTTTTTATAAAAAGATAGCATGGAGAATGATTCTCGCATGAAATGTCAGATTGGGCCTCGCTACAGATGGTTTCAATTCGTTTGGAGATATGTCAAATCAATATAGTGTGTGGCCAGTTTTCCTCGTGCCTTATAACATGCCAGCTTGGAGATGCGTGAAGCAAGAGTTCATGATGATGCCTATATTAATACCAGGACGATGTGCTCCAGCAAAAGACAGACGTTTATCTGAGACCTTTAATTGACGAACTTAAAATGTTATGGGATACCAGCGTGAGAACATATGACGCAATTGACAAAAAACATTTTACTCTGCGTGCAACAGTATTATGGACAATTAATGATTTTCCTGTGTATAGGACTTTGTCCGGATATAAACTAAAGGATACAAGGCATGTCCAGAGTGCATGGAAGAAACATCTTCATTTCGGATACGGGATAAACAATATTATATATATATATGGGACACCGACGTTATTTATGTGAAGATCACCTGTGGCGTTCTGACCTGAATTTTGATGGAACTGTTGAGAAAAGAATGTCCCCTAACACATTATCTGGAGATGAGTTATTATTGAAGGTGAACGAGTTGAGGGTTTTTGTGCCAGGAAAAGCTGCTAACGTTATTCCAACAGATAAGAAAAAGATGATGGATCAAGGGTACTCAAATAATAGTAATTGGACACGAAAATGTATTTTGTGGGAGCTGGAGTATTGGCCGAAACTAAAGTCGAGACATAATCTTGTTGTAAAAACAACATTGACTATGTAGCGAAATTCTAAAATTTTTAATAAATGTCAAAGTCAAATAAAAACATGTTCATGATGCGATATAACATAAATATTAAAGATCTAAATCATACTTTTAGAGATTATCGAAACAGCACGTCTGACAAATCAAAGCGTTTCAAACAGCAACTAGAAAAGCCTCAGCCAACTGGTATTCTTTGTTATTCCTGTTTCCACAATCGGAGCGCGAGTGAGCACATCTCGTTCAATCTCCCCTCGGTATTCTTGAACTCCTTCCAACCACAAGAGAATCAAAGGAAAAATTGTTCTTGAGATGTAAATCTTTTTCTCTCAAGAACCCTTACCAATAACTCTTAAAAAGTCTTTCAAGTAATCTAATGAATAATGAGACTTACTGGATTATTTATAGAGTTTAGAAAGTTATATTCCCGTAATATTTAGGTTTCTCAAAGTCTATCTCACACAAATAGTCAATTTTGCCACATCAGCAAGTGTCAGCAAGCTTCCACTGGTTGATCGGTACGGATAGAGTAAAACTCCACCAGTCGACCGATCATTGTTACGGGAAACTTATTTTCAAGATTGTTTAATACAGAAAACTTGCACAGAGCCTCAGTTTTGATTCACGTAACCCAATATAGAAGTTACCTGATCAAAACAGTCATATATTAGTCTTTCCATATTAAATAAAAGCCAAGACAATAATCTAACAAATTTATATAATTAATTTATCAATTACATCCGATAAATTACTGACGAATTAACAACCCACCTAATATTGACTTTGAACCTTTTTACAGAAATAACACAAGTTACCAATATGTAGGAAATACGCCGCATCTTTACAGAAAATCATGTGAGCTAGCAAAGGGATCCGATGGACATATATAAATGAAGCTCCTATAATCACAACAGTACTTGTAAACCAACAAGTCCATCTCATGGTTATAAACTTTAGTGCTATTCCACTAAAAGGTTAGATCTCTCGATTCATATAGTATATTTACAAAGCTCCGAATAGCTCTCGTCCACGACTCATTATATTAGTGTGTCATCCCGATAGGATATCTATAATCGACTTAAGACCAAGTTCCATTTTACCTTCCCGATTATATTTATCTTATGCTCCATTACTACTCCATCAGAAAACAACAATTTGTACCAATAAAAATAGTAAACCATTAGATAACACAAAGTAGTTTAATGGATGAACGTTCATATTTTCTAATCCACAGTTAATGCCATAAGAGGATATCATTAACTCTTTATAGGAGCTATGGATTCCCTATCTATGAACAATAAATCTACACATACAAGAGTCATACTCCCAACGTACTGGTAAGCGTACCTTTACATAATGTCAGGATGTCTCTCTTTGGTACATCAAAGAATACAAGTCAAGCATACGAATTTATTATTCATCTCAGAGATGGCCACATATAATTTGTTAAAAGTGAATTTTTTTATTCAAACAGAATTATTAATTAAAATAGTTCAGCTTTGATCTGATCCAATATAGATTCCACCACTCGGAACTATATTAAGGTCTCTACGAAATTATAATCCCACCTCTGATGGCCAAGACAAGCCATCTCCGTTAGGAAGTAGACAACATAACAATCTTAACATGAATAAAGTGTCCAACTTTATTCTATTGTCTGGGGATCATATTCTTTAGACTATCATCTTTAGATTCCTGTCTTCTACTTGTTATTCTCATTACAGACACGATTTAAAGACTTGAAATAACAATCTCAGACTTCCAGGTTACTTATCATACACTCAACTAATATGAACATAAAGAGGACAATACAAAGATATATGAAATAAATAAATCTTTTTTAATAGTCAAATTGTCTCAAATACATTGTTACATTTATTCTTAAGGGCATAAATGCTAATATTCTCCCATTTGCACTTAATGTGATATGCTACGCATTCCCATAGCCTCGACATATTTCTCCCACGTGAACAGGTTAGCTATATTGTCCTTCAATGCGATCTTGCGTATTTCCACATGCCCTTCTTCAACGAAGCTCTTTATCAGATGATACTTCCTGTCTATATGCTTACTCATCTTTTGATATCTTAGTTCTTTGGTGTTAGCTATTGCCACACTATTATCGCAGTACAATCTTAATGGCTTATTGACACCAGGAACTACCTCAAGATCCATCAGAAAGGTGCGGAGCCATACTACTTCTTTCGCAGCATCACTAGTTGCCACATACTTGGCTTCCAGTATTGAGTCAAAAGTGAAAGTTTGCTTGACTCTCTTCCAAATGATGGAACCACCTCTCAGAGTAAAAACTAACCATGAAGTCTTGAATCCAAATAGGATTGAAAATTCGAGTCCGTATATCCTAGAGGTGTCATATCCTCCCCGGAATATACCAGCATATGAGTCTTAGTCCTCTTAAGGTACTTTAATATATGCTTGACCGCTATCCAATGGTTACGTCCTGGATTAGACTAATATTTACTTACAATCCCGACCGCATGGCAACTTTTTAGTCGTGTCATACATGAGGCTACCAATCGCTGAAGCATAAGGTACCTTCACCATGTTTTCTCTTTCCTCAGATGTCTTGAGACAATCATTGTTTGAAAGAGTAATTCTTGACCTAGATGGTTGCCCACCTTTCTTGGAATTCTGCATTGCAAACTTCTCGAGAATTTTGTCAATGTATGAAGCCTGTGAGAGAGCTATCATTTTGTCCTTTCGGTCTTTGAAGATCCAAATATGCAGAACATAATTAGCTTAAGTCTTTCATGTCAAACTGTTTGGAAAGCAAAACTTTGACTGATGACAAAATCCCTACATCATTGTCAATGAGTAGAATGTCATCAACATAAAACAATAGAAAAACCACTTTCTTGTCTTGAATATGCTTATAAACGCAAGGCTCATCCATATTCTGTTAGAATCCATAAGTCTTGACCACTTGGTCAAATCTTTTATTCTAAGAATGGGAAGCTTGCATTAATCCATAAATGGACTTAAGCAACTTGTAAACTTTTCCCTCCTAACCCTTAGCCTCAAAGCCCTCTGGTTGTACCATATAGATACGTTCCTTCATATGGCCATTCAAGAATGCCGTCTTGACATTCATTTACCATAACTCATAGTCGAGAGCAGCCACAATAGATAAGAGAATGGCTATATATGAAAAGGTTTCTTCGTAATTGATTCCCTTTTTCTACGTGTATCCCTTAGCTACCAATCTAGCCTTATAGGTTTTGACCTTTCCTTCTGCATTTCTCTTTCTCTTGTAGACCTATTTACACCCTACAGGCTACGTCCTAGTAGGAAGCTCTACAAGTTCCTATACTTAAAATGAATCCATAGATTCCATCTCACTTTCATGGCTCCAGTCCAGAGTTTTGCATCAATATCCTCCATAGCCTCTTTGTAAGTATAAGGATCCTTGTTGTGTTCCAAAGATTATGCTAAAAATGTTTCCCCATTAGTCATGAATCTCCCAGGTTCACTCTTAATCCTCCCACTATGCTGAAGCTTCCTAGGTTATTGTTGGGTTTCTTTTTATACTTGATTGGTTCAGTTTCCAAAGGAACTGTCAGTGCAATCAAGTTGCTCAACATCTCCTCGTACCACTTTGTTATGAGGCTTAAAATCATTCATGTAACTTTCCTCAAGGAATGTTAGATTCGTTGAAACCATATCTTTATTTTTCTTAGGGCTATAGAAGTAACCCCCTTTCGTCCTTCTCGGATAACCCACAAAAATACACACTTCCGAACATGCTTTTAACTTGTTTGTTTCCTTATCCAAGACATGTGCAAGACATCCCATATGCGAATGTGGTTCAAGGATGTCTTCCTACCCATCCACAACTAGTGGGGAGTTTTAGGAACTGACTTTATTGGTACGTTATTCAGAAGATAACATGCAGTTTGTGACGCATATCCCTAGAAAGATATAGGCAATATCGAATAACTTGTCATGGACCGTACCATATCCAACAAAGTCCTATTTCATCTCTCAACTACACTATTCCGCTGTAGGGTGCCCGTTTCAGTCAAATGGGATAAGATCCCATTTTCTAATAAGTTTCCAATGAACTCATTGGAGAGGTATTCACTACCTTAATTGGATCGAAGTGCCTTTATAGGTTTAACTAACTGCTTTTCCACTTCAGCCCAAAACTTCCTGAATTTCTCAAAAGTTTCAATTTTGTAGTGCATCAGGTACACATAACTATATCTTGAGTAATCGTCAATAAAAGTGACATAATACTCATACCCTCCTCACGCCATGATGTTCATAGGACCACAAACATTACTATGCACAAGTTCAAGAGCCTCTTCAGCCCTATTGCCCTTAGATCTGAGTGGTCTTTTAGTCATTTTGCTCTCCAAACAAGACTCACACTATGGTAAGGACTCAACCTTTAAAGAACTTAAAAGTCCATCCTTTAGCAACCTCTGGGTCTTGTTTGGAGGAGTTTTGTTAGTTTCACATGATTTTTTTATTTGATGTTTTGTATAGTTTTTAACAGAAAAATGAAAAAAAAATGAAAAAGACAGAGATTACTTCACCCATGATGTTTATGCAAGAAACAAAGTTTGGGGGTGCGGTGATCTCGCAATTGAAAAAAAAAAAAAAAAAAAAAAAAAAGAGAGAATGAATAAAAGTGGGGACAAGAAAGTTGAAGGTGAATGAAGGATGAATTTGGGGATTGCATTAGAAGCTCTACAAGAAATCCTAGGGTAATTAATGTGTTTAGTGAATTTTGAGCCTCATAAATATCATTTCATCCCACCTAGCCATTCATTACAAGCCTAGTAAAGTCCTATTGATCTTTGGTGGTTTATTGACTGACATTAGTAGAGAGTGGTGAGAAAAGCAAGCCTATGGAGTCGGAGATATTTTCATCACTTAGAGATCTGCCTTGATTCACTTATCTGCATAAACCTTTTGCATTTGGTTTTGGGTAATTGGTTGACCACATACACAACGTGAGGAATCTTAGGTTAGGTGAGATTAGCATTCGAGTTAAAATTTTGAACTTTCAGAATGTTTAAAGTCTTTCTTGGGTTGTAACCTCTATAAGATCTTTGAGGCCATTTCGTGAATCAAATTGGATCAATACTCAAACATGTTTTTTTTTTTCTTTTTATTTGCCTTTCGTGTTTTTATTTTATGTTTATATTTATTTATTTATTTATTTATTTATTTATTTTTATTTTTTTTGCTCGAGGACTAGCAAAATATTAAGTTAGGGGGTATTTGATGAGTGATTTTACTCATAAATTAAGTATCACTTAAGCTTGATATTTAATTGGTTCTCAAAAGTTTTGTGAGTTTGCAAATTAGGTGATTCAATGTCCATTTGATTAAAGGGAATGATTTGAAATTGTTTTGGATTCAAATTGGGTGTTGGACAAACTTTTAAATTCATTTAGAAAGCGTTTCAAGCCCTTAGGCGCTGTTTAGTGGCGTTTTGGCGCTGATTTTGGAAGACAACATATTGTGGACAGCAACAATGGCGTTTTGGTGCCCATCTAAAATTGCTAGTGGATCAAAAACGGGTAAGCTTCCTCTTTTTTCAGGTAAACAATGCTAGTTTCTTCACGTCAGAGCGCCGCAGCGCTGGGTTTGTACCATTGCAGCACTAGCTATATATCTTAAGGCAAATTAAAGGGGACTATTTGTTGCAGACTCTTAAGAGAAATTGAAGGAAGAAGAGGAGGAGAATTCCGGTATGAAGAAGAAGATGACTATTTCTAGGGACGGAGACGCTTAATTCTCTTCTAAACGAGTTTTTCTCTCTCTTTTACATTATGGTTAAAGATATATTCCTTTATTTTTATGATGTTGTGATTTATTTTATCTAGAGGCGAGATGTAGTCAACGCTTGATACTATGTCTTGATTATCAATTTATGTGATGAGGTTTTTCAAGGGTTATTTGTGTTATTTTGCTCTTAATACATTCAATTGACTAGCCATTGATTGATTGATTTGGTGTTTAGAATTTGGCACTCAAGAGAGAGAATTTTAAAAGTGACCTAGAAATAAAACAACTTAAGATTTTATAGAGTTTGGGTGGCCTATAATTCCTTTGCAGCCTTTTAGAAAGAATCATAGAGCGTAATAAATTTTTATTTTCTTGATTTTGAAATGGGAAATTGGAATAAGAATTTAAGAATTATTTTTCACTCGGCACTCAGGAAAGGGAGTTGAAATAAATTTGGGCCCTAGGCTTATAAGCTAAAACAAAAAAAGTTAATTAGTAAATAATTGATTTGAAAACACATAGTTGACTGCTAGGTGAAATCAAACCTCTAGAATTGTTCACATATTGTTTTCTCCTTCAATTGCAATCTTTAGCTTATTTTAATTCTTTTTAATCTCAATAGAGTTCTTGTTATGTTAATACTTCTTGCAAATGCTTTATTTTAAACACCAAAGACAATTTGGGAAAATTTGATACAAAATCTAATGTTGGAATTTTTCTTGGATATTTCACTACTAGCAAAGCTTATAGAGTGTTTAATAAAATAATTCTTGTTGTTGAGGAATCTATGCATGTTGTTTTTTATGAAACTAGCACCTATGTGGAGAGAAGTGTGGATGATGACGATTTAGGTTTGGATTTTCAAATGACCAACATGGAGCTAAGAGAAATGAGAAAGAGGAATCAAAGGAATAGCTGCAACCACCAAAATCTTCACAACACCAAGAGCAACACGATGAAGATTCAAAGAAGGAGAGTTCATCATACGAACTACCAAAAGAATGGAGGTATCATCCCTATTATCCTCATGAAAAAATTTTAGGTGACACTTCACAAGGAGTGAGAGCTAGATCATCACTTAAAAATGTTTACAACAATTTCACTTTTCTTTCTCAAACTGAACCAAAAAGTTTTAAAGATTTCGAAAATGATGAGTTTTGGATTTTAGGAATGCAAGAAGAGCTAAATAAATTTGAAAGAAGTGATGTTTGCGAATTAGTTCCTAGACCTAGTTCCCAATCCGTGATTGGCACTAAATGGTCTTGAGGAACAAGAGGGATGAGCATGGTGTGATTGTAAGAAACAAGGCTAGATTAGTGGCCCAAAGTTTCAATCAAGAAGAAGGAATCGATTATGAAGAGACCTTCGCACCAGTTGCTAGGTTAGAGTCCATTAGGATTTTACTTGCTTTTGCATGTTGTAAAGGGCTTACTCTTCATCGAATGGATGTTAAAAGTGCATTCCTAAATGGATAAATCTTAGAGGATGTTTATATAGAACAACCACTCAAGTTTCAAAATCACAAGTATTCAGATTACATTTTAAAATTGAAAACAACTTTATATGGTTTAAAGCAAGCTCTTAGAGCTTGGTATGAGAGACTTAGCAAATTTTTACTTCAAAATGAGTTTTCTATAGGAAAAGTGGTTACTACTCTCTATACAAAAAGTAAGGGTGATTATATGATTATTGTTCAAATTTATGTTGATGATATTATTTTAGGTTCTACTAATGTTGCTATGTATGATGAATTTTCAAAGTCTATGCATAATGAATTTGAGATGAGTATGATCGAAGAGCTTAACTACTTCCTTGAACTTCAAATCAAGCAAACAAGGGAAGGAATTTTCATAAATCAAGCAAAATAGGTAAGGGATCTGTAACACCCCGAAGAATTAAATAAGATTAATTAATGTAATTGAGATTTATTAGTATGCCTAATCTAGTTTCATAAATTAATTATTGTTTAATAAATGTTTCTGATGTGTAAATTTAAATAATTCTTAGTAATTATATTTTAACGCAGAAGTGTGTATGAACACATTTTTGGGCTGCTATTTTAAATACTTGGACACCTATTTTTCTTTCCTTTTTCCTTTTCTTTTCTTTTCTTCTTTTCTTCCTTTTCTTTCTTTTCTTCTTTTCTTCCTTTTCTTTCTTTTCTTTTCCCGTGCAGCACCCTTACTCTCTCTCTCTCTCACACTCTCTCACCCACACTCTCGTTCTCACTCTCTCTTTCTCTCTCCCGTTTTTGTCTCCAATCAACTAAATTTCGAACCAAAAAAGGATTTCAAGAAGCTTTCAACACCAAGAGAATGATTTAAGGTAAGATTTCTGAAAAAACCTCTCTTGAATCTCAAGTTTTTCGAATTTAAAAACTTATTTTTGGTTCGAAATAGATTTTGATGGATTTTGAGTAAAATCATGGTAGAAATTGGAGATCTTGGGTTCTTTGGACTTGCTTTAGTACTTAGAACCCGGATCTAGTGGTTTTCCTTTGAGATATTTGAATTTGGACTCGAAATCTCAGGCTTCGGACTAATTTTGGTGAGTTTTCCTCGCCCTACTGATTCCACCGATTAACCTATCCGATCAACCAGATTGCACTACAACAGGTCGACCTATGCGGTCGACCGAAGTGCACACCACCAGTCGACCGGTGGTGTTGCATTGCTCTGTCACTAGTCGACCGGTGTACATGGGGTTTGACCTTATTTTGCCTAAAAAACCCTGTTTTGACCCTAATTTTTGAGAAGAACCCAAATTAGCTTCATTTGGGGACGTAGAGTGAATGGATTAGCATCTTTAATCCATATTTTGGAATTAAAACCCTTAGAATGATGATTTGAAACATAAAATGATTAATGAAACTTGAAAATTGATTAAGGCACACTAATAGGAAATCAAAGGATATAATTGAGACTGAATTGCTTTAGGAATGAGAATTGGATCATAAAGTGTTCTTTGGTATCAGTGCTAGCTGATGATTGGGATTGAGGGGCTTGAGGAAGCGAAAGCCAGAATAAAGCAACGCTAGCCAGATTTGGTATTTGAGAGGTCGGATTTCTTACCCCTTTCCCTTGTGAGCCTGTTTTCAAAAGAATTTTGGCCTTACAAATGTTTTAAAGAAAGGGCATGTTTGCGAAAGAAAAACATTTTAACCTTCATGGCTTGTTGTAGTTCTGGGGTATATAATGAACTGTTTCATAAAGTTTAATGAATGATTTCTTAAGACAAGAGATCTTACGAATTGGTAAACCAGCTGATGGCTTAGATAGGATCTGGAGAGTGTATCCTTAGGGGCAGGACTTGAAACCCGGCCCGAGGGTGATAGGCTTGTGCATATGGTTGTGTAAGTAATTTATCATAGTATAATTACTTGATGATGCCTGTAATACAGAGATTTTCAATTATATTTCCTTTGAGAAAAAGGATGTGAGGTTCTAGCTGTTGTGTTGAAACTGAATGTCCATATTTATTTCATTGTTTAATTATTTACTCATTTACTCATTTATTTATTTGTTCATTTATAAAGTTATTTCAAAATATATCCTACTAGGCCTTTTGCTCACGTTTTATTGTTTTATAAATGTTAACCCCTCTCAGACGACTTTAGGAGCAGTACGGAGTAGCTGAGTTGATACCACCCAATTAAGAGAGGATTGTGTTCATCCTCCTAGTGTATAAATATAAGAATTGTAAAATTTTTGTAAACTCTGATATTTGGATTTCTAGACGATGATTGATGTATGTAATGTTATTTACATGTTCATGTATATACAAAACTGAAGATCCTGTGAGTAATTCCTATAGGTGTAGCCCTGAGTGATGTTCGAGGATTGAGTTCAAACCTCTTCCTTGTAATTTATTTTTAGCTAAACGGGAGACTCGTTTAGATTTCCTTAATGTTTTATTTTAATCACGTTTAACACCTAATCAAGCCTCCATATCACCGACCCCCGTCCACGGGGCGTGACAGGATCTCCTTAAAAAATTTGAGATGGAAGGTGTAAAGTCTATGGCTACAACAATAAACTCTTATATCAAGTTGGATAAGGATGAAAGCGGCAAGACGGTGGATATTACCAAGTACCAAGATATAATCGGATCCTTACTCTATTTCACCGCTAGTAGGCCGGATATCATGTTTAGTATTGGCTTATGTGCTAGGTCTCAAGCAAATCCCAAGGAATCTCATCTTTTTAAGAGAATTTTTAGATATTTGAGTGGCACAAAGAATTTGGGATTGTGGTATCCTAAAGGCACACACGTAGACTTACTTAGCTATTCTGATGCCGATTAGGCCGGGTGTACTATTGATTGCAAGATCATGAGTGGCACATGTCGTTTTCTAGGTTTCTCACTAGTCTCATGGTTTAACAAGAAGCAAAATTCGGTTGCTCTATCAACCGCAGAAGCCGAATATATATCGGCGGCTAGTTGTTGTGCACAAGTGCTTTGGATGAAGCAAACCCTTTCGGACCTGTTATGATCACGTTCCTATTATGTGTGACAATACAAATGCCATTAACTTGTCTAAAAACCCGGTGTTACATTCATGCACTAAGCATATAGAAATTAAACATCATTTCTTACATGATCATGTGCAAAAAGGAGACATCACATTAGAATTATAAGCACCGACCTTCAACTTGCTGATATCTTTACCAAACCTCTTGCACTTGATAGGTTCTCATCTCTTAGAAGAGGTTTTGGAATTTTAGATGCTTCGGATTTGAATTTGACAGTTTAAGAGTTCATTTTTGCGTACTCTATGTTCATTTACGGATTGGATGTGCTTAATTGTTTATGTCTTCTTAATAACCTTTGGTTTTGTGCTTAGTATGTGAGTGCATATTTGTTTGCATTATTAGAGTGAAAATGGTATCAATTTATTTGCCTTTGTTTTGATTTCTTTTTATTTTTTTTATTTTTGGTTGCATTATTTATTTTTGGGTTTCTACATTGTTTTTATTTAATTTTTTCTTTTAAAGGATATAAGTTTATATTTTATACGTATTTATTAAATTTTTAAAAAACTGGAGGACAATGCAGGGGCAGTCCCTGCACGCGTCCGGTTAATCGGACCAGGCCGGTCTGCTTGGCAGATTCGACTCAGTTCTGGAGTTTTAAGCCAAAACCCCTCTTTTCTTCCTCATTTTTCATGTCTTCCAGCCCTAAAGACTTTGAGAACCTCATAAAATTCCTCTCCAAACCTCACCCATTCTTCAAATCCTCAAAATTTCTTCAAATCATTGCAATATCTCTCTTTCCTACACCCATTCTCTCCATTTTCTTCACCAATCCGACCCTATTTCACTTTCTCCTTACCAAACCCTCATCAATCCGAATTTGCTCTTGAAAATTTCATTTTTGGTGTGCTTCAATGGCTCCAAGAGGTGATCCTTCAAAGAAGAGAGGAAGAAATGTTCCAAATGTGTCGGACCTACAGTCTAAGGTAATTCAAGACACCCCCATTGTTGATGCTTTCACTAGAGATTTTTTTGTCAACAATTTTGGAAGAAGGCATATTATGGAAGGAAGGGTCGTTGACTTTGACTCTCTAAATATGCCGGAATTGAAAATTTTATTTGGGAATGTTGGTTGGTTGCCTATTATGACATCTAGAGATCATATTTGTCCTAGATTGATTAAAGATTTTTATGTTAATATGTCTTTGGATGGGTTAAGAATTGAGAGCTCATTAAAAGGGAGACGGATTGAGTTTAATCCTCCTAGTTTAGCCTCAATTTAAGTGTACCACATGATGGAGTGGATTTGTATTCAATGACTTCATGGCTTGAGGATGATGGTGGTTTAGATATCACTAGAACCAGTTTAGAAAATGATGATTTAGCCGTTGCCTTTAACCCTCCATTAGTGCATTCCCCTTTCGCTCTCGTTTGATTCACCATTTGATATCTTTCAATATTTTTCAAAGGAGTGGGCATAGGGATGAGGTTACTTTTCTTGATCTTTACTTGATTTACTCACTTCTTACAGGTCATAAGGTGAATTTTGCACACATTTTTGTTCGGAAGATGATTGAAACTTTTGAGGCTGCTCGGAGTGTTAATTTGCCTTATCGGATCCTAATGACTAAGATATTTGACCACTTCGAAGTTTCTTCAAATGATGAAACCGATCGACATGCTCCTTAAAGAGGTTCAACATTCAGTGATACTACTCTCAAGCAAATGGGATACAAGTATGAAAGAGGTCAATGGATTCCTAACAAGGATATGGGTGGACCAAGCAATCTTCAACAAGAGGAAGAAAATGAAATTGAAGGCGTTGTTGGTGAAACTAGTGCGGCGGCTCAAGAAGGTCCTTCTCAAGAACCTAGATCCTCCTATGTCAATGACGATGCGTTCAATCTCCTTCATGGCCGTCTCGACTCATTTTAAGCTCATATCTGCTCGTGGTATGACTCATTTCAAGACCATGTATCCATTTGGAAGAGGACAAAAAGAAAAAGTCTGAGCTGTGGGTGATTAACTAATGGCTCTTTTCCTTGGAATCAAACTAATGCCATCCCCTGTCCAAATTTTTTTTGGAATTTTGCCTCCAATATGATGATAATCAATGAAGCTGGTCAAATCAATTGACTTGCTCTCAATCAACACGCACTGAGGGAAAAAAAAAAGACTCAGGAGAGTTCTTTGATGTGGACGATCAGCTATTGAAGTAAAAAAATACTGGTTTTGTTGGTCAAATTATCATCAAAATGCTTAATCAAACTGAGTCTGAAGTAAACAAATACTGGTTTGGGCTCTTACATAAGTAGCCTGTTTGTTCAAGAAATTTAACAAGGTTTTTGTGATCGGTTTTGCCTATTACTTCCATCTCGTTTCTGAACTCTACAATTTTCCTACCACTGTTTGGTTTTTGGGTGGTTTATTGAACTAAGGAGTAAGAAATTGTTGTTTTATTAATGTCCAGACTTTGTGGCGGCTTCTGGAGATGTTCAATCTAGTCATGTGGTGGAGAAAAAAAATTTCAAGACTCCTCTAGCGACCCGATATAGGGTATGGACTTTCTCTTCAGCAGAAATTTTTTTACCAGAGAACTTTGTAAAAAAGTTTACTCAGAAATAATATTATGAGTTTCTAAATTTCTGTTCTTCCTCTCTGAAATTTTGAGTTCCCTTCTTTATATCATAATTGTTCTTTTCCTAACTAGTATGCTCTGTGCTTATCTCTAATGGAGAATCCTGCACATCAGAAAGTTTAAGTCTAAGATTATTGCTATGATCTCCATGACCATAAATGCTTAAGTACTATCATCACTGGCTGAGAGCTCCAAAAATCATAAAACCAAGAATCTGAATCACTGTATAGCCATTGTGTTCACCATGACTTTTAGCTTAGTGCTACAAGTACGTAAGCATTTATGGTCATGGAGATCGTAACAAAGATCTTAAGCTTAAACTTTCTTGTGTGCATGATCCTTCATTAGAGGCAAGTACAGAGCATATTAGTTAGGAGGAGAGTGATTATGATATAAAAAAGTGAACTCAGAATTTTAGAGAGGAAGAATAGGAACTGAGAAACTCATGATATTATTTATGAGCAAACTTTTTTATAAAGTTCTCTGTTCGATGGACTTCTGTCTCTCCAAGTGAAATGCCCTGTCTTATATAGTTGAGGCTAGACTTACAAGACTTCAATCTTATCTGACATGATAAAATACAAGACTTTAATCTTATCTCACATGATAAGATTCACACTATTCAACTTTTGACTTATTTTATAAAAGACGAAAACTACTTTTGACAAAATGGACGGCACACTATTCCACTTTTGAGACAAAAGGATAAATAAACTTTATACATGATACGATTTTTGCGAGGCCTGTGTAAGAGATGACAGCTGGAGAGGACTCAGCCTTGTCTTCTGGCCTGTGTAAGAGATGACAGCTGGAGAGGACTCAGCCTTGTCTTCTGGCCTGTGTAAGAGATAACAGCTAGAGATGACTCAGCCTTGTCTTCTAGTAGTTGTGGTGAGAACTCCAGTCTGATGAGTCAGAGTCCATTGAGCTATGTCCCTGGTGGTACCATGGTCGCTGTCGTTTGCTGGGTGACGAGTCAGAATCTGAGTGCTGAGAATCTTAAAATAGTGCTCGGTCATATTCCTCTGGATTTTGTGAGTTGTGGAGTAATGGTGGTGCCGGGGTGGAGGTTGATGCATTTTCTTTCTCAAAATATCGACTGTTACTTACAGTGAAGATGTTGTATGACATAGATCTCGGTGGGTGGTACTATTGCAAAGCTGATACATGATTGTAAAGTAAACTTTGGCTGGTGTACATTTTTTCTCCACAGAACCTTAACAAGGTGACCTGTGATATCTTTAAGTGACTTGGGATAATCAAAACCAGTGTACCAGGCATATACAACATGCTGTGTGTATAGTCTCTGTGTCTCTGAGTTGAGTAGGTATAACCGGTGTAGGAAGAAGATAGTGTGTACTGGTAGGACTTCTGCTGAAGAGAAAGTCCATACCCTATATCGCTGGAGGAGTCTTGAAACTTCCTTTCTTTACCACATGAGTGGATTGAACATTTTCAGAAGTTGCCACAAAGTTGATCCTCCATTGTTGGGATCATTGAGATGTGTGTGAAGATGCATGAGTGGATAATTTATGGCGATGTTGTAAAGAACTGCTTGGCACCACAGGTACCAAGTATCATCTTCAGTAATTTCGCCAAAAAGACGAAGGTGGTAAAAGGCAAGGTATGGCTGCTCCGTATTGTACATGAACTTGACATTGGGGTTCTTGATCCTGTTGCAAATATTGGTTAGGTAATAGAAGAGGTGGGTTTTGGCATAGTTCTAGCTTTGGTCAAGTGTGACTGAACTGTCTAAACCAGAAGGAAGACGATGGTCTGATTTCACAGGAAAACATAATGGTGTGTGGATATTGGTAGCCATGAGGATGAGAGGAAAGGTTTTACAAGGGGTGATGACTTGGGCAGGTTTTGGTCGAGTTAGGAAATCAGGAATAAGGTTGTGATGGCCTTTTATAAGGTTGACAGAAAAATCGTATCTTGCAAGCTAATCTTTAAGTCTGAGTAATTGTGGATTAGGAATGATTTTATTTTTAAAATCAATGAACTTAGGAAAAGATGAATTATCCATATGGACCTTCAAATTATATCCTCTAAGATGGAAGTCAAATTTTTGAATTCCATACTTGACCGCAAGAATCTCCTTGTAGATGGTGTGATAGTGTTTTTCTGATTCTTTGAACTGGCCACTGGCATGTCCACAGTAGTGCTTCTTGTCTTTATTTTCATCTATGAGAATGGCCCCCCAATAATGGTCACTTGCATCTATCTGGAAGACTCATTTCCCTGTACTTGAAATCTTCAGAGGTGGAGGTGGCTGGGCCACTTTCTTTAAAGCGATGTTTCCTAGCCTCTGGGCACGCTGCAGCCCCTTTGGTGCGCTGCAGCGGGCATTTTTGGAGCTGGGCATGCTTTTGGGCGCGCAGCAGCACCTTTGGTGCGCTGCAGCCTGCGCTTCCCTTGCTCTCTGGACTTCTTTGCATTCGTTTGCACGCTGTAGCCCAAAATGGTGCGTTGCAGCCCGCTTTCTTGCATTCCAAAGCCTCCTCTTTTGTGCCTTGAAATCCTCTTTCACCTCCTCTTGCAATTGATTCACAAGTTGGGCAAATATTCTTCTTTTCTTCGTGCAAAATCATCCAAGTTCGCATTTATTTATGATTCATATAAAAGCATACCAAAGACATTAAACTAACAAAAATGCTTGAAAACTTACAAATATTCAAGCTTAAAAGTACTTGATTTGTTGGTGGAAATACCCGTCATCAGTCCCCTATTGAGAAAGATTCTTTTTCAACATCTTTGACAGCTGGCTGGTGTGTTCAGTCACGTGTGGAATAAAATCTCTGAGATAATTGACTATTCCCAATAACTGTTAAATTTTCTTTACAGTAAGGTTCATATAAGAAAATGTCAATAATTCTCGAGTTATGTGTGGGCCAGGTTGAAACTTTCCTTAGGATATATGCATCCCTAAGAATTCAGCTTGAGTTTGTCCTATCTAGCTTTTCTTTTCTGAAAGCATGATGCCATGCTGATCCATAATCTGGTGGAATTGGTCCAGTAAGATTTTGTGGGCTTCTACTTCTTTTGAGAACAGTAGGATGTCATCTATGTAGCTTAAGGTACTGTACAGAATGAGCTCAAAAATCTGGGCCATCGTTCACTGGAACATGGATGTGGCTGTTTTGAGTCCGAATGGCAAGTCACATCATTGGTACTGTGCATCTAGAATGCAAAAGGCTGTTTTGGGCCTGTCTTCTGGATCAATCCTTAATTTCCAGAATGCTCCTTTAAGGTCAAACTTGGAGAAGACCTGGGCTTCCTTCATATGAGTGAATAGGGAGCTGGTTCTCGGAATATGGAACTTATCATCTTTTAGGAACATGTTCAAAGATTTGTAATCAATAACTAGCCTTTTCTTTTCACAGACCTATTATGATCTCTTTTCTACGACCTATTCTGATCTCTTTTCTACATAGAATGCCTAACAAGCCCAATCTGACTTTGTGGGTTCAATCAATCCCTATTTAAGGAATTGTGCACATTCTTCCTGAGCCAAGGCTAAGTCTGATGGAGACATTTCTGGATGGGTAGTCTCAGTTTGGTTGATGTCTTCGTTCGTTTTGAAAGGCAAACGTATGAAGAACTTTTGATTCTTCCATAAAGGATTGGGATGCTGGACCTAATCATGGTTGTCAACACAACACTTCAGTAGCTTCTTCTTGATTTCTTCATAATCAATTGGAGCTTCCTTGATAAAAAATAAAAAAAAATAAAAAAATAAAAAAAAAAACATCTTAAGAATGGTTGAATAAGGCTTAAATTGCCGTTTATACTTTAATCCTGTAGGAAGGATTTGAAGATTCTTTGCTTGGCAGTATATATCCATTCCAACGAGAAGATGTTTGTCTAGTAGTGAGCTTCCAAGGATTCTTGTCCATATGATACATCCAGGGAAGAACTTGATACCAATTTTAAATTTGATAATCAGTTTTGTTTTGAATACTTGATCATCTGCAGCGTTGAAATATTCAATGTGTGATATTCAAAAATCACGTGGGAGGACTTTTGGATTCATCATTGTTCTTCCTGCACCAGTATCCATGTAGGCGACCAAGTTTACTGGATTATCATACTTTGAAGTGAGGACTTAAACTTCAACATTTGGTAGGGGAGGAGTTGGAACAGTAATGGAGCACTATTCCATGTTGTAGACTGGAATGTGATAGCCTACTTCTTCCTCTTATGTTTCTTCAGGGCTAGAATCATATTGGTCTGATTATGGAATAATGAATATTGTTTCCATATATGGATCTTCTTATTCAAAGAACAGGGATTCCATAATAGCATCCTCTTCGTCACGGTTTGCTGAGTTGACTTGTAGTTGTTGGATGATTTTGGTTGACTTGGTAGATTTTTTAGGATAATTTTTTGAATAATGCCCTTTTTCTCTGTAGCTAAAACACCGGTTTGACTTTCGACTGCCACGTTTTTTCCTTCTAAAGAATCAGAATTATCTTCCTTCTTTTTTGTTGAACTTTTTGGGTATGCAAGACCATCTTGAAGAATCATTATGAGAGTGCTTTGGAGTACCATAGGTGCATTTGATGTCTTTGCATTTGATCTATAAATGGGGCTTCCTGCGTACTTTCTTGAATTTGGATCTTTCTTTCATCATGGAAGAGAATAGTTCTTGTGTCTCACAGAATTTGTTAAGAGCCGTTAATGCTAGTTGATGAATTTCTCCAATGGAGATATCTTTCAATTCTCTCTTTGTTGCAAGGAGAGATCGTTGTAATTCTGGTTGTAATTCTTAAGGAAGTGACGACAGGTATACTTGGCGGAGATTGGGATCATTGAATCCATTGAGTAAGTAGTATCGCCGAGACATTCTTTGATAATAAAACTCAATATATTTTCTTTTTCATTTCAAAATACTCTTGGTGCATCTGCTTGTCAATCAGATTGTAATCCTCAATGAACTCTTGGTATATGAGTACAAGAATTCCTGCTGCAGTGTCAGCATTAATGAATTGGAGTTGTCTATCTCCCTCAAGGCTTTGAAACCAATATCTGAGAGTACTGGTGAATCTGGAGGCAAATTCTCTAAGAACAACTTGTAGTTCTGCCTCAGGTTTTGTCATTTGCAGATCAATCCATGCTCCAAACTCATTGTTTCTGTCTCTCCATTGATCTGGAGAGGCTTTATCAAAGGTAAACTAGGGACCAGCTGTTGGCTTGGAAAACATATTCTTTGATCGCTGTTGGTCGTCAGTCGGTTCTTCAATTATGGGAGAAGATTCTGTCATGGATTCTCCCATTTCGCCATGGGTCTGTTGATCATTAGACCCTATGGAAGTAGCCATTAATAGTTGTGTGATGTCCATGGTTGTTTCTTCAGACTCGTTTGAGTTGTTTTCTGCTTCAGATGAACTGTCCGATGTCTCAGATGGTTCTGGATCTGATTCTAAGATTGAGGCTGGTCCTGAAACTATCTACATTCTTGAGGAGAGTGCCATACAAGCAGGAGGATACTCTTGGGTTTTCCTTTTGTGGAGCAGGTTCATCTTCTTTTGAGGAGAGACTCATTCTAGTAGTCTTTGATTTTGAAGAAGTTAGCCTTGTTGAAGCAGTTGGTTTTGAAGTAGATGGCTTTGACCATATCGGATCTCTGAAGATCTCATGTGTCATCGTAAAGATCTTTGAATAGTCAGGCTGAGATGGATATGAGTATGAAGGGAAGAGTGAAGGACCGAACGGAGGAAGTGGATAAGAAGGTGGATCAAACATTCTCCTTTCTCTTCTATCCAAATCTTCATCGATCTGTTTGAGTTCAGCTTTTAGCTTTTGAATCTCTGCTTCTTTCTTATCAAATTATGGACCAAAATATCCCTGATTAATTAGGCTTCTTAGGTCATAATCTAACCGCTTTATCTTTGACTAGAGATTATCGTAGAGCCTATGTACATCATCACTGAGGCTGTCAAGTTTTTTGTCGACAAGATTGGCTTGGGCTATGACCTTGTTAACTTTTGTTTCATTTTTTTGCAAGACCTAGTTCTATGCTCTAGCATTTTGTGTTTGTCAGTTTAGAACTGTAGGATCTTATTGTGATTTATATATGAAAAATCATTTGAACAACAACAATATTGTAGGCGGAATTTCAAAAATTTATCATATCCATTTAATTCATAATTAAACGTAAACCACAACGAGAGATGCATGCATGATATATGTTTATTGACAAAGGATTAGAAAAATCTCACATACCTTTGTGACGATTGAATTAATTGACCGCAAGGATCTTATCTCACTATCTCACGTTCCGAGATGGAGAATTGCCGTGAAACAAGATCGTTGTTTATTGCCACGATCACACCAAAAACCACTCGTAGATTCAAGGCTATGACTCTATAATTTTAGGATGAGAGAGTGGGCTCTTTTCAAAAACCTAAGGAAACTTTTTCCTTCTATTTTGTCTCTACAAAATCCGCCACCCTAAGGAAAGTGTGATCTCTTTTTTTTTTTTCCAAAAGACTCTCCCTAGGGTTTTCAATAATATCCTTATATAGGAGAAAATTCAAAAACTCAAACCCTAGATGGGATTTTCAATTTCTCCTTAACCCTAGGATTGAAATCCGAAAAATCCCTACATGGCTTAGGGATTTCAATTTCCTTCCCCATTTTGAGCAAAATTCAAAATCCCCTTAAGGCAAGGGATTTCGAATTTTCCCAAAATAAATTCTCACTTTTCTCTTTCCTTTAGTTGCCAAATAAAATCATGTTTAAATTTCATTTTGAATTTTAAATTAATCTCCATTAATTTCTAAATTCAAAACTCATTCCTTTTATTTTTCAATTATCGAATAAATGAAAAATAACACAACAATTTAAACATAATTATCGGTTTATTTTTCCCATTTATTAGAGCTAGCCTTGAGACCGAATGGACCCACATGAACAAAGCTATGGAATTACAATATTCGACTAACTCATCTCTATAAGTTATCGACATATTTAATTCCGACATCGCATAACTCCACTAAAAGTTCGATGACGAATAATCTCTCGATTCATGTGCACTAATTTTTCTTTTTTTGGTGTTGATACAATTTATCACACGGTCCATAGTGTAAATGCATTGTTATCCTTCAAATATCGGATGATCGAATGGTGTATATAATATTACCGTTTTACCATTCTAATCATTATTTCCTCAACTCCTTTATATGACCGTGAATAAGAAAGACAAACGTTAGTAAGATGTCTCGCACATGTTACGATGTCTTAATTAATGAATATCATCATTGAATACCAGGCCTGGTTTATTTATTCACACACCCGTCAATAAAGCATGAGGTGATATTATTTTTACGATTCCATATCTGTGAATCACATAACTCCAACTTAATATTGTCATGATCCCAATGACCGAGATGTTGTTCAATAATCGTGAACTAATCTCATTGGCGAATCAAAGATCATGAGATACTAAGTTGAGCTACGCATTCACTTCAGGATTAAGATAATTATACAAATATACTTAAGTTGTGATGATTAGGTTTAGAGTTGTGTAAACGGTTTTTACTCTAACCTAATCAATCACATGGTCTATTCAACATGTTGCGAGCATGTCTAGATCAACCACAGAGTCCAACTCCCATGCCCCGAGACTAGCATCACATGGTTCGATCTAACAGTCATAATCGGATTCGATTGCCCAATCAATCCTAAGAGGCTGAATATCTATTTCAAACCAGTATCGAAAGAGTTTGTCCGGCAGGTTCCCCGACTCTTCTTTCGTTAGTAACAGTTTATGGACTAAGCAATATTACTAACACTCTTGAGTATGTGTCAAAACATAACTTTATCTTATTTTATAAAATCAAGAAAAATAATAATGTCTTACATTTGTTATTTCATAAATAACAAATTACATCCCACCATATGGACACATTTCCAACAAACTCCCACTTGGACTTAAAGTAGGTGTGTACAATCTCGCATGCCCAAACCTTCCAGATGCCTATCAAGACTTTACCAGATAAAGCCTTTGTGAATGGATCGCCAAGTTGTCATGTGTAGATATCTTTGTTACTTCAACATCGCCTCTTTGTACAATCTCACGGATGAGGTGGTATTTCTCTCTATGTGCTTGGACCTTTTGTGGCTTCTAGGCTCCTTAGAGTTTGCTACATTGTATTGTTATCGCAATACAAAGACTACCATGGGCCTATCGACCACGGAACAACTTCTAGTGAAACAAGGAACTTTTTAAGCCATACAGCCTCTTTCGCAGCTTCACAAGCTGCCACATATTCGCCTCCATGGTGGAGTCAGCTATGCAAGTCTGCTTTGATGCTCCTCCATACCACCGAACCTCCATTCCAGGACAAACACCATCCTGAAGTGGATTTCCTGGAATCCTTATCCGATTGGAAATCGAATCGGTATATCCCGTCATATTCAGGTCGAGACCAATATACAAGCATATAGTTCCTCGTTCTCCTAAGATACTTGAGGATATGCTTTACAACAACCCAGTTCTTTCGGGTCCAGGGTTTGACTGGAATCTACTCACCACGCCTACTGCGTAGCATATATCAGGTCTAGTGCAAAGCATCGCATACATGAGGCTTCCCACTACTGGGGTGTAAGGAACTCGGCTCATGTCTTCCTCTTCTTGAGGAGTCTTGGGAGACTGCTCCTTAGAGAGGGATACTCCATGTCCGAAAGGTAGATAACCCTTTTTGGAGTTTTGCATAGCGAATCGGTCCATTACCTTATCGATGTAGGATGCTTGAGACAAGTGCCAATTGTTTGCTCTTCCGATCTCGAAAAGATCCGAATTCCCAACACATAGGCAGCTTCTCCTAGATCCTTCATGTCAAACTGCTTTTGCCACCCAGAGCTTAACCTCGCTTAGTCTTCCTACATCATTCCCAATGAGTAGTATGTCATCTACATATAAGACTAAGAAAACCACTTTGCCTTCTTGTATCACTATACACACAAGGCTCATCCATTGACCGAACAAAACCATAAGTTTTAACAGTCTCATCGAATCTGATATTCCATGATCGGATGCCCGCTTGATCCATAAATAGACTTCGCAATTCGCAAACCTTTTCTTCTAGACCCTTTTCAATGAATCCATCCGGTTGTGCCATGTAAATGCGCTCATCCGATTGCCATTCGTAAAAGCTTTCTTTACATCCATCCGCGGTTTCATAATCTAAAGCAAAGAAGAATGGATAGAAGAATTCGGATGGATTTAAGCATGGCTACCGGAGAGAAGGTATCCTCATAGTCGATGCCTTCTTTTCTCGGTGTAGCCCTTGGCTACCAAATTTGCTTTGAATGTCTCTACATTCCCATCCGGACCCCTCTTCTTCTTGTAGATCCATTTACACCCTACGGGTTTTACCCCTTCAGGAGGATCTACTAGAGTCCATACGCCATTTTTATACATCGATTGTATTTCGGCGTCCCCATGGCTTCATGCCATAGGTTTGTTTCGAACTTTCCATGGCTGCGAGTAAGATATAGGTTCATCGATGTCTAAATCCGAGACCGCCACAATGCATCTCCATAAGACATGTACCTATCACGTTGTCTCACAACCCTCCCACTACGTCGAGGCTCCACTGGTGTTAGTTCTTGTTGTGGTTCATCTGTTGTCGGTTCAGAATAGACCCGCGGACATGTTCCCTGAACATTTTCACCAGTCAATTCCTCAAGTACAAGTCTGCTTCTTGGCTTCATATTCTTTATAAAATCCTCTTCCAGAAAACGAGCATTCGTGGTGACGAATGTTTTCTGATCAGTAGGACTATAAAAGATATAGCCTTTTGTTCCTTTGGGATATCCTACAAATAGGCACGATTCAAATGACTAGTCACCACTACCAGTCTTCTTTCTAAGCACATGTGCCGGACAACCCTAAATTCTGGTGTGGCCAAGAGATGACTTCTTGCCACTCCATCTTTCATATGGAGTTCCAGGTACTGCCTTAGATGGAACTTGGTTCAGAATGTATGCTGCTGTTTCCAAGGCATATCCCCAAAAGGAATCTGTAAGAGATGAGTAACTCATCATTGATCTAACCATGTCTAATAGAGTTCGATTCCTTCTCTCAGACACGCCATTCTACTGAGGAGTACCTGGCGCGGTCAGTTGAGAAAATGTACCTTCTTCCTTAAGAAAGTCTTTGAACTCTCCCAGCAAGTATTCACCACCACGATCAGATCGTAGTGCTTTGATCTGTTTATCTAATTGTTTTTCAACCAAGGCCTTGAATTCTTTGAACTTTTCAAAGGTTTCAGACTTTTGACGCATTAGATAAATATGACCAAAACGAGAATAGTCATCAGTGAAGGTTATGAAATATTCATATCCTCCTCTTGCTTGGATATTGAATGGCCCACATACATCACTATGTACGAGTTCTAGGCATTCATCGCCTCTATTACCCTTTGTTTGAAAAGGGTCTCTTGGTCATTTTTCCTTCTATGCGGATTCACATGTAGGTAGTGAGCCTACACTTAAGGTTTGCAAGGGACCGTCTCTTACCAACCTTTTAATCCTGTCAAGGCCAATATGTCCAAGACGTAGATGCCATTTGTAGGTTTGATCAATTGAGTCTAACCTCAATCTCTTACTTTCTCTCATTGAATCATCATTCAATTCAAGATCGCAAATCGTTGGAATATTTGGTTTAACGTGAGAAATGCATTGTTTATCATGACCGAGAAGTAATTATGAAGCCATTCTTTAGAATCCGAATAACATCATTATTAAAATCCAAAGAATATCCTTGCTCAATCAAACGAGCCCACGTAAATAAGGTTTTTCCCAAAAACCGGGACATAATAAACATTGTTCAAAACAATAAAATTGTTCTCTAAAATTAATTTAATACTTCCAACTACTGTTGCGTCATCGATGCTCCATTCCCCAAATGAAGTTGAACTCGTCCTTGCTAAGCCTTTTGTTTTCCCTCAACCCCTGCAGAGAACAACAAACATGATTAGTGGCTCCAGTCTACAATCCAAGAAAAAAAAGTGAGTCACCACAAAACAGGCTTGTAACAAGCAATGTACCTTTAGCTTTGACCTCCTGAGGTATGTAGGACGATTCGTTTCCGGTGGCCGAGACATTCCGCAATGGTGACATTTGTCAAGATTCTTGTCTACCTTTGCAGCGTTCTTGCCTTTCACCCCGGCTTCTTCTTGTTATTTTGGGCTTTCTCCTGTTTCTTGGCACCAGAGGTGGAAGGCTTCGCTTGATGAAGGTTTGCCTTTCCATTCTCCTTTTGCCTTTAAGCGGCGAGTTTCCGTGAGTTCAAGCTCCATCATGAGTTCTGGGAGTGTATAGCTCAACTTATTCATAGAGTAGTTGAGTTTGAAGTTGTCAAACATCTCCGGAGAGTCTCTAGGATCATATCCACTTGAGTCTCTCCATCTATTTCAGCTCCCATGAGCTCCATCTCATTCGGTGACTTATGATCAATAGCATATGGTCCCGAACAGGAGTGCCGGTTTCATCCGGCGGTTCATGAAGTTATGACCGCAGCTTGCTTGGCTTGACTTACCGGCTTCCAACATTTCGAAATGTTGTAGATCATATCTGCAGCCGTCAACATGTTCCGATGTTCTTTGTTGCAACACATTGCTAATTGATGCTAAGATATAGCACCTAGCAATCTCATCGGAACGCATCCAAGCGGTGTATCGTCTCGCTCTTCTTGAGTCGAATCATCATTCGGCTTAAGAGGACGGGGTGGTGAGCACATGCTTGTGCTTGTCTACCGTCAATACGATATCGAGGTTACGTTTCCAAATAACGTAATTTTCACCCACTAGTTTGTTTGTACTAAGAATTTGCGCGATCGGGGATAAAGACATAATTGCTTTGAAAAATAAAATAAAGCGGTGTTGGTAATTTGCTTATATTTAAGAGAAGTATGATGCATGAATGCAAATACTTAAACATAAATAAAATCCTTAAAAAAATGTTTCATCTATGGTGTTGCGATCATAAACGGCAACACGTCCCACCTAGGGGTGGCGTCCGTGAAGCCTCCTATCGCATCGAGACTCCTCTCGTTTGGTCCACTTTACAAGATGTCTCTACATCTAGTGCAACCAATCACCATCTTTTTGGTCACCTTAGATCCATTGCCTAGCTCCTATGGGAGATTACAATGATCTTTAGTCTAAGTGTTTAACCGACTAATCGACTCTAGAGGTTGTTATGAACTAACGATCCATCTAGGGATGGTCTCGCCTCACTACTTCCTTTTCGAGTCTTATCTTCTATAAGCAACCTGATGACTCCTTAGCGACATGTTTCATGGGTTTCTCCCATTGAAGTGAGGACCACTAAGGTGGTTCTTAACCTATCAACATGTCACGATCAGGCTAAAGTCAGAGACCTTGGGAACGTTTCAACGCAAACGACCCTCACACTTAGCTTTTTGAAAAATGGATTTTGTTTTGAAATTAAGTCCAATGAATAATTCAACAAAATTATAACCCTTATAAATTTGTTGTATTTTATAACTCTTTATAAAATTTACCGTTTGCATTTATTATTATAACAATTTATAATATTAAACTACAATGATGCATGAACATGTTTGCATGGCAATTTGATATTGGCATCTCTATATCCTATATGGCATGTTATAATGATGCGAGATTAAACAATAAATCATACATTTACAATTTAACCTCTCTATGGCTCATTTCTAATTACAACCCATAAAAACAAATGAAAATAATTACAATAATTTTCTTCATCTTGTCTTCTTGGCATCTTCTCAATTTTCTCTTCTCTCGATCCCCGAAAGTGAAAATAAAAATATATATATATATATATATATTTTTTGTTTGGGCTGGGCCCAGGACAATCCCGGGCCCACCTTCTCCTCGGTGGGCCAGGCCCCGCTGGCGCAGCATGGGTCTGCCCGGCCAGGCAGCCTTGCTCCCATTGCTTGGGCCGCGCCCCTTGCCTCGGCAAGGCCGGTGGCCGGGCTGTGGCCCTTGCCTGGGCAAGGCCTGTGGGCTCCTTGCCTCGGGCAGGGCCTGTGGGCCGTGCTGGGCAAGGCCTGTGGGCCCGTGCAGGGCGGGGCTGTGGCCGCCCTTTGCCCCCTGCCTGGGGGCCGCCCTGCCTGGGCAAGGCCAGGGCGGGCCTGCGGCTCCTGCCTGGCGGGGCAGTTGCAGGCCCGCTAGGGTTTCAGAAACCCTAGCGCATACTAGGGCTTCAAACCCTAGTCTGCCGCATGCAAAACCGGGGAAGGGTTTGGCGGTGGGCTTGTGGCGGAGGTTGGGAGTCATCGGCGGCAAAAGATGGCGACGGCCCGGCGGCACAAAAAAAAATATTTTCCTAAAATTTAAATTACAAAATTTCCTATGCCCTTTAATGGCTTACATTATTTTCTAGAGAAAAAAACATAAACCACCAACATGGTGTAATTAAAAACCTAGAGCCAATCGATCGGGATCCAATCACATATTCAATCAAAACAATTTTGAATTCATCATATATTCATGCAAGATGCCAATATCAACACATATCATACATTCAATCGCATAAACATAAATCATGATGATCAATAGCCCTAGTCTCGATACCAATTGTAGGATCTTATTGTGATTTATATATGAAAAATCATTTGAACAACAACAATATTGTAGGCGGAATTTCAAAATTTATCATATCCATTTAATTCATAATTAAACGTAAACCACAACGAGAGATGCATGCATGATATATGTTTATTGACAAAGGATTAGAAAAATCTCACATACCTTTGTGACGATTGAATTAATTGACCGCAAGGATCTTGTTTCACTATCTCACGTTCCGAGATGGAGAATTGCCGTGAAACAAGATCGTTGTTTATTGCCACGATCACCCCAAAAACCACTCGTAGATTCAAGGCTATGACTCTACAATTTTAGGATGAGAGAGTGGGCTCTTTTCAAAAACCTAAGGAAACTTTTTCCTTCTATTTTGTCTCTACAAAATCCGGCCACCCTAAGGAAAGTGTGATCTCTTTTTCTTTTCTCCAAAAGACTCTCCCCTAGGGTTTTCAATAATATCCTTATATAGGAGAAAATTCAAAAACTCAAACCCTAGATGGGATTTTTTAATTTCTCCTTAACCCTAGGATTGAAATCCGAAAATCCCTACATGGCTTAGGGATTTCCGAATTTCCTTCCCCATTTTGGAGCAAAATTCGAAATCCCCTTAAGGCAAGGGATTTCCGAATTTTCCCAAAATAAATTCTCACTTTTCTCTTTCCTTTAGTTGCCAAATAAAATCATGTTTAAATTTCATTTTGAATTTTAAATTAATCTCCATTAATTTCTAAATTCAAAACTCATTCCTTTTATTTTTCAATTATCGAATAAATGAAAAATAACACAATGAATTTAAACATAATTATCAGTTTCTGTTTTTCCCATTTATTAGAGCTAGCCTTGAGACCGAATGGACCCACATGAACAAAGCTATGGAATTACAATATTCGACTAACTCATCCCTATAAGTTATCGACATATTTAATTCCAACATCGTACAACTCCACTAAAAGTTCGATGACGAATAATCTCTCGATTCATGTGCGCTAATTTTTCTTTTGGTGTTGATACAATTTATCACACGGTCCATAGTGTAAATGCATTATTATCCTTCGTAAATATCAGTGATCAGAATGGTGTATATAATATTACCGTTTTAGCATTCTAATCATTATTTCCTCAACTCCTTTATATGACTGTGAATAAGAAAGACAAACGTTAAAGATGTCTCGCACATGTTACGATGTCTTAATCAATGAATATCATCATTGAATACCAGCCCTGTTTTATTTATTCACACACCGTCAATAAAGCATGAGGTGATATTATTTTTACGAATTCCATATCTGTGAATCACATAACTCCAACTTAATATTGTCATGATCCCAATGACCGAGATGTTGTTCAATAACTGTGAACTAATCTCATTGGCGAATCAAAGATCATGAGATACTAAGTTGAGCTACGCATTCACTTTAGGATTAAGATAATTATACAAATATACTTAAGTTGTGATGATTAGGTTTAGAGTTGTGTAAACGGTTTTTACTCTAACCTAATCAATCACATGGTCTATTCAACATGTTGCGAGCATGTCTAGATCAACCACGAGTCCAACTCCCATGCCCCGAGACCAAAGATCACATGGTTCGATCTAATAGTCATAATCGGATTCGATTGCCCAATCAATCCTAAGATCATGAATATCTATTTTAAACTCATGATCGAAGAGTTTGTCCGGCAGGGTTCCCCTCGACTCTTCTTTCGTTAGTAACGGTTTATGGACTAAGCAATATTACTAACACTCTTGAGTATGTGTCAAAACATAACTTTATCTTATTTTATAAAATCAGCAAAATAATAATGTCTTACATTTGTTATTTCATAAATAACAAATTACATCCCACTTTATGGACACATTTCCAACAAGAACTTCCTCTACTTGAGTTGGAGGCTTTGTTCTCCTGTCTGGTTGCATCTTTGTTAGCTGGACATATGGTCTGGAGACCATCTTGGTTGTCTGGTTTACTTGCCTTTCGAGAACTAGGAAGTCTTGATCATATGATAAGAAAATCATACACGGTGTAGTTCCTAATGTGGATGAATTTTTCAGGTTTTTTCTTAAAAACCCAGGGACTATCTGGATCATCAGGATGATATTGTCTTCTGGTTGTCTGGGGTTGAGGTATGGAAGCTCCTTTCTTTTTTCTCCTTATGCTACTTGGTCAATCATCTTCTTCATTTTTAAAGACCATCCAGCAGTTACAGTCTAAGTCACACATAAAGGAATCAGTATCCCATATGAAGTGACCATCAACTTTGTCTGTGAAAATCTTAGACCCATCTGCTGTAAGGCAAGCAACAGGATTTTCTTCTTTTGTAGATACTGGTCTAATCATCATAGACGAAGTTGTGCTGTAACCTTCATCAGGTAGTTTAAAGATAGTTTTCACCTTTTTGTTTTCAACTGAATGAAAGTCAGATCAACTGTATGGATGGATTTATGATTCTAGTGTAGCTTCTCATAGTTGGTGAACCATTCCAAAGGCATGAGCTTTGTGATTTCTTCACAGGAGAGTTGCTTTAGAATCTGCACAATGGTTAGGATATCATTTTCCCTTTTTGCTGTGATAAGCAGAGTGTTTGGGGTATGTCCTAGAACAGGGAGATCAAGTGCATGATTCTGCAGTCTGTAGATCAGCTGATAATGGAGTGTAGTTATGTACGAAGATGGGACTTGCTCTGCACTAGTGATTTGAAGTTGGACCTTGAGACATGTGGACAAGTGTGGGTCTTTTAGTGGAATATTGAAGTTTGAGAAAAAAGTTAATATGACACTACGAGCATGGAGTGTGAAAAGTGTAGTTCCTATTACTGCATGTTTGTATTTTGTATACCTGGTATTTAGAAGTGCCAGACGAACGGTGACAAGGAATCCTTTTCTGCCTTGAAGGGTTAGGACAAGCCTAGAAAAATATTATCACACCATCTACAAGGAGATTCTTGCGGTAAAGTATGGAATTCAAAAATTCAACTTCCATCTTAGAGGATATAATTTTGAGGTCCGTATGGATAATTCATCTTTTCCTAAGGTCATTGATTTTAAAAATAAAATCCTTCCTGATCTGCAATTACTCAGATTTAAAGATTGGCTTGCACTTTGTCAAAAGTAGTTTTCATCTTTTGTAAAATAAGTCAAAAATTAAATAGTGCGAATCTTATCCTGTCATATAAGATTGGAGTCTTGTAATCTGATCCTGTCAGATAAGATTGAAGTCTTCTAATCTTATCATGTCAGATAATATTGGAGTCTTATAAGTCTAGCCTCAGCTATATAAGGCGAGACATTTCTCTTAAAGAGGCAGAAGTCCTCCGACGAAACTACACAGCAAAGGCATCAAACTGAAAGTGTTTCTCAATAGATATGCACAACCTATATTCGAGGCAAACAAGAAAATGCAGAGGTTATTAGGTGTCTTAGCACGTGAGCGCATTCCAATTGATGAAAATAATTGGAAGAAAGTCGATAACAAATATAAAAACTTAATCTGGGAGACGATTCAGGTTTATCATATTTAGTTAGATGTTTGAGATGTCTTGAAAAAAAAAAATAATTGTTCTTGACAATTTTTTTTTCTTTTTTCAGAGCACATTTGAATTGAATGTGAAGTGAAAAATGGATGTTTTGTCATCTGTCAATTCCAAGTGCAAACAATACATGAATAAATTGACAAGCGATCATTTTCGGCCTAATATTAACACTTCGGAATTGTTAAAGTCTCCACCACATGATTTAAAGAAATTTCAACATCAATTTTGGAGAAGCTTTGTTGCATATCGCTTAACGCCAGAATTTCAGGTACGCGATTCTTATTTTGTTTCTCTAATTTTATTTATATTTGCAAATGACTATGTAAGTAATTCATATCTTATACAATACAGGAATTGAGTAGAGAAAATAAAATAAAATAACTTCATACATCTTCTCGGAAATCCTATGCTGAAATAGAGCAAGAATTGTTAAGTTCAATACACATTTTTACAGATGGATACTTTCATGCAGAAATTGATGTGGAATTAGTTTTTGATCGAGAATCATTGAATACGTTGTAAATGCTTTTATGGGTGCAGCCACTTGATAAAAATGCATAATCACTTTTAAACTCGCCTATACATTCACATCTCATGGTTATGAACTCGCCTATATAATCACATATTCATATCTTATGCTTTTATGTTTTTTTTTTCTTTTTCTTTTTTCTTTTTCCTCTTTCTCTTGAACGGAATATAGTTTTTTCACAATTAACCATATGCAAGTAATATGCTTTGAGAAAAATACATTATTAACCTTTGTAGATGGAGTTAAAAGGAGATGATGACGAGATAGACAGATCAGAAATATAGATCATCGGACATCAAAAAAAGAAAGGTGGATTTGCTAGTGATGATGAGAAGTTGTGATCACAATCGTAAGTATATACGAACTGAGTTATTTGTTCTTTTTTGAAAATCTGATGACTTGTAACTCTAATATTATGTTATTATAGGGTGATTTACACAAAAACAAAAGAAAGGGCTGCTGCTAACTGAAGGCAGTAATGATGTCCTACGCCAGAACACTCGAGAAAAGTTCGTGGTGTTGGTGCATATGTGACACCCAAAATTTAAGCTCCGTTCATTTCACCAATTCGAGTTTAGAATTTGAGTTTTACTACAGTAAAAAGCTCTAAAAAACAGTCACATCTAACTTTTTCCTACAGTAAAAAGCTCTCACATAAAGTCACATCTCAACTCAAATTAAAAATTCAATCAGCAAACTAAACGGGTCTAACTTTTCTCAACCTACTAAGAGCATGAGGGAAATATTGCTAGAACATCAACAATGGATGTTAAATAGAGATAAAAGGTGAGAAAGATCAGTTGAAGACATGGAAGAGAAATATAGAAAGCTACATGAGGAAAAAGATACTGCACAAGATAGTCGGCGTCAGGTAGATTCGAAATTTCCTATCTGATGACATTTTTTAAGTTAGGGATAGTAATAACGATAGTTACACCATATATTTTGATATTAAAAATCAAATTTTTGAAATTAACAACTATGATTCTTTTATAAGTGAACCAGAAAATTCTTTTTATAGTTATCAGAATTCTAGTTATTTGAATAATGTATCGAAGAATGACGATCCTTTCTATGATCGTTACGTGTATGATACTCAATATAGTTGGAATAATCACATTAATAGTTGCGTTGGCAGTTATCTTCGTTATCAAATCTGCATTAATAGTGACATTTTAACTAGTAGTGACAATTACAATGACAATTACATTTATACTTATATTTGTGGCAAAAGAGGAAATAGTAATGAATACCCTTAACAAGGGTCTACAAATGCCCCCGCATTTTCAGAAGCAGGAAGAAAGTTTGCGACAACCAAGGGACAATTCTGACATTCCAAATAATTCAAAAATTTTATTTTAAAAAATTTAGGGCCATTTAGTTCGTTGATTCGAGTTTTTAATTCGAGTTGAGATGTGACTTTATATGAGAGCTTTTTACTGTAATAAAAAAGTTAGATGTGATTGTTTTCTGAGAGTTTTTTACTGTAACAAAACTCTAATTGTAAACTCGTATCGATGAAATGAGCGAGGCCTCAAATGTAAACTTGTAATAGATGTTGTAAATAATATCGTTGCAGATGGCTTTGTATATGAGACTAATGATGTGAACGCAACAGTTCATGGAATACGTTTAGGAGAAATAAATTACCAAGTTTTCGTGACTTTAGCTCGTGGTAATTATGCTCGCCTACCTATTCCTATACCTGCTTTCAATAAGTTCTGTGTTGGTAATGTAGTTGGATCATTTGTTGCATGGCCCAAGGTACTCATGTACAACCTCCGAAGGTTAGATTGCTTCCTCACTGAAATATGTTTCATTGAACTTGTTTTAGTTAGTAACTTTTTGGTTGGTTGGGTTATATATTGTAGATTCACAGCTGAAAATTTAAAATCCACTCATAAAATCAAAAATTTCTAAGTGTCCTCCTGAAGTGCAAGCGACGAAGCAAGTAGTGCTATCTTCTTCTCACCGTGCAATCTATCCGCATGATGATCCAACATATATTCCGCCGCCTTCTATAAAATGGGTTTGGGATAGGGTTTATGCATGGCCATATGAACAGACTTTGTTGGTTCAAATGGAAGAATGTAGTTTCGGTTCTCCAGTTCATTTATATCTTATGAAGGAGGATATAATCCACTTTTGCTCATTTAGAAAAATAAGAGCAAACGCTATCACCTTTTACCTCTGGTTTGAATCAATTTAATTAAATAGTCTTAGTTAACATCTTTCAGTACTATATTTAGTACATAATAACCCAATATATATATATATATATATATTCCAGGATGTTATACAAAAAATCTTGATGTTGGAAAAATTGGATACCTTTGCTTTCAAGATTCCTTCCCTAGTTGGTGAGAAAGCTGGGAAACCAAATGAACGTGCGAAGAATATTGCCTCTAAAATGCGAGAAATGAAAGATGGTCAAATATTATTGACACCTTGGAATGTAGGGTGAGTTGAAATATGTGCATAATATCAATATGAAAACATTTATAGTAATAAATTTATTTTATCTAAAAAGCCTAACAAAATTTTTGTTTTACTAGGTACAATTGGATGCTTATTATTCTTAATCCAAGAGAAGAGGAAGCATACTTTTTGGATCCACTTGGAAAGGAAATTCATGAGGACATTGGATTAACAGTGTACCAATAAGTTTGTTTGTTTGTTTTTTTTTTTTTTTCAATGCCAATTATAAACAAATGAAGTCACTTAGATTAGGACGAACCTAAACATTTTTAATCTAAACATTTTTTTTTTTTTTTTTTTTTGCTTTTTTTTGCTTGGACTTTAAGAAGTTGCGTTTGGAGAATTTTTAAGATAGAATAAAAGAAAAGGCTTCAGAACTTGGGGATGGGTGCAGAAAAATGATTAATTTGCCTAATATTTCACACTCACAGAAAACTAGCAAGTATTCTGACATTTCAAATTTGGTAATGCACATTCATGGCATATATGTTATTTTATAGTTTCCTGACTACTTTTCAGAAACAATGTTTGAAATAAAACTTGATATATTTATGTTCTATTGTGAAGGACTGTTTTTATGTCTAATGCTGAGATGGGAAAGAGAAAAAGGCGTGGGTCCAAATTTTGGAAAATGTTTAAGGTAATATAATTGATTTTTAAAATAAAGTTTTTATTTGAGTATATATATTGACTAGCAATTATGTTGGTGTATAGGCTCGTATTCAACCTCACAACTATAAGTTTGGATATTATGTACTCAGATATATGAAGGATCTTATGTTGGTATATGAATGTATTGAGATCAAGGATATGTAGGCTCCGTTCATTTTATTGATTCGACTTTAGAATTCGAGTTTTAGTACAGTAAAAAGCTCTCAGAAATAGTCACATCTAATTTTTTTTATTACAGTAAAAAGCTCTCAGATAAAGTCACATTTCAACTCAAATTAAAAAGTCGAATCAGAGAACTAAAAAGGCCCGTAATTTAATTTAATCTTAATTTTAGTAATAAATATTTTGTACATGAGCATGTAGATCATTTTATCTTAGTAATCTAAGTTATTATTATTATTTTTACTTGCAGTTTAATGAAAAAGAAGAGTTTAGTTTTACAATACAAGAGTTGAACATTGTTCGTGACGAATGGGCTGGAGAACTTATGAATCTTTTGATAAAATAAGTACTCATATGTTCTAGTTTCTAGACTTTTTGACTGTGTAATTTGTAATTGCATTTGAAGAACAATTACTAAGTTTTAGTTAAATATATTTTAGCTTTAGTTTTTGTACTGAGCTTGTTATCAAATGTTATAAAATTTATTCTGTGAATTGGCGGTAAATCTGTGATTTTGTATTTTTTTGACAATGGAAAAGAGAAAAAATTTAAAAAAAAAAAAATAACACATAAGTTTGCACCTCTGTTTCATAATAGCAGACGTTAAAACAGGGCCACTTGTGGTAAGGACAGGATTTTCCGCTGTATATAACCTACTGCCTAAATATCCATGGACTTACAACCTCGGTTTTTAGCAATGATACAATCCATGGACTTATGACGGCCCTAACAATGATGTCGGTTTTCTAACAAACGTCGTTTGGTTTCCATCACACTTAAAAAAGGTGGCAGAAACCCCTCCATGTTGTAGTGCACCCAACAAGAAGTTCTTGAAGATTCTTAGAGTCCGTGTTTATGTATTCTCGTGTTTCACTAATGAGTTTATGAGCTTTTCATGTTTTTTTCTTTTTGGACTATGTAGGAGGCTATTATGACATCCTATTGTCTTTCTATTCTTAAAGACTTTTGGATTACCTAGGGTGCATAAGACAGGAGGAAATTTTTGGCCGAGGTTCGTAACTTTTATTAGGATGATTCCAAACTTTTTAAGTACTGTCCTGACCAAATCATGAGACGATGCATCCCAGATGATGAAGTCTCTAGTGTCCTGATCTTTTGCTACAATGATGCATGTGGCGGTCATTTTTCTGTGAAGAAGATCACCGTGAAGATCTTGCAGTGTGGTCTTTATTGGCCCACTTTGTTCAAGGACACCAAGGATTTATGTCGTTCTGCGCGAAGGTGCCAAAAGTTAGGTGCTTTGTCCCGTTGCCATATGATGCCCATGAACCCGATTCTCGTGATAGAAATATTCGATTGCTGGGGGATAGACTTTATGGGACCATTTTCACCTTCTTATGGATTCCTCTACATACTGTTGTGTTGTGGATTACGTGTCCATGGGGGTAGAAGCCGTGGCGTGCTGGAACAACGATAACACCACTATTGTAAAGTTCTTAAAGGAAAATGTGTTATCTCAATTCAGAATACCACGTGCCATCATCAGTGATTAAGGCACCCATTTCTGCAACCATTCTTTTGAGGCTCTGATGTGCAAATACGGTGTGGTTCATAAAGTTTCGACCGCCTATAACCCACAGACAAATGGCCAAGCTGAGTTGGCCAATAGGGAGATTAAGCAAATTATGGAGAAGAAGGTTAATCCCGATCATAAGGACTAGTCTATGTGCCTTCCAGATGCACTTTGGGCATACCGCACTGCTTATAAAACCCAACTTTGGATGCCTCCTTACTAGCTTGTCTTTGGAAAAGCATATCATCTACCTATAGAGCTTGAACATAAGGCTTATTGGGCTACCAAGGCCCTTAACTTCGATCTCAACGCTACATGTGTCAATCGGAAGCTCCAGCTTTCTGAAATCGAGGAGTTAAGGAATGATGCTTATGACAATTCTAGGATTTACAAGGCAAAAATGAAAGCGGCTCATGACAAGCAGATCCTGAGGAAGAACTTTGAGCCGAATCAACGGGTTCATCTCTATGATTCCCGTTTGCATCTCCACCCCGGTAAGTTGAGGTCGCAGTGGATTGGCTCGTTCGTAGTGAAACGCGTTTTCCCAATGGTGTTGTAGAGGTTGAGGACCCGATCGATGGAAGAATCTTCAAAGTAAATGGCCAGCGTCTAAAGAATTACTTAGAGCGAGTGAACCAGGTTGAAGAAATCATTCTCGACGACCGCATTTATCAGCCCTGAGTAGTTTGCTCACATCTCATGTACCATATTTTCATTTTCTGTTTTCCTTGCTTCTTTTTACATTTCTTTTATGTGTGTTTTTGGAGATTCATATCAAGAGGCTCAAGCTGTGCTCATATGTGGAATGGTCATCGTCCAGGTGTATTCTTTCTCTATATTTCCCTAATTTTTTATACTGGGGACACTGTCTGATTTTGGTTGAGGGTGGTGAGCATATTAATGCGTAAGAGTGATTTTTGTCGTATTGATATTTGAGTTAAAATTTTTGCGACGTTATCTAAGTATGATTTCAAAATGTTTGGTTTGGGTTGCTTTTTGTTGTCTTCATTACTAAGAAATGATTCCCAGAGTTTCTTTTTTGCATGTGCTAAACCTTATGCTAAGATGGATGTTAATGCATGTCAGCTGAGAAAATTTCCGAGTTTAAGTGCTTGATTTTTGGTGAGTTAAGAGAATAGAGAAAACGACTTTTGAACCTTCATTGATCTTTTGAGTTGGTAAAATCACTGTTAGAACATCATTACATGGTTAGAGGTATGTTTGGTGCATATGCTTGCGGGATGAATTTTGGGTTAGATAGGAACGATCTTATGTAATAGAGTCTCATTTATTATCTTATCTTTCATAATAAAAAAAAAAAAAACTAAAAAAAAAAAACTAGCAAAAGCAACATTTCACAAATCATGTAGTTTGGTTGTAATCGCATTTGATGCTATATAGTTGTTTGTCAAAAGAACACCTTTCTACATTCACTTCATTATTGCAGGTTGTCTCTTGCCAAAAAAAAGACAAAACAAAAAAAAAAAAAAAAAAAGTAAAAAGTAATTTATTTTGCTATGCATTTTTTTGGCTCTTTGTTCGTTTTTCTAAATTTCTATTGACTTGAATGAAATCCCAAAAGTTGTTTTATGGTAAAAAGGGCGGAATGTTCTAGTAGTTAATTAACCTATCTTTTGATTAATGTTCGTTTGATTGTTTGTCTTAAATTTTACATTCCTCACACTTTGAGCGTTGGTTGTTCCGTTTCTAATTCTATGAGAGAAAACCTTTACACTCAATTATTTCTAACACCCGTAAGATCAATGGAGTTGAGAATTCTACTTGGTGAATTTTTCAAAGCTGCATGTGTTATGGTCAGTGGTAAGAAGGTTATGGTTTGGAGCACACAAACACGACTCTGGAATTATGACTTAAATAATTTTAATATTATCTTTTAACTTCTTACTGAAAGTTTGCTTGAAATACTCATGTGAATAAGCTAGTTAAGACTCCAATTTTCTTTGTGGCATGATTTCTCTTGCGCATGGATTTCTAGAGACTAGCAATAAGCTGGTTGGGGGTTGTGATTAGTGCATGAAAATGCACCCTAAATACTGCTTTTGATTTATACAATATTTAAATACTTTAGTTTTAGTTAAACAATTCTATTATTTTTATTCATAATATTTTTCATTGGAATTTGTCTAGTTGTTGCTTAATTATTTGCAAATAAAAAGCAATATAAAAAGCTACACAAAAATAAGCCATGAAAGTCATATTTTTAACCACCCTAAGCCAAGCCTTTCAACTGAGCCTCACAAGCCAAAAAGAGAGAAGAGCCACATTAGCCATGTGAGCCATCGAGCCAAGCCACGTGTGGGTCCCAACTTGTGATAGCCTATCCGCAGCACCTCCAGCGCACGTCACTTGCACGAGAGTTCCTCAACGCGCGCGTTCCTTCCACATAACCATCACCGTGAGTCCCAGCTTTCCGCCACATGGGTCCCGTTTGTCAGCGTGCAGCCTGCTCCTCATCTCCGTGCTTGACAACTAGCTTCTGCGGACCCTGCGCCTGCTCATGCCATCCTGCCTTTCCTCTCAGAGCGCGCCAATTGTCCTCCACTCTGCCCGAGCCAGCACACTCCAACCAATCCGCGTGCGACACATGTCGTGTTTTCTCCTCCTGCCAATCACGTTGCAACACGTGTCCACTGAGTGCTGAATTCAAATTTCTCCTTCAAAAATCAAAGCAAATTGACCAGATTTCTTTCCCAAATTAAATATATGATTTCTCCTAATTTATGTGTAATTTTATTTTGTTTCCATTTCCTTTGTAATTTTCTATTTTTATTGTTTGTTTCCTTATTTGACAAGCAATCTCTAAACACTATAATTTTCTATTTTGTAAATCAAACTTGAATTGGTGAACAAAATATTATGGATTCTCGACACCTTACCATTTTTACTACTAAATTTCTTTCACACAAATATTCTCTTCCTTTTATTTGCAACAAAATCTACAAATCTCTACTTTTTCTTTAATTTACTTGTTATTTATTTTTCTCTAACGCTCTTATTTTGCTAATCTTTCATGTTATTTTCTTATCTCTCTGTGGATACAACAGTACAACAGCCCTTCTATGCTACAATCGACCGCTTGTGAACATCACTTTTGGGCATTAATCAACGACCAAGAAGAAAGAGGATTAAAGAACTAAATCAACTAATTGGCTCAGATTTGCATATAAAAGTATCATTTCAGTTTCGCAGCATTATCCTCTTGGAATGACACTTATGCTACCAAGCCTCATATTAACAGGTTAGGGATTAAAAAGCAGAGGTCATAATGTAATAATAAATGACAACACAAGACATTCAATCTAACATAACCGAATTACATGAAGCAGTAACTGATAAATGCCAAAAAAACCAAAAGAATAGCGCTACAAGAAAATTAATAAGCCAAAAAAAAATCATCGCTGCCAATAAACCGGCCAATATGAATAAAAAACTCATATGCACATAAATGCAATGTGCCAACTATGTATATGTAAAGGAGAAGCAGATATAAGAACAGACACATGGTATTGACGGTTGAATTTCGTCAACAATAAACCGGCCGGATTACCTTGGGGTCTCCCTTCGGGTTACCGGCCTATGGGTGTAGTAAAAGTGTGGTTATTTGTTTGATTTGAGTATTTGTACGTTTAATGAACTGTATGTAAATGCACAAGAGGAATTTTATAGTGTTTCACTCTATAAGCTAGAGTTACATCCACTGTGGGTATTGTATTTCTTTTTAGGAGATTTCAATTTACAACAATTGCTATCTCTTACTCTTGTTTTTCTTTTCCGGAATCTCTGAACCCCTTCCCTATTGGGGGTCCTTCTTCTTTTATACTTGGGCTTCCTTCTTTGGGTGGGTTTCCCTCGTAGGTAGAAGCACTCAAGTGCTCTCCCTTTTTAGGCCCAGACATAGCCCACTTGTAATTAATACTGTCAGAAGTCTCTCACTTTTGCACGCAACCTGCCGTGTCTTAAAGGGACGTTCCCCTCATCATCAGCGTTGTTTAGCCTCTTTTGTCCTTTCTGGCGATCTTTTATGCCATCGAGGGATCTTAATGCCTTAATCCAGGCGGTATTATCTGTCGAAGCCATATGGGGTCGTCCCCCTAATCTGGACTTCATCTTTGGGCTTTGTAGCTGATTTTGAGGGAAACGCGTCGAGGGTTGTGTGTTTGGCGGAGAGCGAGTATAGCCACGTGTCGTGGCACTGTTGATCCATATGTCCATCACATTTTCCCACACAACAGCTACCCCCCAGGTCGAAGGCTCCTTTTTTAGGCGGCCTCGAGGTCCAGGTTCGGTTGTCCTTGCGTGCTTCGGGTGTGAGAAACGGGTCCCGAGCCTTTGTCCGCAATGATGGACTGGGTACTTCAGGTGTGCAACCGTCGCGTCGATTGGTCTGGCATAATGATGCGTATCCATGTTCCAAGAAGACGAGTGTAGACCGTCAGATTTGCGTCCTTTCGATTTCCTGCCCTTCTCCATCACCGTCAGATTCAAAGAATGATCCCTTGCCGTTGGTTCCTGGAGTTTTCATCTGATAGTTGGGAATCGTCCTCGACCTCTTTAAACACTCTTCATGAACCCGAGAGTCATTTTTTCCCTCTCCAAAACTTTGAACCTTTGCTACGCTTTTGTTGAGGCATTTGTACTTTGCCGGAACCCCCATTTGTTGAACTTCCGACTTCGCCCTTCCTATTCTCCGTGGTGTATTACGAAACTGTCCCGGATATACTTCTTCACCGGTAAGTCTCTGGATTCTTTCTTACTTTGCATACTCACGGGATTCCCTCCGTTGTGTACCTAGAATATGTGAACATATACGCACAAAATGAGAATATAAAAGTTAGGGAGACTTACTTTGTTGTGTTCTGTTATACTGGATGATCTGGCTTTTATACACGCACATTTTTTTTGTTTTGTGTGTCTTCAGTTTCTGGGTTCTGAGGAACCTGCGATTCCTATGAGCACTCGTCGTTATCATTCTTATATGAATGGTCGACGCCAATCAGTCGTCACTTAGAGTAGTCGTCGTTTATTCCTCTCGACGTTAGGGTTTTAACTTGGCTTTTCGTCCTTTTAATTACCAGAATAATTGCCCAAAGTTCACCCAACCGAGAGGATTCTTCTTCTATCGTCTGTTCTGACCCCCCTCCGGTGGTGGAGATCTCTTGGACTTCTTCATCTTCCGGCATCAGTTCTGTGCTTAGGGATGTCGAGGACGTCAAGGGGAGTTACGAGTCGGTCGACGACTCCAGAAGTGAATTCAGTAGCGTCGACCGGCTGATAGACGAGGTTGTTGAGCGGATCCCTTTTACGGGAGGCAACGTAAGTAGGGTAGCTATCGCGATGGTGGACGCCCCTCTGGCTGCCACGAGCGGCGACCCTGATAGGCCTTCCTTCACAACCGACGATGTGGCGTCAAGGGTCCGAAATAAGGATATTATTCGGCTGTGAAGGAGGGACGCATCGACGGGAGGTGGTTCGAGTACCTCCTCCCGGATAAGCACTTTAGGACTAGCATGCCGCCGACCGAATATCTTCTGGTCTATACAAGAACGGTAACTGCGGGGATGACACTCCTGATTCATCCCTTTGTAAAAGACTATTGCCATTTTTATGGCATTTCTCCTGCCCAATTGGCGCCAAACTTCTGGTACTACTTTGCAAGAGCCTAGATTTTATGGAATCAGAAGTTTGACATGGAACTCCCATTGGACGAATTTCCGATTTATGTATAAGCTGTGCCACATTGCTAAGTGCGACGAATGGTACTTCCTGAGCGGCCACAGAAGGGCCCAGCCTAGGTTTGGGAAGCTCATTATGGGCATCCTCTCGTCATCACATGGGTGGAAGCCCATGTTTTTTATGATTCGGGGACCTTTCAACTTTCATCCTAACGACCGCCGCCCCGCCATAGGCTAGTACAGGCGGCGTTTAGAAATATGAGTAAGCCCCTCGACTTTCTTTTTATCTGACTTTGTCCTTTTTTTTCATATATTGATGAGGAGTCCTTTATGCTGTAGTTAATCAGGACCGGCCGAAGTTCTCCGGTAATTGTTTGGCGAGGATCGAGGAGGCTTTCTCCTATCCGTCGGAGGTTCGCCATATTGACACGCTCCTGACCAAGGAGAACCTTCGTGCTACCGGCCTACTTTTAGACCTCCCCAACCCTTCGGACCTCGACGCCGTCCGCGCGTATTTTCATCTAAGCGACGAAGGTAATTACTCCCCTCGGCGCCATCAAAAATTATGATTCAAGCTTTCCTAATGTTGATCATATCTTCTTTTTGTTGCTAGAGATGGCATCATTGAGGATTCAACTACCCGGGAGCCAACGGTCGGCGCCGAGCCAACATTCCCCGTCTGTCCCGCAACCTCCGCCAGACCAACAGCCTTCGGCAAAGGGAAAAGAGAAAGTCAGCTCTTCCTGCCCTGCGCCGAAGGGCAAAAAGGTCAAGGATCCTTTGGCTCCGGGAGGCAAGCATCATAAGAGGAGGTGTACTGAGAAGCCGACCCCTGGCCAAGCATCGATTGACAAGACCTGGACACCGGTGGTGCCCATTCCCGATGTCAGCGCTCCCCCGGGGCCAAGAGAAGATGTGCTGATCCCGGGGGGAAGATAATGGACGGGAATTTCCAGGTCTCAGATATTTCTGACGCCGAGGTCGGGGCGATGCTAAAACTCCCTCCTCGCTTTTCCCTTGTCTTCCAGGCCTTATACGAGTCTTTCCTCGAGCCCCATTGGATCGCTGCATCCCAGTCTTCCATAGTCGACCGCCAACGCAAGCAGATTTCCTTCCAGATCCACATAAGGTTTTTTTTATACCTTTCCTGATTTTGGAATTTTTCCAGAGCCTCGTCCTTTCCCTTCTTAACCTCCTTGACCTAGTCAAGGTTGAGGAGTGTAAGGGCGAGATGGACGATTTGGAGGCCAAGCTTAGGTCTCTGGTTGATGAGGCCAAGAAGAACAAGGACGACGCCGTCGAGGAGAGGGATGTGGAGAGGGCCCAACTGACAAGCCTGGAAGGCAACTTGGCCACGTTGAAGGCTAAAGTTGAGGACCTTACTCTGCGGGCAGATTTGCCTGAGAAAAAATTGGCCGAGGCGACCGTGGAGGCCGAGAGGCGCTTCACAGAGGGAAAGGCCGAAGGGAAGAATGAGGCCGAGGCCGAGGCTGCCGCAACCTTCGATGCCAAACGGGCAGAGATTATTGAGGAGGTCAAGACTTCTCAGGAGCTCCTGGATATCCGCAACAAGGATTTTCAGTCGGCGGGTCAGCAAATTGTTGACTTAATCAAGAAGAAGCGTCCTGATTGGGACTTGGGCTTCCTTTATAACTCTCCCACTCCTGTTGGAGATGAGGGAGTGTCCCCTCCTTATGGTGATGAAGAGAATGCTTCTTCTCTAGGTGGCCGCGAGTAACCAACGGCTGGCGGCGATGCGTAGGGATCTTTGATTTGCTTTCCTCTTTTATTTTTGGAAATTTTTTGTAACTAAATGCTCTCTTTAGACAATTTTCATTTTTCCTGCATTTTTGTATATATATAAAGACAAGGCTTTGTTCATATCTTGATTTGCGATTATTGCCTTCATTTCTTTTTCTCTTTAGAAGATTCCTTGGAATTTGCTAAGTGTTGTCTTTCCTCCTTGGAGGATTTGATGTCGAGCTTACCCCTTGGGGTCGCCGTCTTAGGAAATTCCTTAGAATTTCACTAAGTGTTTGTCTTTCCTCCTTGGAGGATCTGTTGTCGAGCTTACCCCTTGGGGTCGTCGTCTTAGGAAATTCCTTAAAATTTCACTAAGTGTTTCGAGCACCTTCATTCCCCCCGTGTCTGTTAAATACACCCTTGGGTTTTCGTTTAAGTAGACATGTTATTAAGGGGTCAATCTATTTCATGCTGAAAACATATCAATTTATTCTATTTGCAAAGAATGTACAATTGAAATGCATAAAAACTCCATACATTATTGGTAGTACAATCTTAGTTGCTCAGTATTCCATGGGTGTTGAACCTTTTTACCGTCGAGGCTTTCTAATATGTAGGTGCTGGGTCGTAGTGTTTCCCTTATGCAATAGGGCTCTTCCTAAGTTGGGCTCAGGGGACCGGTGTTCTTAGATTTTATGCTTTGTGTTACCCTTTTTAATACTAGGTCTCCCAGGATGAACCTCCTTTGCCGACCTTTCTTGTTGTAGTATCGCGTCGTTCATCGCTGATAGGCGGCGAGACATAATTGGGAGTTGAGTCACTTTTCTTCCAATAAATCGAGTTCTCCGTTCATGCCCTCTGTGTTATCCTCGTCGCTGTGGACAACAGTTCTTAGAGTCGACGTTTCGATTTCTATGGGAAGTACAGCCTCGACGCCATACGCCATGGAGAAAAGTGTTTCTCCTGTTGTAGTTCGACTTGTTGTTCTGTATGCCCACAAAACTTTGGGAAGCTCCTTGGCCCTCTCCCCTTCAGGTCGTCGAGTCTCTTCTTGAGGGTGTATTTAAGTATTTTATTGACCGCCTCAACTTGCCCATTAGATTGTGGATGGATTGGGGCTGAGAAGTCTTTTCGGATGCCCAAACTGTCGTAGAATCTGCGTGTCGCGATGTTATCAAACTACTTTCTGTTGTCGGACACTATCGAGTGGGGAACCCCAAACCTGCATACGATGTGGTCTCACATGAATTTGGTGCAGGCTGCTTTTGTGGTTGTAGTTAGAGCCTTGGCCTCAGCCCACTTTGTGTAATAATCCACCGCAACGATTGCGAATTTAATCCCCCAAGTGCAGGATACAATAGCCCGATCAGGTCAACCCCCCATTTGGCAAAGGACCATGGACTGAGAATGGAAGTCAGTTTTTCTGGGGGTGCTCTGGGAATTGTGGCATACCTTTGGCATTTATCTCATTGTCGGGCGTATTGAAAAGCGTCCTTTTTTAGCGTAGGCCAGTAATATCCTTGCCTCAGAACCTTTAGAGCCAAAGATTGCCCCCCGGTATGGTTGCCACAGACCCCTTCATGGATTTCTTGGAGGACTTTCTAAGCTTCGGCGTCATCTAGGCACTGCTGTAGAGGTGTCGAGTAGCCTCGTCGATAGAGCATGCCATCGTATAGTAAGTATCTGGCAGCTCTGTATCTGACTCGTCGGGCCTCGTCTTTATCATTCGGCAGTTGCGCATCCATTAGGTATTGTATGAGTGGCGTCATCCAATTTTCACCTTCTTGGACACTTAATGCCTTTGCGTGCTCCTCAATGGTTGGTCGCTCCAGTTCTTCAATGGGAACGACGCCTAGTGTATCGGCATCCCTTGATGAGGCCAGCTTTGCCAGTGCGTCTGCGTTTGCATTTTCAGCTCGTGGAATCTGGAGTATCTCGTAGTTTTTGTACTTAACGAGCTCTTCCTTTACTTTCCTCATATATGCCCCCATCCTCTCGCCGCGTGCTTGGAATTCCTCCTTTACTTGCGTGACGACTAGCTGAGAGTCGCTGTAGACGCTGATCCTTTCGACCTTTAGGACATACTCCGGCAATTAGGGCTTCATATTCTGCCTCATTGTTCGATGCCTTAAATTTAAATCGTACCGCCGAGTTAATCTTATGACCTTCGAGGCTGATTAGTAAAACGCCAGCTCCTGACCCGTTTTTGCTCGACGCCCCATCTACGTAAAGCTTCCATCTTGTACCCTCAGTTTCTTCAGATGGGGTGGGAGTCGGCCTGTGAGAGAATTCAACAAGAAAGTTGGCGAGCGCTTGGCCCTTAATTGCAGTTTTTGGGATGTACTTTATATCGAACTAGCTTAGTTCCACCGACCATTTGAGGAGCCCACTGGATGTTTCTGGCTTTTGTAAGGCCTGTCTCAGCGGGTGGTTTGTGAGAACTCGTATTATGTGGGATTGGAAGTAGTGCCAAAGCTTCCTCGAAGCTATCATCAAGGCGAGGGCTAGACACTCCATTTCGCTGTATCTTGATTCGGCGTCAAGGAGTCTTTTGCTCACATAGTAGATCGGTAATTGCACCTTATGTTCTTCTCTTATCAGTACGGAGCTCACGGCGTGTTGGGACACGGAGAGGTATAAGCTAAGCTATTCGTCGACATTTGGTTTTGATAAAATTGTGGGTTTGCCCAAATGCTCCTTTAGTTTTTGGAAAGCCTCCTCACATTGTGGTGTCCATTCGAAGTGCTTGTTTCCTTTCAAAGCGTCGAAGAAAGGGACGCATTTGCTAGTGGCCTTTGATATGAACCTATTTAGGGCGGCAACACAACCCGTTAACCTCTGTACCTCTTTCGGTTTTGTTGGTGACCGCATGTCTTGCAGGGCTTTGATTTTCTTAGGGTTGGCCTCAATCCCACAATTGCTGACCATAAAACTGAGGAACGTCCCCAACCCGACTCCGTAGGCACATTTCTGGGGATTGAGTTTCATGTGGTATTTTCTTAATATACTGAACATTTCTCCCAGATGATCAACGTGATGGCTGGCCATGGCACTTTTTACGAGCATGTCATCAACGTAGACCTCCGTTGTTTTGCCGATCTACTGAGCGAACATTTTATTCAGAAGCAATTTGTAGGTAGCCCCTGCATTTTTTAAGCCGAAAGGCATCACCTTGTAGTAGTAGAGACCTCTATCGGTTATGAAAGATGTGTGCTCCTTGTCGGCTGGATGCATAGGGATCTGATTATATCCGGAGTAAGCGTCCATGAAGCTTAGCATCTCATGTCCCGTCGTGGCGTCGACCATTTGGTCTATTCGAGGAAGTGGGAAGCCATCCTTTGGGCATGCTTTGTTGAGGTCACTGAAGTCGACGCATGTTCTCCAGTTCCCGTTGGGCTTAATTACCAAAACAGGATTAGATACCCAATGCGGATAATGTGCCTCCCTAATGAACCCCTTGTTGATTAACTTGTCGACTTCCTCTTTCAGTGCTTCGTACCTCTCAGGGTTCATTGGTCGCCGTTTTTAGCGCTTGGGAGGATACGTGGGGTCGATATTTAGGGAATGGCACATTACTTTGGCGTCGATCCCTTCCATGTCGGAATGGCTCCAAGCAAAGATATCCAGGTTCTGCCTGAGGAAGTTTTCAATCTCGCTGTTGAGTGGTGGGGTCAAGTCTGAACCTATTTTTAGTACTTTGGTGGGCCCGCTTTCGTCAATCTGGATTTCCTCCAACTGCTCGATGGGCTGAAACCAAGTAACTTCCTCTTGAACCCTGGGGTCTATATCCTTGATGAGGCTTTGTTGAACCATTCTCGTTTCCTGTCTCCCCGGCTGGTCATATCCTCGTAGGGCATCAGAGTATGCAATCCTGGCTTCGTATTGGTTGCTCTTAATTTCTCCTATGCCGTTTGGGGTGGGGAATTTGACCTTTTGGTGGTAGACGGAGGTTACTGCCCTTAATGCCTGGAGGGTTGGTATCCCGATTACTGCGTTGTATTGGGAGCCTCCTTTGATGACCACAAAGTTGGCCATCATTGTCGCCTGCCGGGGTTTTCGTGCCACGATCAACTCTGGGATAGTTTCTTGAGGAATGACGGAGTCTCCAGTGAACCTGTATAGTGGCCTGGTGGTTCTTTCCAACTGCCCCTTGTGGATCTCCATTTTTTCCAAGTAGTCAGAATATAGGAGGTCCACCGAACTCTCATTATCCACCAAGATTCGACACACAGTGTGGTTCCCGATCATGGCTTCCACCACCAACGCGTCGTTGTGGGGGAAATGGACTCCGCTGGCATCATCCTCATTAAAGGCCACGTCAGTGTGGCTGTGCCTTGGGGCTTTTATGGCGGAGACGTTCCAGAACCGTTCCTGGTAAACCCCCTTGGCCTCGTGGGCGTAGTCCTTCTACGACCTCCGCGTGTCTCCTCCTATGTAGGGGCCGCCGAGGACCGTTCGTATGACGCCGACAGGTTCCTGGTCTTCGGGGCGGTGGTTCTCCTCTCGGCGTCGGCCCTGAATTCCTACAGCCTTCCCTCACGGATTATTTTTTCGATTTCATCCTTGAGGTCAGCGCAATCATTGGTGTGGTGGCCGACGTCGCCATGGAACCTACAAAATTTCTTCTGGTTCCTTCGGCTAGGATCTGACTTCATTGGTTCTGGTCGGAGCAGCAAGTTTTCGCGGCCGATCTGGTTGAAGATCTCCTCGACGCCTACCATCAGTTCATGATAGGTATCGTATTTCTAGAACATCCAAGGCCTGCGGGTATCCTCCTGCCTTGGCTTCTTGGCCTCCGGTGCTCCTTGCATCGGGGTCGGTTGCTTGTCTCCGCTTCCTCCTCCTTAACGCTTCTTCCCATCTTGCTTTGATGGTGCCGACCCCTGCTCGGCCCCTTTACCCTTATTGGACCTATGATCAGGGTCGTTGGCATCCGCCTCTTCAGCATTGATGTATCCTTGTGCCCGTACAAGGAACTCTTTGTAGCTAGATGGGGGTTTTCGGTTCAGTCCCTTTTGAAGGGAGTTATCTTCTTCATACTGGACAACGCCCCCATCAGGGCTTCTCTGTCCATGGTATCCTTTGTAGCGGCGATGACCTCGCCTTACCTGGCAAGCCACTCTCTTAATGTCTCATTTGTCTTTTGGTATATCGTCGTTAGGTTCTGCTTTAGGGGTACGTATTTTTTAACCCAGATGAACTGGAGGGAAAATGCTTCCTTTAGCTCATCCCAGCTGGAGATAGAGTTTGGCTTCAGCGCCCGGAACCATCTTCGGGCAGAGTCCGTCAGGTGGTTTCGAAAGGCTCGGCACATGATCTCCTCGGCGTATCCGTGCAAGAGCATGTGCCCCATATACATTTCCAGATGGTCATCGGGATCTCTTCGTCCATCGTAAGGTGGAATCGACGGCGACCTGTATTTATTGGGGAGAAGGGGCGCCATTATTTCCGCTGTGAACAGATGGTCATGCGTCCGAATGGGCATAATGTCGACGTTTACCACCTCGGCCACTCGCCCAATGTTCTTTTTCAGCCCCGTCATGTCCCCTGTCAGTTTTCTTTCCAGGTTGGCCATGCGTTCCATGAGGGTCCGTGCTTCTTCTGTTGAAACGACCGAACCAGCAGCTCCCGGCGCTTCTGCCCTTGGAGCGATGGGCCCCCCTCTGGCATGGCCGCCCGCCTACACCGATCCTGAATCTCCTGGCCAGTTTCCTCCGGGATTTTGGGGCAGCTCCTCGATGGCTCAGATTCCGGCGGCTCTCAACCGGCTGTCGAAGGAATGGGATGGTCGAGGCCTAGGAGGGCCCTGGTGGTTCTCGCTTTCCCCGATTCCTTCTTGGATATGTGGGTGGTTACCGTGATTCGGATTTTCCATTAGGCAGGTCCCTGTGGTCTCAAGGCATCTTCTAGTGGTGGCATGGAGTTCCTCCCATCTAATCGTTCAACCACGGTCACTAGTCCACGTACCAACTCGGTTAGAGTGGCTATTTGGGCTTGCATCTGCATCAAATCCGAGCGTGGTGCGTCCGGAGGTGGGACTCCATTTCCATCTGGGCGTAAATCTCCCTCCATCCCGCCACTCTTTGGGTGGATGGTTGTTCGTAACTATTCTTTCAAGGGTCGAATGCTTCCGGTCCCCTGTGGAGTCGCCAATTGTTGACGGTTAGATTTCGTCAACAATAAACCGGCCGGATTACCTTGGGGTCTCCCTTCGGGTTACCGGCCTATGGGTGTAGTAAAAGTGTGGTTATTTGTTTGATTTGAGTATTTGTATGTTGAATGAACTGTATGTAAATGCACAAGAGGAATTTTATAGTGGTTCACTCTGTAAACTAGAGCTACATCCACTGTGGGTATTGTATTTCTTTTTAGGAGATTTCATTTACAACAATTGCTATCTCTTACTCTTGTTTTTCTTTTCTGGAATCTCTGAACCCCTTCCCTATTGGGGGTCCTTCTTCTTTTACACTTGGGCTTGCTTCGCTGGGTGGGTTTCCCTCATAGGTAGAAGCACTCAAGTGCTCTCCCTTTTTAGGCCCAGACATAGCCCACTAATCGGCACTGTTCACTCAGCTAATTAGTCTTCTATTACAGCTCTGTGACTCTCCGTAATGCTTTTCTGTCCCCTATGGGGCGGTTTGAAAACTTGTAATTAATGTTATCAGAAGTCTCTCTCACTTTTGCACGCAACCTGCTGTGTCTTAAAGGAACGTTCCCTTCGTCGTCAGCATTGTTTAGCCTCTTTCGTCCTTTCTGGTGATCTTTTCTGCGGTCGAGGGATCTTGACGCCTTGATCCAGGCGGTGTTATCTGTCGACGCCACATGGGGTCGTCCCCCTAATCTGGACTTCATCTTTGGGCTTTGCAGCTGATTTTGAGGGAAGCAAAGCGTCGAGGGTTGTGTGCTTGGCGGAAAGCGAGTATAGCCACGTGTCGTGGTGCTATTGGTCCAGATGTCCATCACATTTTCCCACACAACACATGGTATGAGCATTAATGGATCTTTTTAGGTATGCATCATAGTCAGCTAGCCAAACATCTCCATTAATATGCCGTATTGGTTAGGTTATATTTTAACCCTTTTGTTATATCTATATATGTTTGTATATCTCCAGAGTCAGTCAAGTAATTTAGGCAAAAATAAACTCCATAAAATAAAATTATTAAAATGATCTTTTAATCTTTATAACTAACTGCCATTGAAAGTTAAAGGCAATAAAAAGCAATAACATAATTGCTTTCTTAAATTTCAAACTAGTAGATAAGTATTAAGGGTGGTTGATTTCAACCTAGAGAACGAAGAGACATTCAAATTTTTTGAAATAAATTTGTATTTAAGCGATGACTTCTTTCAATTTATGTTCAGTGTTTTTTACTATCTTTCCTTTCCAATTTATTTGGATCAGTCTTCAATCCACATCCCCCGAAATGTCGATCTCAATTCCAATAAATAAAAAAAAAAGAGAGAGAGAGAGAGAGAAATGTCGACATCCCTCAATTTAAAGTTGTTGTCAATTAAAATAAAAAAATAAAAAATAAAAAATAAAAAAAAAAACAAGAAAAATAAAGCCTCTATTCTCAGAGTATTTTCTTCTTCAGAATGAAATAATTCTCCTATGAAACTTTTTTTTACAAAAAAAAAAAAAAAAGAAAAAAGGAGGAATCTTAACACCTCAAAATGAATAAATTTACAAAACAGAGTAAATTTCACCATATACTCTGTAGCATGTTTAAATGGCAATAACACTCTTCAACCAGTATAAAGCAAGAGTATTCACTTGCAGAAAATAAATTTCAAGAAAAGTTTTACTTTAGGCAAACCTAACCTTTAAAATCTTTTATTTATTTATTTATTTATTTTGACATAATCCAAGTTATCTCATGCTCTTCTCAACTATAGTTCATTGGTTATGTTTTTATTTTAGGAGGCAGAATTGTGATCAAAGAATTTTAGGTTTTCGCATAGAGACAAATGCCAAGGAGATGTGCAAAAGCACGAAACTTTAGTGTAATAAGAAACTCAAAGAAATCGTATGGGAAAACGAAGAGGGACAGGAAATTTACCGAGTTCAATCCGGTGCATGAACCTGTTTGCTCTTCCGCCAAAAGCCCCAAACGTGATTCTTATGAAGTATGACAATTTCTCCAACGCTGCCGGCAACCGAGAACAACGGCCAGCGGAGGACGTTGGGCACTGCTACTTGCAACTATTTTCTCTGTTTTGGGTAAACTGGTGAACGAAAAGGAAAGGGTTCCTCGCTCAAATAAAAGCAGATCTGTGTTGTAGCTTCACCACGCAGGAAGCAGTTACGTTCCTCTCGAATATTTGCAGGGAATCACCCTTGTAAATTATGGGAATCGATAAAGAAGAGAGAGTTGTCTATGGAAAGAGAAAGAAAATAAAGTAACAGTAAGGCGCGCATAAAATCTGAGAGAAAAAAATTGAAGTTGTGTAGAGCTCAAACACTATAATAAATGGTTCAAATAAATGGAATTATGGGTGATTGAATTCCAAATTCAAACATTAAACTCGAACTATGAATTGAGTCACAATTATAATTCCTCCCACCGAACACTCACTTAAGCCATGGCCACAACTAACAACTTAGTTGAGCTTACTCAAGTTGTGTCCAGAAAGCAAACAACCCTAAACTTACAAAATCACTCCTGTCAACTAGTTTCATATAAAACTGCCAAGATGACAGACTCTGGAGTTTGTGCACAAGAACATGTGGCATTGTGGTCCCAACGAATCGCAAGGTTCTCCATTAAAGCCTAGTGGGAAAAAAAATATAAGGCAGCCACGTGTTGGTAATCCCAGCAGCCACGTGTTGGTACTCCCAGCAGCCAAAATGCTATTAAGTGAACCGGCAATAGCCGGTAACCAAGACGCTTGTGTATATATGTATATGCAGATATAATGCAAGAAAGGCCAGTCAGTGGACCGAGGTCTCTTTATATTCCATAAGCTAGAACAAAAGATTGAAACTTTTTCGAAGGGTCTTATCCGTTGGATTCGATTCTCTGTACAGATTTCTCTAAGAACCAGGAGAGAGAGAGAGGATGAGTAGTGAAGTTTTAGAGAGAGAAGAGGAAGAAGAAGAGGGGGTGACACTAGAAGAGCTTCAGAGGAAAATGGCCGAGTTTGCAAGGGAAAGAGACTGGGACCAGTTTCATAGCCCCAGAAATCTTCTTTTGGCTCTGGTAATTTTCATTTCAAAATACCCTTCTCTAAAGTCTAACCCTAGTGTCTTTTTTTTTTTTTTTTCATTTTTTGTTTTTCACTGCCCATGTGTGAAAAATATTGGTCCCAATGTATGGGAACTTGGGTAGAGTCAAAAGTGTGTTTTTTGTTTTGTTTTGTTTTGTTTTTTTGTTTTTCTTTTCTAAGAGCTAAAGGGGGTTAGTGGTTGATGATGTTAAGGATATCTTAATTTTTTTTTAATATCTCATTATTTTATTTTTGTGACTTTTTCAGTTTGGTTTTTCACTATTACTGTATCAAGCACTACTGCTAAGCTTGTGGCTTGCTTTCTCTTTCTGTCTCTAGACTTTCACCCATTCTCGTTTTCTACTTCTTTTTTTTTTATTTTTATTTTTTATTTGTTGAGTTGTGAAAAATCATCTGGCTTATGCGAACCAGAAATAAGAACCGAAAAAAAAAAATAATAATAATAACCCTCTTGTCTTCTCTGCAGGCAAGCAACAAAGTTTAACAAAGCTGTTTTCTTGTTTTAGCAAAAGAAAAAAAAAAGTTTTCTTGCTTACCCATTTTGAGATTTTAGTTAAATAATGGGTTCTTGAAGATCAGTCATCAGTCTGGTTTCTTGTGTACCCATTTCTGATTTTGGCTGTGATTCTGTTATTCTCTAGGTTTGCCTTTCTGTTGAACAGGAAATAAAATGGCAAAAGTAGAGTCATGAAATATTGTTTGTTTTGACGAGAAAGAACAAATCATTAATCACTGTAGAAAGCTGATGAAATGGCGGTATACAAGAAAGATGTTTAGGTTATTTCATTTGTATACTTTATTAACTTTGGCAACGGTGTCAACCTCCGTTGAAGTGTATCATCCTTTTGGCCATGGATTATACAGTATAAACATGGAAGGTACTGGTTTTTTAGTTTTCCGGTATATGTATGGTGTAGTGACAGAAAGACTCCATTTTCATTTTCTCAGCTCTGATTGAATTTCATCAACTGTAGAATGTGTCTAAAACCTCCATTAAATGTGTCAAAATTTTAAGCCACGAATGTATATATAGCACATATAGAATGGGAAGGTCCTGGATATTTCAAATGCATGAGTTATTAACATTAGACCCTACTTTGATTTTAGTATTGTCGTTTGTTCTGTTGTCCTGAACAAAAAATACGGATAGCAATGAAATAACGTAGCTTCACAAAAAATAAAAATAAAAATAAAATAAAGCACGAATCTTAGGATATGTGAAAGAATCTTTGGTTGTTTCATGGTTTGACTAGTGCATACGTTATTGTTGTATGTTTGTATTTGAGTATTTGGTTTATAAACTAGGGGAATGTGGTGAACGTTCAGTGAAGGATGATCTTTCTGGTAGCATATTATAGTGTATGCAAGGTTATATGTGCTAGCATACTTCCATTAGGTGTTACTAGCGCGATTAAATATATTCCACTACGATGTTGTGATGTGGTAACTTGCATACACTATAGTATAGGTTGTCATTTAATCACAAAAAAAGTAGTTAATATAAGGCACTATCTTTGAGCAGTGATGACTACTATTTCTCTAATTTTTCAGAAGTACTTAAGACCTATGTCTTGAAGGGCTAAAGACAAACCTAATCTTAGATCATAGGTTAGTGCTTTTAAAGATACTAATATGTTTAGTTGAGAAAAAAAGCTGATGATCTCTTAACACTTGGCCTTACTATTATGAAAAGGCGCAATTATGTAGGGTTTTTGGCTAGTCTATTCCCTTTTTGGTTCTAGTCTTCCTAATTGGGGATGCACACATATTCTATTTTTCAATCATGGGATGAAAATCACAATGTGGGCCTTAAAAAAGAGGGGGAAAAAGATTCTCCGTTGCTGTCTAATAAAATTTTTTAATTTTTGAAATTTTGAGACATGAGATAATTTTTAGGCCTAATTTAATTGTAAAAATAAGAAGCATCTACATATAAATCATATGTACTCTTCAGTTTTATGTATGGAAAATGGAATTCATAAGATGGTGGATTTTACCCAGTGGGATCCACCAACACTTAGTGGGCCTACTTTATGTGAGTAATGGAAATTGAGTGCTCATATGTATGCATGTTTGTGATTGATTCAGGTGGGAGAAGTGGGAGAGCTGTCTGAGATGTTCCAGTGGAGAGGGGAGGTTCCAAGGGGGCTGCCTGACTGGAAGGACGAAGAGAAACAGCACCTGGGGGAAGAGCTCTCAGACGTCTTGCTCTACCTTGTTAGGCTCTCTGACATCTGTGGCATTGATCTTGGCAAAGCTGCTCTCCGTAAGCTGGCTCTTAACGCCATTAAATACCCAGTAAAGCTCACGCATTTCAACTCTGACACCACCAACTCTCCTGTGAGTATTAATGCTAATGCAGACATCGTCAACGACAACAAGAATAAAGACGACAAAACAACACTAGTGGTGAACAGTGATGGCAAAAGCTGAACCATTTTGGTGTCTCTCTGATCTCATGTGAATATTTCTCCTTTTTTGGACCTTTTTTTTTTTTTTTATTGTTTCATTAATTTCATGTAATGACTTTTTACCTGGGGGCTCTTTTCAGCGAAAGAATTGATGGGGTTTCCTTCGTTTTTTCAGCTCGTACAGTCACATGCACCCATTTGATCTTTTCACTCACTGTAGTGATAGCTAAAGCTGTAGTTGGTGTTAATCTCTCTCATCTCTTATCCCTTATCTCTTATCTCTTATGTCTCCTTGACTGGAAAAAGCCCGTCCTTTTTCCCCCTGCTAGGGGTTTTGCTGCCTTTTACTTTTTCATCATGTCTGGTACTAGCTTTTTCTTTGGATAGAGCATAATGGGTTCTTCCTTTCGCTTTTTGTTCACTACAGTATCAATGTCTATCCATTTCTCTCTCTCTCTGGCGGATGGTGAATAGGGTAATAGGCATTTTATTGCATGAGCACAATCTGGGGTGGTCGGCTACAGTGCCCGGTTATTCAGGGGTTATTTTTTTAGTGTAATTTGAGTGTAGTTTTTGAGTTGAATTTGAGTTATAAGTTGAGTTAAAGTTAAAACTTGAATAAAACTGAGTAAAATTGAGTGAAGTTAAAACTTAAAAGAACGTGAATTTGAATAAAATTAAAACTTGAGTTATCTTTTTTTGAGTTTTATGCGTAAAAGAACATGCCCTCAGATTCATGTGTGTGACAGTGTGTGTGTGTGTTGTTTTTTTTTTTTTTTTTTTTCAATAGTATCAGATTCATGTGCCTTGTTGCCTGAAAGATCCAACCAAACTGCAGGTCTATCCTTTTGAGTTATACTATGGTGATCTCTTTAAGGTACATGTTTAAATTTGACCTAGGTTGTCTCATTTTACCCGATACAGTGACATGAAATTGTTTTTCAGTTTATTATAAGTTATAAGTTTGATACTTTGTAATTGTAATATCAAATTTTTAGCGGTTTTGATTATATTAAGATCACTTGATTTGGTAAATTCTAAAGTTTGTTTTATATATATATATATATATATATATATTTAAATTGCCCTTTACTACTCAATGATTTGACTACATGTGATTAAAGACCCTAAAAATTAAGGTGTCAATAACCAAAGTACTAAAGCTATAATTTATTATAAGCTTATGGGGAATTTTGTGCCCTTTTCTATTGTAGGAAAAGGGATAACTATTTTTCAGGGATTAAATTTGAAATTAACCTTTGATTTTTTTTTTTTTTTTTTTGGGTGCCATTTTACAGTTATAGGATATTGTTTGATAGGGTAAGAAATGTAGTCTTGTAAGGGAAAAAAAAATTATATGATTGTGTTTAGAATTGATCCTGTTTTTATTTTTTACGTTTTTTGAGAAAGAAAAAATAAAAACGTTTTTAAAACGGTGTTTGGTATAATAAAAATAAAAAATGAAAATGAAAATGATTTTTTAATTTAGTGTAAAATGAGAAATGAAAAACGATTTTTAGTCGTTTTTTATTTTTTATTTTTGTTTTCTCCTCTCGAGAGCAGAGAGAAAAATATTAATAGATTTTTTATATTGAAAATAATTTCTTAATAAAATTAACAAACGTAATTTTAAAAATAATTTTTATCTGAGATTGAAAATATTTTTATTTTTATTTTTATATAAAAATAAAATTATTTAGAATGAATTTTAAAACCGTTGTATATCACTTCTCTCTCTTTTTCTTTTTTTGGAATATATTATTTCTGTCGTCTCACAGTTTTACAATGGCCAAAGAGTGTGACATCCCTACTAGGTCCCTTTCACAGCGAGGAATCTCCTCTATTTATATAACTAGTTGTAACGGCATTAACATGCTTAAACTTAATTTTTTGATTCTAAAACGTTTCCTTGGGTGCTAAAAATTGAGAGATTTTTTTTTTTTTAATATTACTCATAACTTCAAAATTATTAATTCAAATATAAATTATTAGAAACGATAATAAAAATAAATTGGACAGAAACTTAAACTCATAAAGTTAATTACTGAAGGACTTTAACTTATAAAAATGTATCTTGTGAAACTAATTATTTAATTTATAAAACTTACCCAAAGTATAAGTTCAAAGTTAATTTATTACAATAGTAAATTATGAAAATTATTATGATAACATGCAATTTATTAACTTCACATAATTTCTTAACATGCATGCAGTTCAAAACTGATTTCACATAATTATTATGGACTTTAACATCTAATATATTAAACTTAGACTTAATCATAGAAAAGACTTAAGTTTTGTTTGATTATGAAATCTATCATTATTAGTTAATGTCACATGCCAAATTTTTCATTTTCACTTGACGTGATAAAATCTTATTAAATTATAAATTTTGTAAAAACTTTTTTAAGTGGGAAATCAAACTGCATGGTGGTATCCTATAACCTCACCTCCTTCGCCTTCGCATTGCTCTGCCAATCTATCAGTCCAGTCAAGGTGCGAGTTTTATACCTTGTTTAACTACAGTATGAACAAACTTGAGTGAACTTTCACTCAGTAAATACAAGTATTCCTCACAAAATATTTTCATGATAATCAATAAATGCATGACTAATTATGCTTAATTATTCAACGTGTCTTGTTACAGTGGGCTATGTGCTCATACTGACTGTGTGAGACTAATTAAACTTTAGATCCGACCCAAAACCACCGTAGACGCTTCCGCACGTGTACCCAGTCCTATATTTTCCTTTAATAACGAATTTGGTGAAAAGAGCAAACCGGTACTAACATTATCTATTCAACCGGTTGCCCTTTAACTTTACTTTTTTTTTTTTATGGTCACGTGTCACTTTATCTATTCCTGGCATGGTGCCGGGACTTTTCATCCCGGCAACATAAAAGTTTCCTTGCATTATTTTAAGCGTTAAATGATGAGATTATGGAGAGAGAGTGAGGATAGAAAGTGAGGTCATAGAATGAGGAGGGAGAAAGTGAGGTGAAAAAAATATAGCCGTTCAATTCGTAGATTACACTCGAGTATGCCTAACTTGAATGTGAAATTAAGCCGAATTATGCGTTCATTAAATACAACTTGAATTTTAAACTCAAGTAATAACTCAAGTTGGTGAGTTTCACTCACCTCTTGTTTTCTCCTTACTCAAGTTTAGTTTTACAGTATGGATTGCCCCCGTAGAAAAGAAAACTTCTTTGTAATTAGTGTTTGGCTTTAGTATAAGTGAACACAAAACTCAAGTTTTAAATGTCAAATTAGGGCATGTTCTTTTACACATAAAACTCAAAAAAAGACAACTCAAGTTTCAATTTTATTCAAGTTCACGTTCTTTTAAGTTTTAACTTCACTCAATTTTACTCAGCTTTATTCAAGTTCTAACTTCAAGTCCAAATTAAACTCAAATTTTTTAAGTCCAATTTCAATTCCAATTCCAAATTTTTTAAGTCCAATGAGGCCTAAAAATCTCAGTTTAAATTGGGATTTCCAGATTATCCCAATTTCATTCTTATGCTTCTGGTGTTATCAACTATGATTCCTCCCCACGTTTGGAGAAATTGGTCCAAATTCGATGTAAATCCGGAACCTAGCCCTAACCGAAGCGTTGGGTTTTTTCAAGTCCATGACTAAAATGGGACCCATGCCCTCTGTTTGGACTTTCAATCAATTGTTTGAGGCACTCTCCGAGATGAATCACTATTTCACTGCAGTCTCAATGTACGAAGAGATGATGGGTTGTGTTGATTTTCATCCCCAAGTCGGAATGATAAACATTGTTATTAGATGTTTCTCTTGTTTGAAGAAGGAGAAATTAAGGGTGCATTTTAAATTGGTTTAAATTGATTCGAATTTTTAATTAGAATTGAAATGTAATTTTATGTAAGAATTTTGTATTATAATAAAAAAAATTAATTAACTGTTTATAAAAATTGTTTGAGATGTAAAAAAAAAAATAATTTTAAATTGGTTTTTTAGTAAATATTTTAAAAATAAAAATAAAAAATAGTGAGAATAATTTTTATTAAACTGTTGATTAATTTGAATTTTTTAATTTTAATTAAGATGTAATTTTAAATTGTTTGTGAAAATTTTTTAAGTTCTGTAATAAAAATTTTATTTTAATTTTTAAAATAAAATAAAAAATAAAAATTTTTATTTTTGTATTAAAAATAAAATTATTTTAAAAACGTTACCGGGCTTAGATTTCTCAATTTTGGCAGCTATGGTTGAAAGTGGCATTCAACCGAATGCCCATACTGTAAATACTCTCCTTCATGGGCTTTGCAAGGAAGGCTTGATGGTTGTCGCGACGGAGTTCTTTGTTGGCATATGTGATAAACAAAAATGCAAAATTTAAGAATTAATTAAAATTAATAAGTCTATAAATTAATAAATAAGATAAATTATTATTTTTGTCCATAATTTGTCTCTCACTACTGGGTTTTGCAACTCTGAAAAACTCAGAAGGCACTCAAGCTGATGATGATGGCAGCATTAAACTAAGTATACACTATTTTATTGATTGGCTTTGCAAGGAAGGATAAATAGAGGAGGCATTGAGCTTGTTTCATGAGATGATCATGCGTGGCATTCTACCCAATGATGTTTGCTATAATTCTTTGATTCATGGATTATGCAAATTTGGTCGTAGGGAAGAAGAGAGCCGACATGATTGATCGTGGAATCTCACTTAATATATTTACCTACAATACCCTAATTGATTCTCTTTACGAGGAAGAGAAAATTAAGGATCCGTTTAATTTGTTGATTCAAGTTGAGACGTGATTTTATATGAAAATTTTTTACTGAAAAAAAAAGTTAGATGTGGTTATTTCTTAGAGCTTTTTATTATAATAAAACTTGAATTCTAAACTCGATCGGTGAAATAAATGAGACCTAAAGATACTGTCACATTTAATTTTCTAATTTATTATTTGGGCAAGTGTGTTTGTTTGGAAGAAGCGACTCAATTTTTAAAAACATGATCGATCACGGATTGTCTCCTAATACTGTTACATTCAACATTATGTTGGATAGAATAAATATATGGAGGTAAGACATTAAGGAGACAATCCATATATTGTCTCCTATTTATTCATGCTATCTATACTGTTCTGGGGCTTCCAAGATATTGGTTGTTTCCCACGTGGTAACGAAACTATATCTTGCTTCCTGAGTACTTAGCACTGAGAGTGGTTAGACAACATAGCCATGTATTTAGAGCATTCTTGGTCACCTGCTAAGTTTTCTCGAGCTCTTCTATGCTCTAATAAATGTTTGGAAATGAATGGTTTTTTGGAGTTACTCTTGGTCTAATAGCTGTTTGTAGTGCTATATTGGTTAATTTAGTGGACGTTTGGTTCACGAATTCATAATTATAATTTAAAATTATTCTTAGTTTACATGTGTTTTTTTAGAGAAAATACTGTAGCGAGTCACGAATCATGATTCGAATCCTCATACCAAACACCTTCTTAGGTTTCCATTAATTACCATACCATTGGATTTTAGAGGACAATGATATTGATTGTAGAAAAGGTTATAGAAAAGGTTCAGTTGGACACCTTAAATCAACACCTTTGTTTTAGGGTCACTAGCGCTTATAGTTGTATGTAAAATCCTTTTAGCCAAAAGAAAAAATGAATTATATATTACTTAGGCATATGAATGATTTTTCTATTGTTAAATAGCCTACTTCATCAACATTAGGCCTCTCACGTTGTATAGTCAGTGGAATTAGTAGCTAGCCTAGTGAAATTGGTGCCCAGAATCACAATTCTGCTGCTAGATCATTTGGTAAATGGTTAATGGTTACAAATAGTTTCAATAGAAGATCAGGGTCAATAAATTTGTGGGAAAAAAAATGGCATTCACAATTAGCGAACAACAAAATGCAAATATTTTAGGAGATGTTTTGGGTATTTTCCCAGCAGTTAATATATAAAATAATATTAAAATGTCATATTTTATTTGTTGTAATGTCATTATTTTTATTTGTTTTTAAGACATTTTTTTTTTTTTAAATTCCAAGTTTTGTTATGAAAAACGAAAATAATATAAAAAAGGAATAAATTTATATTGTATCATATTACTAGAACACTTTGATTTTATTCTAAACGGTAAATGATCAAAACCTAGCAGTAATTATACATTTTGACTCCACCACATAAGGTGAAAAATCCTTAAACAGTCAAATGAAAATTTTGGCAACAAATTCTTTGGCAAAATAGTTTTGTTACACAAGATTTAAGTTAAAAGTCCGAACCGAGAATAAAACAAATAAATAAAGGCACTGTAAAGAGAAGCATGAACAATAAAATCCGTCATCCACTTTATTAGTATATTCTATTCTTTATTCCATTCAAAACCGTATAATGTATATTTATTTATTTATGAAACATTTTGTGTCTTATAATTGTTCAAACGAGTTAAAAGAGTCAAAAAGGCTCCTTATATGCAATTTTAGTTGCTATTTTGTAAATAAAACGAGGAGTCAGAGAGTCTCCTTATATGCAAAGTTGCGATATAAATAAGCGTTACCTTTGACAACACGACAACATTACTTTTTAACTTTGAAAATTACAAATGATCTGAGACGCCCTCTAGAGTGGGCTGAATTCTTGCTCAACCCTCTAAACAAATTCGATGTTTAGTCTGGTCAAAATGTGAATGCTAGAAAAGTCTACTCTTCTACTTATTTTTTTTTTTTTTTTTTTTTTTTTTTTTTTTTTTTTTTATTTTATTTCTACTTCTGTTGAAAGAGGTTTTTAGCTACTCCAACAAGCTATAAATATTTCTCCTATCATTATTTGTTGCATTTTGAACGTCTCGCTACTAGAAATTTGTTGATTAAGTTGCCGAAAAAATATTTCTATAAATATTTATCCTATCATTAAGCTATGAATTGTACATATGAAAATATTTCTCCGGTGTAATTATCATCTAAACGCTTTTTTTATTAAAAAAAACAAAAACAAAAACTATTTTCATGTAGTTTCTATGAGATAGAATGTCAAAAGCTTATGTTTGTTATTGCAATATCATAACAATCATCTATGATATTCAGGTCATATCTTTTTGGATTCGATCTTGTGACTCTCATTCATGCGATAATTTTAATGATCATTAGTAGTATTTATGGCCGGTCTTTTAAATTTTCAACTACTATGATTTAGATTGGCCGGAAAGGTGGAATTAGGTCAAGACATCTAGAGAGTTGGTAGGTTAATTTACATTGGTATAATAATTAAGTGGGACAACCTTTGTGTCTTTATCTTATGGTTATCTTTCCATTTTGAAAGGAAATCTAAAAAAGGGGGAAAAAGGGAAAAAAGTTTCCTCAATGAGACAATTGGTGTCCATCTTAAATTATGGGGGTCAAATGTGGTTGTTAAAGTTCGAGGCGTCCCCATCCTTAAGAGAGATTTTTTTTTTTTTTGTTTGATGCAAATGGTCAAGAGAATTAAAGGTATTGGCAGTGTTCGCTCTGTCAAAGTTGGAGTGACAAAAGTCTCAACTAATCTATATTTTCAATTGAAAACATAGAAAATTGGATGGACTATTGAGAAGTGTCACCACAATTACCTATAATCGATCATCATAATTGGGAGAGCTCAACATACGTCTCATGAGGTGGTCCACAAGCATAAAGAGTTGTCAGACATTATAAGTATTAAGGCCCCGTTCACTTCACCGATTCAAGTTTAGAATTTGAGTTTTGTTACAGTAAAAAGTTTTAAAAAATAGTCACATCTAACTTTTTTACTACAGTAGAAAGCTCTCATATAAAATCACATCTTAATTTAAATTACAAACTCGAATCAGCGAAGTGAAATGACCCTTATAATTGTGGAAGTGTTTGTATATAGTTGAGTGATTATGACTGTACTTTTTCAACCAAACACATTTTCACATGTCAATTTTTAGACTCGCTGGTTATATATGTATTGTAAAACTTTTTATTGAGATGTGGAGCCTAATCTCAGGTGTATGGAAGAAAAAGCAAGAAAAGTAAAAAAAAAAAAAAAAAAAAGGTGGAGCAAATCGACGGAGTGCTGCGGCCCCGGTTTATAGGCATTGCGACACCAGGAGGTTGCTACAACATGCAGCAAGCTAGTGCCATGGCGTTCTAGGAATCAGCCTTGTAGTGCCAAGGTGTGACGACCCTCCTAAATGACTGTCACTGTAACTAACTTTAATATGTATACTTTCTGAAACTACTTAAAAATTTCCGGGACCTTTTTTTTAAAAAAAAAACTTAATATGATAACATAAATTCTGATTTTTCTTATTAAGCATATCAAAATAATTATACTTCAAAAATAATTTCCTTTTTTAAAGCATAAATATATACTTATGTATATACTTGCTCCTTAAATCCTGCTTACTTACATATGCTTAACAGTCATAATTTAAACTTTTAACATACAAAGTCAGAGTCTTATTTAGCAAAACTATCTATCACATTAAACTGTTGTTGAAATAATTATGAGTGGGATCAATTACTTGATCTCCATTCTATTCGTCTATTGTCTCGCCACCAGGCCATCAAGTATTATGTATAGGTTGCTTACCCACAATATCAACATTCTATAATGAGCTTTTGCTTAGGAAGTAGAAACTATCTCTTGCAAACCATTTGTAAGTTCACATGAATACATATGCACGAATTGATTATGCTTAATTATGATATTTTATCAAAGTCTTATTATCTGATGATCTTACTTATTGATTGGGCCGAGTGCTCATACCATAGAACGCAATCATCGGGACATTAGGTTTTGCAAGGTCCCCAACAACACCGTGATTATAAATTGAAATGAATGCCTCTCTTGGGCCAGAGTTACCTATCATCCTAGAGGCTCTGAGTTATCTTGAAGAGACTGAATTACCTTTCATCTTGGAGGCTGGTACGACATTCAACCTAGATTACTCTTATAAGTTCCTCTTGACTTATTAAGGTATATATAATATGACATAGCATAACATACTATAACATGAAGTATACTCAAGCATATATAATTCATGTGTACTATTTTATTTAAAATCTATTCAAACTATAGGAGAGATTTCCACTTATTTGTTTTATGGAGTGAAATTCTCTATTCGCCAAACAGTCTATTATATTTCTTATTTATTTCTAAGAATGAACACCTATTGAGAGTGTAAGATTAACTATCATTTGCTATTCTATTTTAGCAAACTTATAAAGGAATCTAATCTTTTATTTGAGGCATGTTTCCCTTTTCTACAGTAAAGGATTGTAAAATCTCATATTTAGTGTAAGGTTTAGGTTTATTAAATCCTTATAACCCTATTTTGCTTAGAGCAAGGTCTAAAACTACAGTATTTTTCTAAACTACATCTCAAACTCTTTAATGAATTTTTCTGTTACAACTCGAAACTTTTTTTTTTTTTTTTTTTTTAGTCCGGTTAAAACTGTGCAGTTTCAGAAACCTACGTTTTACTGCATCATAGAGTCTGAATTACATTCCGAGCTCTTCATGCTTTGTCTCGTCGAGATCTAAAATTATTGTGTTTAGAGAAAACTAATATTCAGCTTCTAAAGGGCTTGTTTGGCTACAAACAGTGGCTGCCAGTTTTTAAACAATTTTTGGACAGCCTTGAGGTGTTTTGAAAAACAGTCTAAAACTTGTATTTAGAGCTAAAATTAGGTTTATTAATAGTCACGGAAAGACGTTCTAAACAACGAGAGTTATAAGTTCAAACTTAGAGTGACTAAAAAATCCCACTCTACTATCTTCTTCTTCGCATTTAAAATAATAGGTAAAATTTTTACCTCTAACCATAATAGTCAAAACCTAAGCCATACATTACATACCATACAACACCAAGCAAAATAGCCTCAAAACATACCGAAACCACCATAAACTACACATTAATACTCATTACAAACCAACTACACATTAATACTTATTACAAACCATAGCCTTAAGGTACCACAAATTACATCCATCAATTCCACGCTTAACATTTACTAGCAAGAAACAATGGAGGAAGGTTCAAGAATCACCTTTGGAGATCTCCCTTGAAAACCCTTATAATCTTCTTCTTTCCCTTTCACCTAAACTAAGAATTGTGATGAGAAAGATGGAAACTTTTGAGAGTTTGAGAGCTAGAGAGAGGCTCAGTTTTTGTGAGCAAAGAAGGAAGAAAATTTTGAGTGCTTGGAGCTATAGAAGAACTGGTTTGGGCATAGAGAAAATGGGAGAAAAGTAAACAAATGAAACTTAAACTTAGATGCTTCTATTTATAAGAAACTTGGTTATGTTGTTTAACCCCTTAATTCAACTCACTTAACTAGCTAATCTTGGGTTTAAAACTCCTAAGCATGGCCAGCCAATCCTTTGGAGAAGAAAGAGAAATATGGTTTATCAACACTTATCCCCCTCATAAATTCAAGCTCATCATTATTTCCCCAAGCTTATCCCTTAAGATTCTTTGTAAAGTAGTCAAGATTTATACCGACCGTAGGGAATTAACTTGGCCGATAGGAAATTTTAGTTTCCAACAATTCCTTTTCTACTGTTTATTTATAGTTAGATACTAATTTCTTGAATAGTTCAATGTCATGCCAAACTATCAATTGCATAGAATTTCTGACTATTTTAATCTTAAAATCATTTCTAAATTATATAAATTCTAAACCCTTTTATGTACTATATCCCAGGAATGACCATGCTGCTGACGGTATCAACTCCTAACCTCTTATTATATTTGTATCTCTTTACTAATCATTACCCTTAAAATTTCAACTTATCTATTTGGAAATTAAGGATTTTCTCTTTGAATACCAGAGCGATTCAAGTCATGGATTTACATTATTTAAATCCAGAGCGTTTCTCTGTACGCTACTAACATCGTAATGTTGAGAATGGTGTCTTAGAAGCATGAGATGTAATAAAATATTTATTATTTATTTAATAAAAGAGTTTATTCCTTATTTTATGTACATATATTTAAGAATATTTTATGAATATCAATGAAAATTCCATGATTATTTATGTGACCTTAAACATTGTATATAAGTGTTATATGTGAGAGGATAATGTTTAAGGATAATAATCAAAACGGTGTTCGTAATGAATTTAATTAAAGTTTAGAATCTTTAATTAAAACATTATTAATACATGTCATTCCTATTTAGAATGGAACGATGTTATCCGCACTGTTAATATGACGAGATATTGAATAAGTGTATTATGCATAATGAGATTATGTGGAACAAGGACACAGACATAATATGAATTTCTGATAATTTTCGTTATGTATAGAAATTCTAATTGAGTCTACCGATGATAATATATATAATGATTTTAATCCTGAGTTCTTAACAGACTCCTATTTATGGATTAGTGTCTTTTGATTTACTTAGTACGGATTCTGAGATCTTAAATCCTATTCCTTTTATTTTGAAGACATGATGAAGTAAGTAGCCTGGAATGTTATTATATGAGATGGAATACATTCCTTCTTGAGAAAGAAATAGATAAATAATTCTCTTGAGGGTTGATTCAGTACTTGGACCAGTAGGAGCTCTGATTCATGAATTTGTTTTATAAATCATTGTCCATTAGAAAATCAATGGTACTCAAGGATAAAGATGTAATTAGAGAGGTTAACGGATTTCACCTAGCTCTAATTATGAATGATTTGTGGAAGATTGATCTATATGCAGTGACTGCATCACATGGACACTTAACGATTTAGAAGTAATTTATGTCTATAATTATGAGAGTGCAATTCAAAGTTTATAGTGGAGTAACTATTGGAATTAATAAGATTAATTAATTAATTAAAGTGTTTAATTAAATATTAATTTTATTGGAGATCAAAATTATAGGTTCATGAATCCCCACATCATCCATCCTTGTAATTCTACAAGACACTAAGGGTAAAATGAGATTTTTAAAATTATACACTCAAGGATAATTAATTGAGAATTAATTATTATTTAAATAATGTGATTATTTAAATTTAAATTTGAATTTTGGATCACTTATGTGAAGGTGTTCACATAGTGTGAATGCAAGGCACAATGTGAACACACAATGTGAACTCATTGTGTGAACACATCTAGAATTTTCCATTTAACTTATTTGATAAGTTGTTTAATTTAGAATTCAAATTAATTTAAGTTTAACTTAATTTGAAATTTAAATTTAAGTTAAAATTAGACTGTTGGATAAATGCAAAATCTTAACCCTATTTTCCTACACTGGATTATGCATACCAAAGGCAGAGTTTATCCTAAAGGTGGCCAACCATTGTGATGATAATGGAAGGAAAATTTTGTTTCAAAATCAAATTTAAAATGGGAGAAAATAGATAAGTTTTATTTTAGAGATAAAGGGAGGACTCCTTCTAGGAGTCTAACTACTAATCTATAAATAAGGAGATAGTGGAAAATTGTGAAAAATAACTTTTTTTGCTCTTATTTTTCTATAGTGGCCGAAATTCACAATAGTTGTGTGAGGAAAAATTTTCTCTAAAAATTTCACGTCATGCATGCGTTGGTGTTTGTAAAAATTCTTGAATGTTTTTTTTAAACCCGTTTTGTTTCAGGTATGCCCACGCACACATCTTCATGGATTCAAAGAATTGACGAGGAAGGCTCGGGTTTTCTAAACAAAGCACTAGAACAAGGATTGTTCGAGGTCAAAGAACTCAAGTTATCATCCTAATCGGTCGCTAGGTATGAATCTAAATCCGGTTCTTGATAAATAAATTAATATGATAAATATTCGTGCATAAATTAATATAATCTATAGAGTATTTCAAAATTTTTATGAAAATATTTGTTATACAAGATCTGTTACTTTCACGCTACAGCATCCGAAATCGTTTCGAAAACCAACAATTGTATCAGAGAGGTCTATAGACAATATTAATTCATGCTCTGATTTTTTGATAATCAAAATTATGGATGTTTATATGTATATATGTGATGGGTAGACACTCGCATTTATGGATGTTTATATTTAATTCATGTTGTTGAATGTATCAATGATGAATTCAGTCGCTAATTATATGGTTCCATGGATCGGTTACATTCGTTCTTTAAATTATTTATAATTTAATTCAGGAATTAAAATTATTGGAATTTCAAGATTTGGGTAGAATTAGGGTTGTCATTTTGAATCAAAACAAGCCCATATGACCAACCATGGAGTCGGCATAGTTGTTGCCCTGCAACTGCCTCACAGTAGCCTTGCTGCGCGCCCCAGCGTGCCCCAGCAGCAGGCCCCTGTGCTCTTAGTAGTAGGTCCAGTGCACTACCAGCAGCAGCCCCTGCACACCCAACAATAGGTCCAAGTGCAACCTAGCGCGACTAGCACCAACATGCGCCCAGTGCATGGCTAGCGCGCGTCCAGCGTCGCTAGCAGGCTCCAAAGGTGCCCGAGAGTTTTAGAAACCCTTATTTTGCATGACGATAGACCCGGAAGAGTTCTATACCCCGAAGAAGGTGAAATTTGACCTGAAGATGAAGAACGAAGAATTCAAGAATCAAAGACCCGTTGATGTAACAGATGAAAATAACTATTTTAATTATTTATTTATTCGATTTGGTTGTAATTATTATTCGTTCTATTTGGTGGTAATTATATTTTCCATGGGACCCAATCAAATTCCATCTCAATAGTCGATTGCATATTTTATCCTTATATTTATTGGATGATTGTATATTTAATGTCCATGCATATAACATGTCATATAGATAGAGTGTATCTACTCATATATTGTATAACATGTCATGCGTACACACGCATCTATTATTATTTATTTTATTTATTATAAAAGAGTTTTAGAAAAATAAAATAAAATAAGAACCATGCGCTAAAATTGATTTGCAAAATAATGTTATATGTGAAATTGAATTTAAGAGTTAAATTTTAGAATTTCACATATTTGAAAAATAAATTGTTTATTTATCGGGATTTGAAAAACATGAGATGATTTTCAAATAAAATACATATTTGTAAAATATTGAGTGAGAGAGGGTTGTAGGACAATACGACCCACTGGTCTCTACTGTTAGTTCAACACCGTGAGATCCGGTAGGCACTTCACGGTGGCATTGATTCGTCCCCCTAAGGAAAGTGTCCTTTCTGGATTAATAACAAGGTTGACTTCCTACAATAGGATTTCGGGATGTATTTCCAACTTGACCTACCCTAAGGCGGCACTTTGGAGTGAAGCCTTTGGAATCCGAAACGGCGGGTTACACTCACAAAAATATAATTAATTTAGTTAATTATATTTTGACCAAAATAACGGTAATTGATAAATATGAAAATATGAGATATTTTGATAATATTTATTAATTGAGAAGGTCTCGGTTCAATTAGCGCATTATGTGACATACCCAAAGGTGGCACATAATTCGTGGTAAATTAGATTATCGTTGGCACCGAAAATTAAAACATGATTTATGTATTTTTCACGTGCACCATACATCATATTTAATTATTCCTAAATTCACATGTCTTGATATTCATGCACATAAATTGATTAGATGAATATTCTGCTTATTTCTAGCAATATATCAAATCCTATAATCTCACTACACAAAACTAAAACACTGACTAGAGATAAACTATGCGAACTGGTAAAGTAGCATAAACAACTTACATTCATGTGATGAATATAAGTTTGTCCCAAATGGAGGATTGTCCTCCTATCCCTAAGGAAAACACAGTAGCTAACTGTTAGCTAAGGTTGTGCGTGGTTATTCACAAAATATATGGAGGCAGCTTATGAGATAATGTAGTCATCAAATATCGTATATGGAAATCTATATAAAAGCTTACCTAAATACTGTAAGGGCCCTGACTAAAAGACAACGGGAAAGTTGTTTCCACTAAAATAAAGGAAAAGAATCAAAGTAAATACGATTTGCTAGTTCTAAAAATGTGTTTAGTAAATAGTGATTCTTATTCCTAGATAGTAGATTCGGGAGTAACTAATCATGTTTGTTTTCTTTATTAAGTCTTAACTCTCACAAGTAAAGTCGTTTCCACTAAAATAAAGGAAAAGAATCAAAGCAAATACGATTTGCTAGTTCTAAAAATATGTTTAGTAAAGGGTGATTCCTATTCCTGGATAGTAGATTCGGGAATAACTAATCATGTTTGTTTTCTTTAAGTATTAGCTCTTACAAGGCAATTATTTCCTGAAACAAAGAAAGGAACTCAAACAAATATGATTTGCTAGTTCTAAAAACATGTTTAGTAAAAGGGTAATTCCTTGTCCTGGATAGTAGATTTGGAAATAACTAATTATCTTTGTTTTCTTTATTAAATTTTAGCTCTTAAATGAAAATTGTTCCACCTAAACCAAAAAGTATAATCAAAGTAAATAAGATTTACTAATTCTAGAAACATCTTTAGTAAGAGGGTGATTCCCTGTCTTGGATAGTTGATTCGGGAGCAACTAATCATGTTTGGTTTTCTTTACAAAATATTAGTTCTTACATAGAACTTGCCGTCAGAGACTACATGATGAAAGTGGGAATACTACCAGGGTATCAACAAAATCAGCGAGAGAAGTTAGACTTCAGTTTTGAAAATACCTTAATGTGAACAATGTTTATTTCCCTCAAGCATAAAAAAAAATTTTATTTCTAATTCCAAATTATTTGAAGAATTGCCTTTAATAATAATCTAGTCCACAAATTTTTGAGAATGGTTCCAATATTTGTTCCGAATATTTAGAAAACGATTTATACTATTTAAAATGATGTCTGATTGACAACGTAATGTTGAAATGTTCAAAAGTTGCCGAACCTAAAAATAAGAGGCAAAGGATCTCTCATAATAAATAACACATATCTGTGGCATCTTAGACTTGGTCATATTAGCCTAGACAATATTGAAAGACTGGTAAAGGATAATCCTTTACGCGAACTAAAAGTTGGTGAGCCTCCATTCTATGAATCTTGTCTGGGAAGTAAAATGACCAAGATGCCTTTCACGTCGAAGGTGAAAGAACCACATAACCACCTCAACTGATACATTCGGATGTATATGGACTGTTAAACATGAGGTTACAAATATTTCGTCACCTTTATTGACTATTTTTTGAGATATGGTTATGTTTACCTAATGTAATAGAAATTTGAAATTTTTAGAAAGTTTAGAGAATTCTGAGCAGAAGATGAAAAACGATTAAGAAAATCAAGGAGGTGAATACCTGAACCTAGAGTTCTGAGATTACTTGATTAAAGAATGTGTGTTGTCACAACCGACAGCCCTAGGAGTACCATAGCAGAATGGTGTTACCAATAGGAGAAATCAAACTTTGCTCGAAATGATAAGATCAATGTTGAGTTATTCTTTATTGGCTACTTCGTTCTGGGGTTGCACCCTAAGAACAGCTGTGTATATTCAGAATATAGTACCATCTAAGTCTATACTAAAGACAGCCCTAGAGTTGTGGAATGATCAAAAGATAGTTTTAAAGCATATTCACATATAGGGGTGTCTAGCTCATGTGATGAAACAAAAGACTGGGAAGTTGAAACCTATTGGGAATAGTGTCTTGAAATCATGAGATGTAAAAGGATATTTATTATTTATTTAATAAAAGAGTTTCTTCATCATTTTATGTGCACATATTTATGAATATTTTATGAATATCAATGAAAATTCCATGATTATTTATGTAACCTTAAACATTGTATATAAGTGTTATATACGAGAGGATAATGTTTAAGGATAATAATCAAAAGTAACTGTTCATAATGAATTTAATTAAAGTTCGGAATCTTTAATTAAAACATTATTAATACATGTCATTCCCATTTAGAATGGAATGGTGTTATCCGCACTGTTAATATGGCGAGATATTGAATGAGTGTATTTCGCATAATGAGATTATGTGGAACATGGACGCAGACACAATATGAATATCTAATAATTTCCGTTAAGCATAGAAATTCTAATTGAGTCTACCAATGGTCATATATAGAATGATCTTAATCCTGAGTTCTTAAAAAACTCCTATTTATGGATTTATGTCTTTTGATTTACTCGGTACGAATTCTGAAACCCTGAATCCTATTCCTTGCATTTTGGAGACATAAGAAAGTAGGTAGCTGGGAATGTTATTATACGAGATGGAATCCATTCCTTCTTGAGAGAGAAGCAGATAAATAATTCTCTAGAGTGTTGATTCGGTACTTGGATTAGTAAGAGCGCTCTGGTTCATGAATGTGTTTTATGAATCACTATCCATTAGAGAATCAATGGTACTCAAGGATAAAGATGTAATTAGAGAGGTTAACGGATTCTACGACACTAATTATGAATTATTTATGGAGGATCGATCTATATGCAATGACTATATCAAATGGACACGTCACAGTTTAGAAGTAATTAATGTCTATAATTCCGAAAGTGCAATTCCAAGTTTATAGTGGAGTAACTATTGGAATTAATAGAATTAATTAATTAATTAAAGTGTTTAATTAATTATTAATTTTATTGGAGCTCAGAAGTATAGGTCCATTAGTCCCTGCGTTGTCCTTGTAATTCTACCAGACACAAAGGGCAAAATGGGAATTTTAGAATTACAAAATTCTAAAATTAAATACTCGAAGAATAATTAATTGAGAATTAATTATTATTTAAATAATGAGATTATTTAAATTTGAATTTGAACATATCTAGATTTATCCATTTGAACTTATTTGATAAGTTGTTCAATTTAGAATTAAAATTAATTTAAGTTTGACTTAAATTCAAATTTGAATCTGATTTAAAATTGGACTACTGGATAAAGAATAAAATATCTTCCTTCCCTATCTGATATAGGCGCCACACACACAGGGATAAATCCCTAGGGTGGCCGGCTATTAAGAGGATAAGGGGAAGGGATTTTTTGTTCAAAATTCAAAATTGGAGATAAGGATTTGATTCTATTTTGAAGTTTGACTTCTACTCTTTAAATATGAGATAGATAGAAAATTGTGAAAACAATTTTTGACATATTTTCAGCCCTAAGAAAGGTGGTGGCCGAAATTCTCATAGGGAAAAAGAGTGAAAATATTTTTCTCCAAAAAATTCCACATCGTGCATGCGTTCGTGTTTGTGGAAATTCGAGTGTTTCAGAAACCTGTTTTGTCTCACGTGTGCCCACACACACGTCTACGTGGAATCAAGGAATTGACGTGGAAGACTTTGGTGTTCTAAACACAAAGCTTGGAGCAAGGACTGTTCGTGGTCAAAGAAATTCAAGTTATCATCCGAGTCGGCTACCAGGTATTTTTCGGTTGAACCTTGAATGATATAAATTAATGCAATTAATTTATTCGTGCATAAATTAATATAATCTATAGAGTATCTCAAAAGTTTTATGAAAATTTTTGTTATACACGATCCGCCTTTCCGCTGCGTTTCTGCCGCCGAATTCGATTCAGCAACCAACAATTGGTATCAGAGCGGTTTATAGACGATATTAATTTATGCTTCGATTATTTGATAATCATAATTGATATTAAATATGTGATATTTAATTATGTATGTATGTGATAAGTATGCACTTGCATTTATGGAAGTTTATTTTTATTCATGATGATGAATGTATGGATGATGGATTTGGTCGTTAATTATATGGTTCCATGGATCGGTTATATTCATTCGTTAATAAATAATTTGTAATTTAATTCGGGATTAGAATTATTGTAATTCTAGGATTTGGGTAGAATTAGGGTTTTTGATTTTGAATCAAGAAGGAGGCCTTAAAGATCATGTTTGAAGTCTTCAAAGAAGCCCAAAAAACTGCCCAGAAAATTCCAAAAAATGCAGCCCAGATGCAGCCCAGGCGCCCCCAGCGCTGCCCAGACGCAGCCCAGGCCGCCCTGCCGCGGCCAGGCCGTGGCCCAGGCTGCGGCCCAGCGCGGCTGGCGGCCCAAGTTCGGGATTTGATCCCGAACGGGCCCGAAGGTTTCCGAAACCCTCGTAAAGCATGCCGACGGGCCCGAAAAAGTTTTGGATCCCAAGGAAGGTGAAATCCAACCCGGAGACAAAGAATGAAGCCGAAGAATAAAGAATTCAAGAATCGAAGACCCGTTGATGTTACGGAAGAATATAATTACTGTAATTATTTATTTATTCGATTTGATTGAGTTGTAATTTATTTTTCCATGGGACCCGGTCAAATCCATCTCAATAGTTGATTGCATATATTTATATTTTATGTTGATAATTATATATTATATATGTCCACGCATATAACATGCCATATAGATATAATGTGTCTACTCATATGTTTTTATAACATGCCATGCATACACGCCAAGATTGTTATTGTTTATTTTATTTATTATAAAAGTGTTTTAGAAAAATAAAATAAAATAAGAACCATCATGTTGAAAAATTGATTTAATATGATTAAATTGATTTAAGTTGCAAAATTGATTTGCAAAATAATGTTACATGTGAAATTGAATTTAAGAGTTAAATTTTGGAATTTCACATATCCAAAAAATAAATTGTTTATTTTTCGATTTGAAAATCATGAGATGTTTTTCAAACAAAATACATATTTACAAAATAATGAATGGGAGAGGGTTGTATGACAATATGACCCATTGGTCTCCATCATTAGTTCAACACCGTCTTGATTCGAAAAAGGGCTTCATGGGCGACACCGATTCCGCACTCCCTACGGAAAGTGTTCTTTCGGATCAATAACAAGGTTGACTTCCTAGCGATAGGATTCCGGGATGTATTTCCGTTTGACCTACCCTACCTACGCGGTACTCGGAGTTAAGTCTCAGAGAATCTGAAATGATGGGTTACACTCATGGAGATATAATCAAATTGTTGATTATATTTTTGACCAAAATTAGCGGTAGTTAATAAATATGAAAATATGAGATATTTTCATTATATTTATTAATTGAGAAGGTCTCGGTTCAATTTGCGATATTTTGACCTACCCTACGACGACACTATGTTTGTGGAAAATTGAATTATTGTTGGCACCCAAAATTAAAACATGATTTATGTATTTTTCATGTGCATCATGCATCATATTTAATTGTGCCTAAATTAACATGCCTTGATATTCATGCACATAAATTGATTAGATGAATATTCTATTTATTTCCAGCAATATGTCAAATCCCATTATCACACTACTAGCAACTGAAAAATTAGATGGTGATAATTATGCTAAGTGGAAAAGTAACATGAACATACTATTAGTCTGCGAAGACTATAAGTTTGTCCTAGCGGAGGAATGTCCTCCTGAACCCGCGGCTAATGCATCCAAAACCGCAAGGGAGCCTTTTGACCGCTGGATCAAGGCCAACAATAAAGCAAAGTGCTTTATGTTGGCCAGTATGAGTGATGTGCTTCGCAAGAAGCATGGGGAGATGGAGACTGCTTATAAGATAATGGAGTCTCTAGAAGCCATGTTCGGCGCTCCTTCTGATAAGGCTCGTTTGGATGCCGTAAGGGCTTTCATGAATGACAAGATGAAGAAAGGTTCTTCAGTCAAGTCACATGTTTTGAACATGATTGACCACCTCCACAACGCGAAGCTCAATGGTGCCAGAATTGATGAAGCCACCCAAGTTGGCATCATCTTGGAAAGCCTGTCCCCTAACTTTCATGAGTTCGTGAACAACTTTGTTATGAACAAAAGGAAGTGCAATCTCACTGAACTCATGAATGACCTGCAAAACTTCGAATCCACCAACAAAAGAAGGAGAGGAGAAGCAAATGTTGTTGTTGCAGGAAGTTCTGGTAAAAACAAAAGGAAAAACCATAACTAGGGAAAAGCTAAGAAGGGAAAGAACAAGAGACCCAAGAAAGCAAAGGGCCCCATCCAGAAACCCAAAGGAAAGTGTTTCCATTACAATGGCGAAGGGCACTGGAAGAGAAACTGTAACAAGTATCTCGAGGAGCTGAAAAAGAAAAAGGAACAAGGTAAATCAGATTTACTAGTTCTTGAAACATGTTTAGTAGAGGGTGATACCTCAGCCTAGATAATTGATTCAGGAGCGACTAATCATGTTTATTTCTCTTTGCAGAGTCTTAGTTCTTACACCGAGCTAGCCGATGGGGACTACACGATAAAAGTAGGCAATGGCGCAAGAGTTTCGGAAAAAGCAGTGGGAGAAGTTAAACTTCGATTTAGGAAAAATAAATTTTTAGTTTTGAACAATGTTTATTTTATTCCAGACATTCGTAGAAATTTGATTTCTGTGGCCAAATTATTTGAACAATTATTTAAAGTTTATTTTGATAATGAATTTGTTCATATTTCTCGAAATGGTTTAAATATTTGTTCTGGACGTCTGGATGATGGTTTATATTATATAAAACCAATACCTAACTCACTGCTTAACACTGAAATGTTCAGAGTTGCCGAACCTAAGAATAAAAAGCAAAAGATTTCTCACGAAAATAACACATATCTGTGGCATCTTAGAATTGGTCACATTAACCTAAATAGGATTGAAAGACAAGTAAAGAATGGTCCTTTGCGTGAGCTAAAAGTTGGTGAGCTTCCAGTCTGTGAATCTTGTTTGGAAGGTAAAATGACCAAGAGACCTTTTACAGCAAAAGGAGTAAGAGCTACAGAACCCCTACAGTTGATACATTCAAATGTATGTGGACTGTTAAACGTCCAAACTAGAGGATGTTGCGAATATTACATCACCTTTATGGACGACTATTCGAGATATGGTTATGTTTACCTGATGCAATAGAAATCTGAAACTTTTGGAAAGTTTAGAGAATTCCGAGCAGAAGTTGAAAAACAATTAGGTAAACCAATTAAGACACTTCGATCAGATCGATGGGGTGAATACCTGGACCAAGAGTTCCGGGATTTCTTGATTGAAGAAGGTGTGGTATCCCAATTGATCGCACCCGGTACACCACAAAGAAAATGGTGTGGCGAAAGGAGAAAATCGGACTTTGCTCGACATGATAAGATCAATGTTGAGTTATTCTTCACCGCCTACTTCTTTTTTGGGGTTATGCCCTAAAAATCGCTATGTATATTCTGAATCTAGTTCCATCTAAATCGTACCTAAGACACCCCTAGAGTTGTGGAATGGTCAAAACCTAGTTTGAGACACATTCGCACATGGGGAGTCCAAAGACACGTCTTGAGGGCAAAAGATTGGGAAGTTGGAACCAAGGTCAGAAGTATGCATCTTTGTGGGATACCCACAAGGGACAAGAGGAGGACTGTTTTATAGTCAAGCAGATCAAAAAGGTGTTTGTATTGACAAATGCCACATTTCTGGAGCATGACTATATGATAGATTTTAAGCCCAGAAGTAAGATAGTACTAGAAGAGTTACTTTCCGATGAGATTGGACCACATCCGACAAGAGTTTTCGGACCACTCAAAGAAAAGACCACAGTTCCTGATCAGACTCCTGCGGCACCTCGTCGTAGTGAGAGGGTAAGCAGGTTACCCGACCGTTATACCGGGGAAGCCCAAATCATTACTGCTGATGATGGTAAGGAGGATCCATCGACCTTTAGGGATGCGATGGATGATTCTGATAAGGAAGAATGACAAGCAGCTATGAAACTCGAGATGGAGTCTATGCACTCTAACTCAGTCTGGCAACTTGTAGATCTACCCAAAGGGGTAAAACCCATTGGATGCAAGTGGATCTTCAAGAGAAAGAGAGGAGCGGATGGAAAAGTAGAGACTTATAAAGTGAGGCTAGTGGCTAAGGGTTATAACCAAAAAGAGGGAGTTGACTATGAGAAAACTTTCTCGCCGGTAGCCATGCTTAAGTCCATCCGGATACTCCTAGCCATTGCAGCATATTTTGACTATGAGATATGGCAGATGGATATCAAGACAGCTTTTTTGAATGGCTATCTTGATGAAACCATCTATATGGATTAGCCAGAGGATGACATAGAGGAAGGCCAACAAAGAGAAAAGTCTGCAAACCGCAAAGGTCCATTTATGGACCCAAGCGAAAGCCTAGATCATGGAACATCAGGGTTTGATGAGGTCAGAAGTCTTATGGATTTGATCAAAACATTGATGAACCATGCGTCTACAAGTACAAGAAAGAAGAGAAAGTGGTATTCTTAATTCTTTACGCCGATGACATCCTACTCAATGGGAATAATGTGGGAATGATGACAGATGTAAAAGAGTGGTTAGCCACCAATTCCAAATGAAAGATTTAGGAGAGGCAAGCTATGTTCTTGGGATCAAGATTATTCGAGATCGCAAGAAAAAGCTTTTACGTTATCACAAGCATCTTATATAGACAAAGTGTTGTCCGGTATTCGATGCAAAACTCCAAGAAAGGGAATTTGCCTTCTAGGCATGGTATTCATCTTTCTAAGGAGCAATGTCCAAAGACCCCGCAGAAGGAAGAAGATATGAGAAGGTATCCCTACGCCCGGCCGTGGGGAAGCCTTATGTATGCCATGTTGTGTACAAGACCCGGATATACGCTGTCAAAGTGGGGTAGTCGATCATACCAGTGCAACCCGGATTAGATCATTAGGTTGCGGTGAAATGTATTCTCAAGTATCTTAGGAGAACGAGAAACTATGTGTTAGTATATTCGGAGAAGATCCGGTCTCTCACGGATACCTGATTCTGATTTCCAATCGGATAGAGATAGTCGACGGTCGACATCTGGATCTGTGTTCACTCTTAATGGAGGAGCCGTGGTATGGAGAAGTATAAAGCAAAAGTGTGTTGCTGACTCTACCATGGAAGCTGAATATGTTGCAGCTTGTGAAGTTGCAAAAGAAGCTACATGGCTCAGGAAGTTCTTAACTGATCTGGAAGTTGTTCCAGATATGGATAAGCCAATTAAGCTCTATTATGACAACAGTGGAGCGGTGGCTAATTCAAAGGAACCTAGAAGCCATAAGAGTGCAAAACATATAGAAAGGAAATATCACTTGATCAGAGACATTGTGGATAGAGGCGATGTAGCGGTTCTGAAGATCGCGTCGAGGGACAACCTTGTCGACCCGCTCACCAAGACATTGCCATTGAATGTATTTGATCGTCACTTAGATGGATTTGGGATTAGAGACATGACACACCTGCTTTTGGACAAGTGGGAGATTGTTGGGAATAGTGTCCCAAAAGCATGAGATGTAAAAGGATATTTATTATTTATTTAATAAAATAGTTTATTTATCATTTTATGTACATATATTTATGAATATTTTATGAATATCAAATAAAATTCCTTGATTATTTATGTAACCTTAAACATGGTATATAAGTATTATATACAAGAGGATAATGTTTAAGGATAATAATCAAAAGTAATTGTTCATAATGAATTTAATTAAAGTTCAGAATCTTTAATTAAAACATTATAAACACATGTCATTCCCATTTAGAATGGAACGGTGTTATCCGCACTGTTAATATGGTGAGATATTGAATGAGTGTATTTCGCATAATAAGATTATGTGGAACATGGATGCAGACACAATATGAATTTCTAATAATTTCTGTTAAGCATAGAAATTCTAATTGAGTCTACCGATGGTCATATATAGAATGATCTTAATCCTGAGTTCTTAACAAACTCCTATTTATGGATTTTTGTCTTTTGATTTACTCGGTACGGATTCTGAAACCCTGAATCCTATTCCTTGTATTTTGGAGACATAATGAAGTAGGTAGCTGGGAATGTTATTATACGAGATGGAATCCATTCCTTCTTGAGAGAGAAGCAGATAAATAATTCTCTTGAGTGTTGATTGGGTACTTGGATTAGTAAGAGCACTCTGGTTCATGAATGTGTTTTATGAATCACTATCCATTAGAGAATCAATGGTACTCAAGGATAAAGATGTAATTAGAGAGGTTAACGGACTTTACCTAACTCTAATTATGAATTATTTATGGAGGATCGATCTATATGCAATGACTATATCAAATGGATACTTCACAGTTTAGAAGTAATTAATGTCTATAATTCCGAGAGTGCAATTCCAAGTTTATAGTGGAGTAACTATTGGAATTAATAGAATTAATTAATTAATTAAAGTGTTTAATTAATTATTAATTTTATTGGAGCTCGAATTATAGGTTCATTAGTCCCCGCGTCGTCCTTGTAATTCTACCGCACACAAAGGGCAAAATGGGAATTTTAGAATTACTGCAATTCTAAAATTAAATACTCAAGAATAATTAATTGAGAATTAATTATTATTTAAATAATGAGATTATTTAAATTTGAATTTAAACATATCTAGATTTATCCATTTGAACTTATTTGATAAGTTGTTCAATTTAGAATTAAAATTAATTTAAGTTTGACTTAAATTCAAATTTGAATCTGATTTAAAATTGGACTACTGGATAAAGGATAAAATATCTTCCTTCCCTATCTGATATAGGCACCACACACAGAGGGATAAATCCCTAGGGTGGCCGGCCATTAAGAGGATAAGGGGAAGGGATTTTTTTGTTCAAAATTCAAAATTGGAGATAAGGATTTGATTCTATTTTGAAGTTTGACTTCTACTCTTTAAATATGAGATAGATAGAAAATTGTGAAGACAATTTTTAACATATTTTCAGCCCTAAGAAAGGTGGTGGCCGAAATTCTCATAGGGAAAAAGAGTGAAAATATTTTTCTCCAAAAAATTCCACATCGTGCATGCGTTGTTGTTTGTGGAAATTCGAGTGTTTCAGAAACCTGTTTTGTCTCACGTGTGTCCACACAAACGTCTACGTGGAATCAAGGAATTGACGTGGAAGACTTTGGTGTTCTAAACACAAAGCTTGGAGTAAGGACTGTTCGTAGTCAAAGAAATTTAAGTTATCATCCGAGTCGGCTACCAGGTATTCTAGAAATTTTAGAATTATGGAATTCTAAAATTAAACACTCAAGGGTAACTAATTGAGAATTAATTATTATTTAAATAATGTAATTATTTAAATTTACATTTAATTTTGGATCACTTATGTGAAGGTGTTCACATAGTGTGAATGCAAGGTACAGTGTGAACACATAGTGGGAACACATCAAGAATTATCCATTTAATTATTTGATAAGTTGTTCAATTTAGAATTCAAATTAATTTAAGTTTGACTTAAATTAGAATTAGAATTTGAGTCAAAATTGGACAGTTGGATAAATGCATAATCTTACCCTATTTTCCTACGCTGGATTATACCTACCAAAGGCGGAGTTTATCCTAAAGGTGGCGGCCATTGTGATGATAATGGATGGAAAATTTTGTTTCAAAATCAAATTTAAAGCGGGAGAAAATAGATAAGTTTTATTTTCAAGATAAAGGCAAGACTTTTTCTAGGAGTTTAACTACTAATCTATAAATAAGGAGATTGTAGAAAGTTTTGAAAAATAATTTTTTTGCTCTTATTTTTCTATAGTGGCTGAAATTCACCAGAGTTGTGAGAGGAAAAATTTTCTCTAAAAATTCCACGTCGTGCATGCGTTGGTGTTCGTGGAAATTCTTGAGTGTTTTTATAAACCCGTTTTGTTTCATGTGTGCCCATACACACATCTTCGTGGATTCAAGAAATTGACGAGGAAGGCTTAGGTTTTCTAAACAAAGCATTGGAGCGAGGATTGTTCGAGGTCAAAGAACTCAAGTTATCATCCTAATCGGTCACTACGTATAATTCCTAATCCAGTTCTTGATAAATATATTAATATGATTAATTTATTTGTTCATAAATTAATATAATCTATAGAGTATTTGAAAGGTTTTATAAAAAAAAATTTTTATATACGATATGCTACTCTCACGCTTTCGCATTTGAAATCGTTTCAAAAACCAACACGCATTGCATTTGGAAGATTCTTAAAATTAAGATTCTCAGATTGTATATACACTAAAAATTGTTCCACCTCTTTTGTATTGAGAATTTATCGACCGAATTTACTCAATCACAACATATATGCTGAACGTAAAACTTACTACATAATTTAGGAATACTATTATTAATTCCATAAATCATTTAGTGACCAAAATATACATGATATTCTTCAGGAAAATTCTTGACTTGAATACATAAATTTACATTATTTAATTTTAGAATTTTTTCGGTCATTACACAAGGCACCAAGGTTGGGTGCCATGGCACTAGTGCGCAGCGCGCACATGGTTGGTATGTGATGACGAGTATTTTTACCAACAAATCAAGTACTTTTAAGCTTGAATATTTGTAAGTTTTCAAGCATTTTTGTTAGTTTAATGTCTTTTGTGTGGCTTTTTATAGGAGTTATAAATAAATGCGAACTTGGATGATTTTGCATGAAGCAAAGAAGAATATTTGCCCAACTTGTGAATCAATGGCAAGAGGAGACAAAAGAGGATTTTAAGGCACAAAAGAGGAGGCTTGGAATGCAAAAAAGTGGGCTGCATTGCACCATTTTGGGCTACAGCGCGCAACGGAAAACAAAAAAGTCCAGAGAGAAAAGGAGGCGCAGGCTGCAGCGCACTAAAGTAGGCTGCAGTGCACCAAAACCTGCCCAGCTCCAAAAATGCGCGCTGCAGCGCACTAGAGGGGCTGCAGCGCACCCAAAACGTGCCCAGAGGCTGGACACGCGCTGCAGCGTGTCCAAGGGGCGCTGCAGCGCGCCAAAAGGGGCCAGGAATGTGTCCTACGCGCTGCAGCGCGTCTCAGCCCCTGCGAACAAAATCCCTCTTCAAAAAATGCGCGCCGCAGCGCGTTTTCACGTGGGCTGCAGCGCGCAACTAAATCCCTAGCTCCAAAATGTTGTCGTATAAAAGGAAAGAGATGCCATTTGGAAAGGGAGCCCGGGAGAAGTGAATAAAACATCAAAAGGAGGCCGAAATCCTTCATCTTGGAGGTCTTTGGAAGCTCTTCAATGGACATTGGGTTTTATCTTCTTTCATCTATTTTTCCATGTTGAGCTAGACATTAAATCTAGGACTTGATGTAGTTTTATTTGAACTATGTTTTGAATATTTTGTTGATTGTTAATTTAATTTCATTTCCAATTCATTTTTGTTTCTCTATGCTTAATGCTTGTAATTTATTTTGCCAATGAGTTAGATGAATTTTAGATTGCGAATTTGATGCTCGGGAGAGATTGAATTCTTTATCTAGAGCTGAGAAGCATAGTCTAGGTTGTTGTGAGACCGGGAGGAGATCAACGCTTAGATAATCAAATTAGGATTTAGGTTGTTGTGAGGCCGGGAGGCGATCGACATTCCTATTTTCTAATCATAAAGGCAAAGCTTAATTTGTGTTTAAATGTTCATTTCGAATAGGGATATTGTTTTGGGTATTTAAATACAATTTCTTGTGAGGCACTCGGGAGAGGTTGCAAGATGATATTAGAGCCTTGATTAATGAATTGAATGGAATTGATTAGCGATTACATAATAGGATGAACATAGGAATAATAAAGCGAAATCAAGTCCCTAGACCATTTGTGTATAGATACTTTATTTTCTTATTTTCATATTTATTTTGTTTTATTTTCTTAATTGTCATTTTATTAGGTTGCCTAGATAAAGTTAAGTTACAATAATTGCGGTACTTAATGGCAATTCTAAACCCAATCCCTGTGGAGACGATACTCACTCACCTTATACTCAAAACTTGACACCGTATGCTTACGGAAATTTATTATACACAAAATTAATTTGCTTCAGTATGCACAAAGGAGCTTCGCAGTGGCAAGAGGGCAATGTCGCGGTGCTGGGTTGGGGCTGAGTGCTTTTAGATTGTTTTAAGTGTTTTTTGAGGGCTTTTTTGAGCTTTTCTTGTGCAATATAAATACCTAATGTTAGGGGATTTATTTATGACGAGTTTTCTAAGAGAAAATTGAAGTGTGAGGCTAAAAAACATCTTTTGAGTGTGAGAAAAACACAAGTGAGATTGAGTGATTTCTCTATAACGAATTTCTTTAACAATTAGTGGAATATGTGGCGGTAGAAAGTGAATTGATCATAGTGAATCCTAACTAGCATTTTTCTCTAATTAAGAATAATTTGCAGGCTAAAATTCTGGGCAGCTCACCTAGTAGTTTATTGCATATTGAATCCTAAATTCAAAGCTAAGGCTACACATAAATAAAATATTTGGATACTTCATTGAACATGCTTTTTAATTACTAAAACTCCTTGACTGTCTTGTGGGTCTTTCACCAAAAAGGAAAAAAAAAAAAAGGGGGAAGACTTTGAGTGTGTTTGGGATTCTTTTTACAACTCCTAAAAGTAATTTACACAAAACCTATGTAATTATAGTGTTTGGTTAAAACATTGAAAGCACTTTGCATGAAAATCAATACGTTTTCTAAGTTATTTACAGGAGTTGAAATTTGTAAATTTTAAATTCTACTTCTACTTTCACTTTTACTTTTAAGTAAAAGTAGTGATTCTTTTAAAACACAACAATCCCAAACTCACCCTCCATTTGACCTTGTTCATTTGATAAGTGAAAGGTTAGATAGACTATATGGAAACTCGCAAGTAATATAAAAGTACAAATGTGGAAAGTAACTTGTGAAATTAACCTGATAGGTAAAAGTAGTGATTCTCTTAAAACACAATAATTTCAAACTCACCCTCTATTTGACAGTGTTCATTTGACAAGCTAAAGGTTAGATAGACTATATGGAAACTTGTAAGTACTATAAAAGTACAAATGTGGAAAGTAACTCATGAAATTAACTTGATAGACAATCTTTTTTTCCCTTTTTTGAGGTTAACACTCTAACGCCACTCTTGGAGTATATAGTATTATTTACGAAGGAAAATCATATTACTGGGTACATGTGCGAAAATGCCTACGGTGGTTTTGGTCGGTACAGAATTTGCCACGAGATAGCCTCACGATACTTCAATCATGAACATGATCTTCATGCTCCAAGTCATGATCCTCCACGATTACGATCATCACCACGTCCTTGATGCTCACCGTGTGCGTGGTTATTACAAAGGCAAAGCCCAAACAACCATGATAAATCCACAACTCAAGGACCTATAGATACTAGGAGAGAGAGAACTGACAGAGTTTTGACGTATTATGGACACACTATTCTATGTGTACTATGCAAGTACAAAATATGGAAAATATCTCTTTATTATTTGTCGGATAGTAAGTTACCCGATTACTCAATCTGTCAAGATATTGAAAATATTTCATAATATTTCTAATAGGGTATTTTCCCTTATCATGTCTCATAGATTTTATTCTAAATAAAATCCGGGCGTTAACTTTCAGGCTATGCACCATTATATGCGTCTCAAAGTCCAACATTTTAGAAAATGTAGTAGGGTAAAAAAGGTATTCTATGGTAATGTGCAATTTAAACTTTTACATTTTCGTCAGGTTTTGTTAAAAAAAAGAGAGAAGATTTAACGTATAAAAACATGAAATACTAACAAGAATTCTTGGCCCTACCATAGAAGTTTCTTTATGAAATTTAATCATAGATGCCTTAGCAAATTCTTTGAGTTATTGAGAATATAGCCATCAAAAAAATTTTTATCGCACTTTCTCTTGCTACCTCGTTCCTCCTCTTTCTCTCTAAAATCGTCCTTCTAGCCAAAACTTTTTGGCTGGAGGTTTGATGCATCGTTGGGCCTCTGGCCACGAAAATCTCAACTTTAACCTCGCAGTGAGACAATCTACAAGGTGATGGATTTCGTGAATCTAGGGGATCACATCTCATCATATTTAGACCGTGAAGGTAGGAGGTTTTTGGTGGTTTTACACGATCTTTCGGGGATGTTTTCCAGACGTTGGCTTCGAAACTTCAAGGATAGAGTTGGGGAAGTTGCTTGCTCATGGTGTTCAGATCATCTCCAACCGAGTCTCTCTTGTGTCGGTTGTGAATTTGTGCATAGTTTTTTTTTTTTTTTTTTTTTTGTTTATGGTTTTGTTATAATAACGGTGATGGTCTCCCCATCTACCGATGTATTATTCCAGCTAGAGGGTGGTTTCCCACCTTTCAGTGTCTGTGGTGTCTCCCTTAACTAGAGGAAGGTTTTCTCACCACTCTTAGTTTGAGTTGTGTGTTTAAGGTCCATTATGAGACTAGGATCTAGCTCATTTCAATTCATTTCTAAGTGGCTGAGATAATCATGAAATTTTCACATGCATTCATAAAATATTTATTAATATATGCACAAAAAATAATGAATAAACTCTTTTATTAAATAAATAATAAATATCATATTACATCTCATGCTTTTAAGACACCATTCCCAACACCTTCAATCCGAATAATATTCACGCAGATGTAGTGGTAGCAAATCTGTGTATTGAAGGCTCGCGTACCTGGGACAAGAAGGCCTTAACCTATTACTTTGTTAAAGCCTTTGTGGCTTGGATTCCGGACCCAACGCAGTTTGCTTTAATCCCGACAAACAGGAGTCGGGAATTCCATATGTTTGCTATTAGTGTGTGAGAACAAGTGTGGCAGAAGAGGAATAAAATTTGTCATGGTGGCCAGATGATGCATATGTAGGCCTTAGCCAATTGAATAAGCACTAGGGCTGAGAGTCCCTCAACCTTGCTAAAACGGTGAGCTCAGCTATTGGGAGAGAAGCTGTGAAGAGGGAAAGAGAACAAAGGTGGAAAACTCCCAGGCCAGGTCGAATCAAGGAGAATGTGGATGCGGCAATCCAAGATAAGGGGGTTGCAGTTGCGGTCTCATCTCAAATTTTGTGCATGTGCAATTGCTGGCTAGATCGTTTGTATCCTTAAATTTTATGTGGGCGTCTAGAAATTGTAACAGAGTCGCTCATGAGTTGGCCAAATGGTTTTTAGAGTCCGAAAAGTTTGGTCCATTCTCTGAATGGGAAGTTGCACCTGGCATCTGTTTTATAGATATTGAATAAAATTGAACTTTCCAAGAGGAAAACAAAAACAAAAAAAGCTCTGTCTTTCTCCGTCAGTCGTCAACGTCACGTGGTCCATCTACTCTTTTGTCTTCATTCCATTCCACGCTTTAATAAGGGGAATTATATAGTATTATACAAAACATAATAAACCGATGTGTACACAATTTATCACCGTTCCCATGAAATCGGACCCATAATCATATTATAAAACTTATAATCTGACAAAAAGGTGATGAAAATCAATCGGACAAGAACTGGATAATGCCAGTGCGTCATTTCATACTCCACCACAAAATTCATCAAAAGATTAAAAAAAAAAAAAAAAAAATTATTTCTTACGTAAGAAAGAAAAAACCAAAAACAAATTCTACTCTTCTCTCGTCCCTACTCGTCAGCTTTCATTTTCACTGTTGCTTTGAACTTTTGTCAAACATCTTCCCTGCATATACAAATATATATACAAACATAAGCATGCTTGGTTTGAACTTTGAATTCTTCTCCGACTTTTCTCCTCCGTCGTTCGCGGAGCTCCGGAGCGAAAATTGCAGGTGTATGGGATTGGGATTTGGGGGTT